>OZ038401.1:33607407-34170387 GCA_964036045.1 Eutreptiella sp. 'Long Island Sound 2002' | reverse complement strand
ATTTTGAGCTGCTGAAGCGGGCAAACTGCATAAGCAAGTTGCACCCTAGACCTCTCGGGAGCGCCCCCCCCCCCCCCCCCCCAACACCCAAATAGGGTGAAAAACACATAAAAGGGGGCTAAAACATGCTTTACATAGCATATTTCATCCTTGTGAGTAGTCACAATATCAAAAAAATGTTTTGCGAAAATTTTTGAATTTTGACTTGTAGAGGGTTGAAAACTGCTTAAGCAGTTTGTGCTCACACCAAATGCCATTGAACCACCTACAAACAGCAATTCTATTGCCTTCGGCAAGTCCACCTCGCAGAGATTCTACCCCAAGCCACACACACCCTAAATAGGGTAAAAACTACATAAATGTGGCCTAAAAAATGCTTTACATACCTTGGATGGTCATCTTAAACGGTGACAATATCAAAAAAACAAGTTTCAAAAAATTCGATTTTTGAGCTGCCCAAGGTGAAAAACTACATAAGCAGGTTGTGCACCAATCCCTTGGGAGACCCCCCCCCCCCCCCCGTGCGGCCAATACCCAAATAGGGTGAAAAACACGTAAATACGGCCTAAAACGTGCTTTACATACCTTGGATGGTCATTTTAAGTGGTCACAATATCAAAAAAACAAGTTTCGAAAACTTCGATTTTTGAGCTGCCCAGGGTGGAAAACTGCATAAGCAGGTCGTGTACCAATCCCTTGGGAGACCCCCCCCCCCCCCCCCCGACCTAATACCCAAATAGGGTGAAAAAACACGTAAATACGGCCTAAAATATGCTTTACATACCTTGGATGGTCATTTTAGGTGGTCACAATATCAAAAAAACAGGTTTCGAAAACTTCGATTTTTGAGCTGCCCAAGGTGAAGAACTGCATAAGCAGGTTGTGTACCAATCCCTTGGGAGCCCCCCCCCCCCCCCCCCGACCTAATACCCAAATAGGGTGAAAAACACGTAAATACGGCCTAAAACATGCTTTACATACCTTGGATGGTCATTTTGTGTGGTCACAATATCAAAAAAAACAGGTTTCGAAAACTTCGATTTTTGAGCTGCCCGGGGTGAAAAACTGCATAAGCAGGTTGTGTACCAATCCCTTGGGAGACCCCCCCCCCCCCCCCCCCGACCTCACAACGGAGAGGCCATTCGGGTGTGGTGCCCTCTGGGCCCCCTCGTCTACGCGGGCTGTAGCGCCGCAGCCAGTGCAGCCAGCACCGGTGGCACCCAGGGCAGGGAAGCACTCTTTGCGCCCTGGTGCCCCTCCACCTGCCCGCGGTACGCCCTCGGCCGTGGGGAGCCGGACCCAGCCCGCGTGGCAGCACCACCTGTGCCTAAGGCAGTCAAGGAGTGCGGGTCTGACCCCAGTCGTGCCACGTACCACCGCCTTCCCGTGCCAACAGGCAGTCGTGGAGTGGTTGGGTAGCATGTCCTTGTGACGTGGAGGTTGCGAGCCCAGGCCCACATCTCCCCCGGCGGGCTCAGAGTCAGGCTCTCCAGCCTCCCTGCCGGGGCCTGGAGCACCAGGCACACACTTCCCCGCGCCATGTGCGCCAACGCCGAACAACAATGGAGCAAGCAGGTGTGCCACAGCCCCCCCCCCCCCCCCTCCACAAACACACAAGGGCACATACACACAGGCACGGCGGCATCTCCCGCCCGCGAGCGCCACCGCGGGGTCTGGGGGCGGTCAGCAGTCCGGTAGGCCTTGTGACCGGACACCCTGGTACAGCCGCCCGGTCGGGTCCGGCAGGGAAGGCGGCGCGGACCGTGGGTAGGCGACCAGGTGAGGCC
Source organism: Eutreptiella sp. 'Long Island Sound 2002' (assembly GCA_964036045.1). Taxonomy (NCBI): domain Eukaryota; phylum Euglenozoa; class Euglenophyceae; order Eutreptiales; family Eutreptiaceae; genus Eutreptiella; species Eutreptiella sp. 'Long Island Sound 2002'. The sequence continues at coordinate 34,168,600 of OZ038401.1, read as the reverse complement.
TTCACCCAACCCAACCCAACAACCCCCCCCCCGACCTAATACCCAAATAGGGTGAAAAACACGTAAATACGGCCCAAAACATGCTTTACATACCTTGGATGGTCATTTTGTGTGGTCACAATATCAAAAAAACAGGTTTCGAAAACTTCGATTTTTTGAGCTGCCCGGGGTGAAAAGCTGCATAAGCAGGTTGTGTACCAATCCCTTGGGAGACCCCCCCCCCCCCCCCGACCTAATACCCGAATAGGGTGAAAAACACGTAAATACGGCCTAAAACATGCTTTACATACCTTGGATGGTCATTTTAGGTGATCACAATATCAAAAAAACAGGTTTCGAAAACTTCGATTTTTGAGCTGTCCGGGGTGAAAAACTGCATAAGCAGGTTGTGCACCCGTCCCTTGGGAGCCCCCCCCCCCCCCCCCCCCGGACCTAACACCCAAATAGGGTGAAAAACACGTAAATACGGCCTAAAACATGCTTTGCATAGCTTGAAATGTCATTTTGGGTGGTCACAATATCAAACAAACAAGTTTCGAAAACTTCGATTTTTGAGGTGTCCAGGTTGAAAAACTGCATCAGCAGGTTGTGTACTGGCCCATTCACTAGGCCATTATTGTTGGAAACAGTCATTTCGCGTCTTTGGCACGGGTTGTGGACGGCCCCAGGCAAGGCTAGAGGACTGCAAAAAACGTCCTTCCGTATCCTAGTAGGCATATACTGTCACAACATCCCCACTTGCACCCCTAAGAGTAGGTACCACGGGGTCACCGAGGTCGACGAACATAGCAAAAATGGCTGAAAAGTGCATAAACTGCATAAGCGCTCGTCCCATTCCGCCCCATACAAACCCCATAGAGTCGGGACCCGGAAAAACTTTTTCGGCTCAAAATCGAAAAAACCAAAAGATTCATGATTTTCGACCCAAAAAAGGGGGGGTCATTTTTGACCCCCCCCCACCCCCCCCCCCCCCCACCCCCCCCCCCCCCCCCCTCCCTCAAAACCTGAAAAAAGTGGGTTTCAAGTGGGGGGGTGTGGGGGGGTCCGGACCAAAAACTCATTGGGGGATGCGATTATTGGACAAAATAATGATTTTACAAGGGGTTAAACTAACAATTCAACCCCTTGGGGTAGGGTACGCGAATAGCCCCAAAATGGCCAAAATGGGGGGGTATGTGGCGTTTTCCCCTATATACGCCTGCCTGGCTTTGATCTAACAACCTCTGCGAGGTGATTTTGAAGCTTTTGGGGGGCCCATGGCACGGGCTACATAGGCCGAGCGGCCACAACGTGGGTCCCCCTGGGTGCTCAAGTACCCGTATTGTCACTAAATCATCACCCAAACCCATCCCAGGGGCGACAGAAGGGTTTCGGAAAAAGGCGAATTTCGGAAATCTTGCAGGTGTCACTAAACAGCCTACACAACGGCAATTTCGGGGCTTTTGGAGGGGCCATGGCTCGGGCTATACGGGCTTGGCGACCACTACGTGGGTCCCCATGGGTGCTCAAGTACCCGGATTGTCACTAAATCATCACCCAAACCCATCCCAGGGGCGACAGAAGGGTTTCGGACAAAGTCGAATTTCGGAAATCTTGCAGGTGTCACTGAACAGCCTTATCCAGCGTGAAAACGGCCAAGTCCTCATTAGCAAGGGCCCATAGGGGGGGGCGACTGGGGCTACCTGGAGTTCGGACCCGGGACCCCCGCCATGGGTTAGGGGGTCCATGTACAAGAAAAAAGTTGCCCGGGACCTGGGTCCAAATCCACACACAGCACCCAGAGGACGCAAAGAAGTTTTGACCCCCCCCCCCCCGACACCCCCCCCCACCCCCGGCCCCCCAAAAAGGGGTACCCGGGTACGGGGGGCTAAAGGGGTCAAAAACGAAAAATTCATTGGGGGGTCATTTTCTCTCCTAAAATGATGATTTTACAAGGGGTTGGACATCCGGTACCATACCTTGGGGTATTGTACGCGAATGACCCCAAAAAAGGGGGGGTATATGGCGTACGCACCTGCGCTTGATCTAACAACCCTCTTCGAGGTGATTTCCAATTTTTAGCTGCTGAGGCGGGAAAACTGCATAAGCAGGTTGCGCCCTAGACCCCTTGGGAGCCCCCCCCCCCCCCAACACCCAAATAGGGTGAAAAACACATAAAAGGGGGCTAAAACATGCTTTACATAGCATATTTCATCACTGTAAGTGATCACAACATCAAAAAAATATTCTATTGCCTTCGGCAAGTCCACCTCGCAGAGAATCTACTCCAAGCAACGCACACACAAAATAGGGTGAAAAACGACATAAATACGGCCTAAGACATGCTTTACATACCTTGGATGATCATTTTAGGTGATCATGGTATCAAAAAAACAACCTTCAAAACCTTCGATTTTTGAGCTACCCAGGGTGAAAAACTGCATAAGCAGGTTGTGTACCAATCCCTTGGGAGCCCCCCCCCCCCCCCCCCCGTGCGCTCTGTCGGCCCAAATTTCAGCCACCACAAAGTGAGGGTGCAGGCCGTGGGCTGGTTCCCCTTGGGGACCAGGAAACAGGGGAGTAGACCTTTGCTGCCCCCACCCCCCCCAACAGAAATGGGGCCGGACCGAAAGCAGGCCCAGCACCCCCCCCCCCCCCCCCGCATGCCCTCGCACCCTCACTGCAGGCCGGCACATGGTGATCGAGGTCCCTCAGGGAGCGGACGCCGAGCGACAAGTATGTTGGGATCTGGGACCCGCATGGTAACCCAGCAGGTGGTCCTCCTCTCCCACACAAGTGAACAGGTAGACCCATCCACCACCCTACCCCCCCCCCCCCCCCAGCCTGCGCCCCCGACGGGAGGGGTGCACGGAGTCGGCGCCCTCAGGGCCAAAAAAGTGGAGGCTGTGAAGGGCTCACGGCTTGACCGCTGTGGGTATCCCTTGAGCGGCCTGCCCAGGGAACCTCCAGGTGTGCACGTGCCCCTCCAACTTCATCACAGACGCCTAGGCCAGCACAGCCCCGTGCACTCCAATGCAGTTGTGGGTGACCCCTGGAGGCCAGACAGCCACCAGCCGACCCCTGCCCCCCCCCCCCCTTCCTCAACGGAGAGACCATTCGGGTGTGGTGCCCTCTGGGCCCCCTCGTTGACGCGGGCTGTAGCGCCACAGCCAGTGCAGCCAGCACTGGTGGCACCCAGGGCAGGGAAGCACACTCTGCGCCCTGGTGCCCCTCCACCTGCCCAGGGTACGCCCTCGGCTGTGGGAGCCGGACCCAGCCCGCGAGGCAGCACCACCTGTGCCTAAGGCAGTCAAGGAGTGCGGGTCTGACCCCAGTCGTGCCACGTACCACCACCTTCCCGTGCCAATAGGCAGTCGTGGAGTGGTTGGGTAGCATGTCCTTGTGACGTGGAGGTTGCGAGCCCAGGCTCACATCTCCCCCGGCGGGCTCAGCGTCAGGCTCTCCAGCCTCCCTGCCGGGGCCTGGAGCACCAGGCACACACTTCCGCGCGCCATGTGCGCCAACGCCGAACAACAATGGAGCAAGCAGGTGTGCCACAGCCCTCCCCCCCCCCCCTCAGACACACAAGGGCACATACACACAGGCACGGCGGCATCTCCTGCCCGCGAGCGCCACCGCGGGGTTTGGGGGCGGTCAACAGTCCGGTAGGCCTTGTGACCGGACACCCGGGTACGGCCGCCCAGTCGGGTCCCGCAGGGAAGGCGGCGCGGACCGTGGGTAGGCGACCAGGCGAGGCCTTGACCCAACCCAACCCAACCCAACCCCCCCCCGTGCGGCCAATACCCAAATAGGGTAAAAAACAGAAAAATATGGCCTAAAACATGGTCATTTTAGGTGATCACAATATCAAAAAAACAAGTTTCCAAAACTTCGATTTTCGAGCTGCCCAGGGAGAAAAGCTGCATAAGCAGGTTGTGCACCAGTCCCTTGGAAGCCCCCCCCCCCCCAACCCAATACCCAAATAGGGTGAAAATCATGTAAATGGGGCCTAAAACATGCTTTACATACCTTGGATGGTCATTTTAGGTGATCACAATATCAAAAAAACAAGTTTCCAAAACTTCGATTTTTGAGCTGCCCGGGGTGAAAAGCTGCATAAGCAGGTTGTGTACTGGCCCATTCACTAGGCCATTATTGGTAGAAATAGCCATTTCGCGTTCTTGGCACGCGTTGTGACCGGTTCTCAGCAAGGCTACAGACTGCAAAAAACGTCCTTTTATATCCTAGTAGGCATATACTGTCACAATATCCCCACTCACACCCCTCAGAGTGGGTACCACGGGGTCACCGAGGTCGCCAAAACCGCCAACATACCAAAAATGGCTGAAAAGGGCATGAACTGCATAAGCGCTCGTCCCACTCCGCCCCATACAAACCCCATGGAGTCGGGACCCGGAAACACTTTTTCGGCTCAAAATCGAAAAACCCAAAAGATTCATGATTTTCGACCCAAAAAAAGGGGGGGTCATTTTTTCGACTTTTTTGACCCCCCCCCCACCTCCCTGAAAACCTGAAAAAAGTGGGTTTCAAGTGGGGGGGGTTTGGGGGTGTCCGGACCAAAAACTCATTGGGGGATGCGTTTATTGGACAAAATAATGATTTTACAAAGGGTTAAACTAACAATTCAACCCCTTGGGGTAGGGTACGCGAATAGGCCCAAAAAGGCCAAAATGGGGGGGTATGTGGCGTTTTCCCCTATACACGGGCCTGCCTGGCTTTGATCTAACAACCTCTGCGAGGTGATTTTGCAAATTTTTTCCATTTCTGACTTATAGAGGGTTGAAAACTGCTTAAGCAGTTTGTGCTCACACCAAATGCCATTGAACCACCTACAAACAGCAATTTTGAAGCTTTTGGGGGGGCCCATGGCACGGGCTACATAGGCCGAGCGGCCACAACGTGGGTCCCCCTGGGTGCTCAAGTACCCGTATTGTCACTAAATCATCACCCAAACCCATCCCAGGGGCAACAGAAGGGTTTCGGAAAAAGGCGAATTTCGGAAATCTTGCAGGTGTCACTAAACAGCCTACACAACGGCAATTTCGGGGCTTTTGGAGGGGCCATGGCTCGGGCTATACGGGCTTGGCGACCACTACGTGGGTCCCCATGGGTGCTCAAGTACCCGGATTGTCACTAAATCATCACCCAAACCCATCCCAGGGGCGACAGAAGGGTTTCGGAAAAAGGCGAATTTCGGAAATCTTGCAGGTGTCACTGAACAGCCTTATCCAGCGTGAAAACCTCACTGGCAAGGGCCCATAGGGGGGGGGCGACCGGGGTTACCTGGAGTTCGGACCTGAGACCCCCGCCATGGGTTAGGGGGTCCATGTACAAGAAAAAAGATGCCCGGGACCTGGGTCCAAATCCACACACAGCACCCAGAATACGCAAAGAAGTTTTGACCCTCCCCAAAAGGGGTACCCGGGTACGGGGGGCTAAAGGGGTCAAAAACGAAAAATTCATTGGGGGATCATTTTCTCTCCTAAAATGATGACTTTACAAGGAGTTGGACATCCGGTACCATACCTTGGGGTATCGTACGCGAATGACCCCCAAAAAGGGGGGGTATATGGCGTACACACCTGCGCTTGATCTAACAACCCTCTTCGAGGTGATTTTCGGCGCCTTTGGCGACAGACTTCATAATGACTGATTAATGGTGCCTGTCAATCGAGCCCTTTTCCCGAAACGCCCCCCCCCCCCCAGTTTTGGGGGGCTCTATTGGACCCCCCCCCCCCCCCCCCCGGAAGTGAAAACCCGACATGCCACACAACAATAAAGCCCGCAATCTGAAAGCCACCCCCGACCCACCACCCGAGGGGCCCAAACCGAATCTTATACATGGGGGGGGGGGGGGGGGATTTAGTACGGGAAATTTTTGCCGGGAAAAATTGCGCCGGAGAAAAATTCCGCCACAATCGTTAAAAGTGATGGGAAAAATTGCGCCACACTTTTCCATGGTGAAGGGCAAGGCCTAAGGTCGGCTCTCCTTACTAAGGGGGACACTACTTGAGGAAAAGGTGTGATGAGGGTCTAGTTTGCTCAGGTCCACATAGTTCCCCACACTGCAAGTGGCATCCAAATTACTGATTGCGCCCAGCCGCTGACCCTGGTCGTAACTCCCCAGCATAGGGTACAAATTTTGAACTTGATGTCCAAAAAAAAGTATGGGAAAAATTGCGCCACAATCGTTAAAAGTGATGGGAAAAATTGCGCCAGAATTGGGCGTACTAAATTTTTCCAGACAGGTTTCTTCCCGTACTAAATCCCCCCCACCCCCCCCGTGATCCCTCCCCCACTTCCGCAGCCAGATCCCAAACCAACAACAATGCAGCACTATAATGACAAAACAAATGAGGACTCACATGTGACTTCCCTGGAGGAGTCCTTATTCCTTGGCCCAAAGCGAGGACAAGAAGGGTTGTTGCAGCTTTCTCTTCTTGCATTGTGACGCTTGCAAGGCTTCTGGGCATGAACACACCATCCTGAAGAGAGGAGCCCCTGCTTTGTACATGCAATTTCGTAGGCTTCTCAAACTAATATGACTGCCATCAGTGGTAAGCCACAGCTGGCCCTTGCACAAAAAGGGTTTAGCAACATCAACTTGTTCCAAGCCTTTGGCATGTGCATGGACAGTGAGATGGGTGCCTAAAAACCCCACCGTACCTTCAAAACCACCCATGGTTGGGTGAGAAATCATGCCTTTTCAGTGGGCTTCAGTAAAATGGCACTCCTGACTTGTGGAACCCTTCCCTGGTGGACGAGGAAACCTCAGATTCATTGGTCTCCCAGGGGGGCTGTAGGTGGTGGGGGTGGGGGGAAAAATAAATGTCGGGGGGGGGGGGGCAAGGAGCCACGTTTCCAAACCAGCCCCCCTTTGATAGGGGCTCTTCGGGCAGACTGCAAAAGGGGGGCTTTTCTAGGGGGGGTGGGGGGGCTCTTTGGGATTGCCCATTGAGCGCCTTTCTCAGCCATCGTAGACCAATGAAAAACAATGAAAGTGCCAGTGACAGTGGTGGTGACAGTCACAGTGACAATGACAAAGACAGCTTCACATGGCATACAACCCCATTCCAGGCGGTCACTGCGCACTGCAATCTGAACATTATCTGGAAGTGAAGCAAGGTGCGGAACGGGGCAGGATGAGAGTGGAAGCAATCAAGACAACCAACACCCAGCATCTCAAGCTCTTGTGTGACACTAGAAGCAATACACGCAAATAAAGGACCTTTACAAAGGCCCGGCGGAAGGAGCCCCTTTCTGCAACCCCCCACCCCCGCCAGGAGATAAGGGGGGCTCCTCGCCCCTCCCAACAACAAATTTTTTCCACCATCCCGGTGGAGGGGGGGGGGGGGGAGTACAACACGTTTTTATGGAGCTATCTGTTCCTCCCAAAGACTGAAGGGAAGGCGGGTATGAGGGGAAACCCAGCCAAAAAATGTTGAGCCAGTTTCAATGCCTGCAGCAACTAGCCGAGATCCCCAGGGGGAGGAGTGAGAAACACTGGCGTCACACCTCCAATGTGTGCAGCCTGATGCCCCCATGGCGTCCACTCCCTTGCTGGACTGTGCCGGCTTCTCCCACGTTTCCAAGACGCTGAAGTCTGGAGGGAACTTGTTTCAGGGAGGCAGCAGTTACTTCCCGTCAGTGGTCTGGTGCTTTTTCAAAGCATTCTGCCCTGTATGCCCCAGTACAGCAATTGGAGGTGCTGTCTGTGACTGTTGTGGTTGAGTGTTGCGAGGCCACTGAATGGGGGTGGGGGTAGGGGGCCATTGCACAAAATCAGAGGGCTTGTCAGGCATCAAAGTCTGATGGTGACACTCTGTATTTCGTTGATACCCCGCCTTCTTCGCCAACAGCGCCACTATTCATCATCACAAAAAAAAGTGAAGGAAGGTGTACAACCCTGTGCATTGCAGCGTGTTCACAAGACTAAGAAAAAGGGACACACCTTTGCAAAGACCAGCATCATGGACCAGATCCCAAAAATATTTGTAGATGCTGAGATTGGGCTTGCAACATCCTGCAGCTTGTGAGATGACCACCATTTTGTCTGGGAAGCACGTCTGAAAGCCACCCAGGGCAGCCATGTCACTGTACCTACCTTGGACAAACATGTGATTGGTTATATAAATATGCGGTACCCGGGGCTCCTGGCCCTTGTCCAGACAACAGCAACAGCCCAAAAACCGAAGGAACCACCACCCAGTGCTGTTTGGACACACACTGTTTGTGCGCAGTCAGATCAACTCAGATCAACAGGAACAGGAGATGAGCAGTGGCTCACAACACGACGACGAATATGCACACACAAATGCCAGGCAACAGCTGCTGCAACTGTGAACACACAAATGTGAGGCATCATATACCATGAAATTGCATGATTTGAGATGATACCAATCGATGTTCCTCGCGCCTTCAAGTCAGATGCCACCTAACAAGAAGAGCAAGAGGCCTTTCTTGGGAGCATTTTTTGCTCTGGGGACAGTGATGATTTGCAACGGGCAGGGGGGTGAGCAGGGAAGTAGATTAGGGCAGAGACAGGCGCTCAGTCAAAAAGTGGGAGAAACCAACAAGGCATAGGAAGGCAGAGGATTTCGTTTTGGCAACATAAAACCTGCGGGTGCAAAGGATGGGCCAGATTCTTAAACACGGCGAGAAGGTTCTCCAGATTGTTTGGTGAGGGGGGGGCAAAAACAGGGACGGGTGGGGAATGGTAAAAACAAAGATGCCCGGCGCACTAAGGGGGCGTCCTCGCACTGTGCGCTACTTTTACGACCAGGTATCCCCCGAAGAGCCCCCAGGGACATCCCTTCCAAACACCCTTAAAATTAGGTGATCCAAACTACCCTAGCTCAAGACAGTTGCAAGCTACCTTCCCTTCACATAAGACATCATGCAAAATGGGAAAAGCCATGAACGGCGATGGTCGCAACCCCGGGTATTGGTTAGGAATATAGGACACCAGGTGTCTAGAGACACAGGGGTTTCTATGGCCATGGCTTGGCCAAGCAACTATATGGCTGGTAATCAGATTTGAATCAGAATAAGACCACAATATTCAGGTGAAATTTCAGAGCATCCAGGTTTTGGGGTGGGACACTACTAGCCTTAACTCGGGTAGAAAATATCCATTTTGTTTCCCTAGATATCCATCTTGCATTGCCGATTGATCAATATGGCGACATCACCCCAGCCTTCTCTTGGTCTCCATGGTGAGGAGAAATCAACCTAGAAAAGAGTGGATGCGATGGAAATGAGCAAAAAAGTGTGAAAAAGGGTGGAAATGGGTGAAATTGGGGGGAAATCCAAAAATGACACCTTCCCAATGTGGAAGAAGCATCCCGGCCTACTCTCAAACACCAATGATGCCCAAAATGCACAAAATATGGGTCTCTAGCACGACCAGACGCCCAAATAATTGCACTATACGATTTGGATTGGGTGGGATGCTCTGATCTGAGTGAGGTTGTGTGTGGGGGGAGGAGGAGGGGTGGGGGCGCAGGTCAAAGAGTGCTCCACACATGCACGTCCTGGTGTGCGTATGCAGCAATGTTCGGCAGTCCCACACAGTTGAATCAATCATACAACTTTCTGTCCTTGCTTAGCCATATTTTGTCGGCCACAATTGCTGGCCTGCATTCTACTACCGTCACCATTGCATAACCTGCAGGCCTTTGCCCAACGCCGGCACTTGATCGGCCAGGGGTGGAAGAGAAAAGGTTTGCACGGAGGGGGGGGGGTCGTTGGAGCCCCTTTCTGAGACCCCCCCCCCTTCAGGGCTCCCGTGACGGGGACCATACCTAAGCCCCCCAACCCCCCCCGCCAATGATGGTGGTACTTAAGTTCAGTCATTTTCTGCCACATCCCATGGCACGAAGAAAAATGGAGGATGTAGCGCCCCATTTGGGCCTCCCGTTGGCACAGACTACTCGGATGCTGATGTCAAATCTGACACATCAGAAGAATTGGAATCGGAAGCAAACTCAGCATCCAAATCTGAAGCAGAGGTGCACTCGGAGCTACCTTACACCCCCCTTGTAATCTCCCCACCAATGCCATGACGGTTCCCCACCATGGGCGGGGGGGGGGGGGGGGGATTGCACCACAAAACTGCACCATAGTATCACAGTGTAAATCAGCTTTGGCGCCTTGAAAAAATTTTCTTTGGCGCCTTTGGAGTGACTGTTCCCCCCCAAAGGGGGGGGGGGATTGCAAGGGGGGGGAGATTACAAGAGGGACATAAGGTAAGGGAAAGGGAAAGGGAATCGGAGTTAGAATCCGAGCTGGAGCTGGAGTTGGTGGTAGAAGTTTGGGCAGTGAGGGCATAACCCCTACCGTCTCGGGGGCTAGAATGGGGTAGAAACGCACCCGAAATAAGGTCTGTCACGGGAGCCCCTTTCCCAACCCCCCAACCCCCCTCCTTCAAGGGGCTCGAACGCCCCCCCCCCCCCCGCGCAAACCATTTCCCCCCCTCCCCAGGCCAGTGGTGTTACGGTCAGGCTTGGGGAGGAGAGGGGAGAAGGGCGGAAGCATTGCAGTGCACCGCCACTCAAGGGTGGCCCTCCTCTGCAACCCCAAAGTGGGCTCTCTATACTACTTATCCACGAAATGAGATATCTGCAGGGGGGGGGGGGGGCTGGATCCATTTTTTTCCCAAACCGCCCACCATCTGGGCATGGGGCCCATGTCCAAACCCCTAACGAGGCCTTGCCTCCCCCCCCTTCCTGCGGCCACATTAGACCACAGTTGGGGGGCGGGGGGGGGACAATTCAGCATTGTCGGGCGGGACTGCACCAGGGCATCTCTGCATATTCACAAGAAGGGAAAACACACAAATAAAAACACACAAACAAAAGCGAGGCACGTTGCTGATTCTCTGTAGGTGCTCCAATGTGCTGTTTGGGTCCTCCGGAGGACGAATCCGGAAGGCCCACACGCATCCCGGGCAGGGTTAGGTCCAGGCCCGTGGTTGCACACGACTTTGGGACTGTTTGGCAGACCGCAGTACTGACTGCTGGTTCAAGGGCCATTGGGATGTCAGCAGTCTTGCAGTCGAAATACAACAACAACATCCTTCCGCCGCCAAACCCACAACCACCAACCGACTAGGTGCAGATAAAGGCTGCTGCACAGGCTGCGAGAGACACCTTCACAACATCCGGGAACACCTCAAGCCTCTCCCTCGTCAATTGAGCCAACTCCTCCGGTGTCTCTTGTACGAAACTTACTGCAGTGAGACAAACGGTTGCACATCAACTATTACTCTGTCGGCAGGACCCTGTGAATGCACGTCTGTCTAAGCTTAGCCATAATACGACGATGGCCATCACCTTCGGTATCCCACCGGCACTGTCGAAGCTTAGACCCTCCCTGAAACCATTCCTCCGCCCCCTGTTCTCTGAACCCATCCCTCCGCTTAACCAGAAGGGACCCTCGCTTCAGTGTACCCCCCCCCCCCCTTGTATAACCTACGCCAAAATACCAAATTAATACGGTCCCTACACCCACTGTAGCTTGGACATGGGCGTAGCTTGCGCGCGACACATACAACCACCGACACACACGTAAATGAGCGCATAGTATGAGTGCACCTCAATATCCACCCATGTTCCCAAAGGCGTGCAAACGCAAGAAAATGTTTGAAATATGGAATTTCAGGTTCACACCCATGTTTTCACAAGCAATGAAGCATGAGAAGCCTACAAATGTTCGGCTTGGAAACCATTCTTGCGATCATACACCATGCGGAACAACTGCACATGCTCACCACTTGAAGATGCCTTTGAAGATGTCGTTGCCTGAGGTTTAGGGGCTGGTTTGGGCTGAGGCAACTTCAAGTCCTTCGGAATGAAATTGCCTTGCATGTGGTCTCTTGTAAAATACGACTTCCCATCAAAGACATGGGCCATTCCCCACACACCTCGTGGCTGCACTACATTTGGTACCGAATTAAAATTAGGTACCAAATGAATACGGTCCCTATGCCTACTGTAGCTTGGACAAGGGCGTAGCTTATACAAGGGGGGGGGGGGTACGCATGAGCAACAGACTGTGAGCAGAGGGGAGCTACGGGTTGTGCTGCATGCGCTGCTGCACCGTGGGGTGGGGGAGAAGTTGGGGGTCATCATGGACATGGGCCTCATCTGCCTGCACACAGTGCTTCATGGGATGGCCGTTGGGTATCTGCTTGATGAGGGTAGGTTGTTCCCTACTTTGGGCCTAGGGATGGCACAGAGGGGTATGGGAGCGGCAGGTCTTTTTGGGGGAGGGAAGGAGTGGGCTTACCCCCAAGTTCGGTCTGCCGGCACTCCCCCTCCCCCGCCGCCGGGGGGGGGGGGGGGGGCTGGTAGGGGCTTTTGTGCCGGTTGTGAGCTCAGCACAAAATGGAGCGGTGGTTTGAACGCTTCGATAATGTTTGCTTCGGTAAGGCAGACCTTTGGGGTCATACCGGCCCAGGCCCGGTAAAAGGACAAGAATGGGCACACATTAGAGCCGAGTCAGGTTGTAAGGTGTTGTCAGGTGCTACCCCCCCCCCCCCCCAGCCAGCGAACAATAAAGCCCTCAAAAAATACGGTCCGAACAGGAGTGTTCGTTGGACACGCCGTTCGATACCTAGTTAATTCGTACCTGAACACAGTACCTCATTCATTAGGTCCCAAAAATATATGGTCTGAACAGAAGTGTTCGTTGGACAAGGCATTCGTCGGACACGAGGGGGGTTACTATGGTCTGGGTACAGGGCCTAGTGTGTGCTGCGTTGCAAAAAGAAGTTGCCTTTGGGTGGGGGCGGGGGCGACATTTGGCCAATGTGCGAACGGTGGTTGACGCTTTGCCCACGAACACTGACCAGTGGATGTACCGACGCACCCCCACCGCGGGCCGGAGTCGGCGCTCTGGGAAGAAAACCGCATTCCTGGCGCTACCCGTCCTGCACCGCCACAACATACAGTAGGACTTCACGCCCTCCCAGTATCTCTGCTCGGTGTACTCAGGCTCCACTTTCCACTGGTTCCACAGTGACTTGAAATCCGCTGCCATGACCTCCTCCTGCCGATCCGCATACCGATCCGCCAGCATCTTTTTCGCAGACACATCGCCCCCCAGAACACCGCCAACATCAAAGGCCACAACTTTGATGGAAGGCTGAGCCATAAATCACCAGTAAAAAAAGGGGGAGGGCAGCGTGGCGCCCACTGCCTGAACATGCAGACATCAACAATCGCACCCGAAAACCGCGAACACAAAGATGCACGTCGTCGCAATTATTATCAGGGGTGTTCTTGAGTCCCCTGGAGCACACAAACAGCCACAACAGCACGAAAGAAGGTACCCTCCGCCCCCTTGACCAAGCTACGCCCAGGTCAAGGCTTTTCTTCGCAACCGGGGGGGCAGAATGACAAGGCAAGGCACCCTTTTTTAGCAGGAGCACCCACAGCACTTGACTTAGCCCCACAGAGGCCGCATGCAGGTCAACAAAGCGCTCCGCACATGCACGTCCTGGTATGCATATGCAGCAATGTTCGGCAATGTTCGGCAGTCCGTTGACATGCAGTTCAACGACAAACATCAACAAATGCACAGACTGGTATCCAAGGGCGCCTAATTACCTCCACCTGGCCATGTTTTGTCGGTCACAAACTCTAGCCTAAATGCTACATCACTGGGGTGTAAGATCCTTTGGTCGCTTGGCAGGCTTGCACTGATGCTGGCACTCCGTCGGCCAACCTGCCACGCTCTCCACCGGCTCTCAGGAGGTTGTCAGGTGAGTCAAGTGTGTGTGCAGGTAGTGTGTTGAACTCATATCATCGTTTCTTTCGAGTGGAACTTACATCCGTGCTGAGTCGTCTGCTGAACCTGTGTCATCACTAGAGGTTGCACTTACAGATAAGTAATCTGGCTCATCATCCCGTGTTGGGGCCTCTATGGATGAACAGACCGAGACTTGGTCATCTCCCATGGCATCAGGATCTGGCCAGGACTGTGAGGGAAATAGCTGCAGTGCTGTCAAGCGGGCTCAAAATTTCCAGTCGTTTAGCTCCGGCAACGCCGAGCGAATCCCCCTAAATATCGCCACCGATATTGGTTGCGCCTCTCGGACTGTCAAGCGGGCTCAAAATTTCCAGGCGTTTAGCTCCGGCAATGCCGAGCGAATCCCCCTAAATATCGCCACCGATATTGGTTGCGCCTCTCCGACTGTCAAGCGGGCTCAAAATTTCCAGGCGTTTAGCTCCGGCAATACCGGGCGAATCCCCCTAAATATCGCCACCGATATTGGTTGCGCCTCTCCGACCGTCAAGCGGGCTCCAAATTTCCAGGCGCGTGCCTGCCGGGCAACACCCAAGATCGTGAACAAAAACTCTTGTGTCTTGGGAGCTCCGCTAGGTTCAAAACTTCCAAGCAATTTGCAAATATACCAAGAAAAAATCTGAAAGACCGTAGGAATCATCCCATGCAAAATTTGGGGCCGCACCAACAAGCATTCCGACCAATGGGTGCCATGAAGTGTCGGAAAATTTGCAAAATGGGGGGCGGATGAGGGAAGCATAAAAACCTTCTATGCGGTGCTCATTTGCGACATGTATACTCTCGTGTTGTGTCTCCCCCGTCACACCCGCGACACCATTGGTGTGATGTCATCAAGCTGCAGCAGCGGCGTGATTTCTACTCTGGTGCGTGGGCCCGTGGTGTTATCCAGCTGGACTTTCTGTGGGGGGGAGCAGGGTTGGGGTGATCAGGTGATGTATAACACATCTCGCAGTGCGGTAGAGTGGGGACATCTTGCGTCCTTTCATTGCCCACGGAGGGGGGGGGGGGGGGGGCTCAGCTCAAGAGGCATCCACCCACTCACCGACTGACCAACACACAGGAAAATATAAGGGAAAAAAATTCAAGCGCCTCTGGCGCCAGGAATATGGCCCTTCCGCTCAAAACCACCAACCCACTACCCACTCTTGGCCCGGGGTGGGGGGGTCCCATCAGAAGGAAGCACGCACCATTTTGAAAAAGGCAGGCACGAACCCCCACCCTCCCGGGTAGGGTAGGCACTAAGCCCACACGGTAAGCACTAAGAAAAGGCCTGGCCCAGGTACCAAATCATATGGTTCCCTCATCGCTTGGACAAGGTGTAGCGTAGCCATTAAAGTGCCGGAACACACCAGTATCGAATCCCAACCAACAGGTCGGTACCACATCACTCAAGTTCAACAAAGCGCCGTCAGACGCCCCCAGCAGTCCCCATTCGTTCGCAATGCACCGCCAGGTACAACCACACAGCATGCGCCACTGTGCTCTCTCTCTACCTCCGCCCCCTCCCTCCCCCTTGTACACGGACCACCTTGTCCATTCTACACCATGTTGTGTCCACCATCTCTTCTTGCGGTTCAATCTTTTCGTTGGAATAAAAATGGGTGTATTAGCGCTTGGCATGAGTTGTAGGCTGGGGACTCGGCTTATTTGCATCGTTAGTGTGTCATGTAGTTGCACATAACCACCGCCATCGTCCAAAGCACCGTTTCTGAAGAAAAAAAAAGCGCAGTGCTTGGAGACGCACCGACCCAAGTCAACCTGGTGGTGACAGCTTCTGGAGCTGCTGACCCCCAAAGCTTTGACTGAGTGCCTTCAATGTATCTCCAGTTTGGGCGTGATGGTACAAGGAGGGCACCATACATTAGTTTCAGATGTGCACCCCATTTCACGGCAAACGCACCACAGTGCCTGGTGTGCATTGGTTCGTGCTGCCCTGTCTCGAAGACTAGTTTGCAGCAAAGACCCACAATTCTGGGATGGAAATGCTGGTGAAACCTTTTAATCACCCCTGTAACTGTGCCATTGATGTTCCGAGTCGTTGGCCATTGAAGATGTTCGTTAATTGCTTTAGTGTCACCATTCCGAAATCTCACGGCTGCTCCCCTGCCCCCTGCGGTTGACTGGGCAGGAGGAGGGGCCTTGATTGTGGAAATTGAGATGTCGAGCAGTGAGTCCACAGCAAAGGGCAAATGGACAAGAGGCACCAAGATGACGGCCAGTCATCAGGCAGCTCATCTTGTGGCACGTTGCTGCGCCACAACAAGATGTCTCTGGACCACAGTGTTGTGGAAGGTCTTGTCCAGCAACCAGTTTCTTAGCCAAGCACAGACTGCGAACGGAATAGTTGCGAAATCGTTCAACCACAAAGCAGTATTCAAACAACTGTGGGCGGCAGGGCGGATTCACACCATCAAGCATGGCGTTCACCTTCCGTTTTCCGATTGCAAGGAATTGCATGAGGGTGGGGTTCTGTGCTGTCCCAATGCCATCCTTGTGGTATCCCTTTGCCATCCAAATGCCATCTTTCGGTATCTCTATGCCAACCTTTTGTGGTCTAGGGGGAATCCTTGCACCGCACGCGCACTGTGCGCTACTTTTAGACTAAATTCCCCCCCCCAAGAGCCTCCAGGCAAACCTCTTGGAAACGCCCTTAGAATTATGTGACCCAAACTGCCCCAGCTCAAGAAATTTGCAAACTACCTTCCCTTGACATAACACACATCATGCACAACTGGAAAAGTCATGAACAGCGCATTGGTCGCCACCCTCAACAACACACGCTGTCTTTTTGTTCCATTGTCAACTAAGTGCAAATTGAGAATATGCAACTTGTATGCACAACCTGACACAGTTGCAGAATTAAAGAAATGTCATTGTCACATGCGTGTGTGTCAATGCAATCCGTACAATATTGCAGTTCACACTTGTCACACATGGACATCTTTTCAGGGTCATACTTGGTGCAACCAAGGGCACATACATCCCCATCATCACCCACAACATCCTCATCATCATTGTCCTCCTCTGTAGGTGCAGTCCATACATGTGCAGGTACGTGTTCCCACGGACCATATGGAGGGTACCGTACCTGTCTTCAAATTAAAAATTGCTGCAAATGCAAGAGTACACGCACGTACTCATGCAACTCAATACCGGATCCCCTCCATATGTTCCTTATGATGCCCCAGTGCCATATGCGTGCAAACAAGTGCTCAATACGTGCCATATAGAAACCATGAACATCATGTACTCCTTTTGTCACTCGGTCAACGTCTTTCGACCGATAAATGACCATGCCACATGGAGGCGCCCCTTGTATGCACCATCCATGGAGCCAATCTCATAATCCATATAATGCCCCTTGCTCCTTTTTGGCCCTTCGCGATCCCAAATGAGAACATCCGCCGAGGTCCCGGGGGCCAACGGACAAATCCAAACGATGTTACCCCCCCCCCCTTTGTAAGAGCTACGCCAAAGTACGGAATTAATACGGTCCCTACGCCTACTGTAGCTATTACAAGGGCGTGGCTTGCGCACGACACATACAACTACCGACATACACGTGAGAGAATGCATGGTATGAGTGAACCTCCGGCTCCGGGGATGGGGACGGTGATCGGATGAAGAAAGGGGGGCACAGGGGTGTGTGACCACCTGCCCACCCTTCATGTACTCCAACACCGCCCCCCCTTCTCTGATGGCCCCTTCATTGTGGCATCCACACGCTCACCGGTGGAACGTGTGAAAATCACTGGACGCCCAGGTTGAAAAAGAGAAGATTGCATGGTGAGTTGGTGCAAGAAAGGGGGATATAGTACACAAATATCCCCCAAATCAGAGCTATGTGGGTTGAAGTGGGCAAACACTCACAACAAATGTGTCCATGACCCTGTGTAGCTGGCAAAATTTGTCACCAAACCCATGTGTTATGTGGCTGCACTACATTTGTACCGAATTAAAATTAGGTACCAAATTAATACGGTCCCTACGCCTACTGTAGCTATTACAAGGGCGTAGCTATTACAAAGGGGGGGGGGGGTACCAAGACTATCAATGGCAACCGTAACTTTATATACGCACCCGGCATATTTAGGATTGAAGAGGACATCACAAAGGATGCCTCCTATGGAAGCGAAGGTGCAAACCGCATTGCGTGTAGTGACACATACAATAATTTGTTTTGAGCTTGCCCTTGAAACTTTCTGTCGTACACGGTCCAATCGGGTGAATCCTCATCGCAAATGTTGAACGCCACCAAGTATGCATCCGTGGCCTTCTTATATTGATACCGCCCATAACCCTAACCCTAACCCCAACTCAAGGGGCCACGCAACAAAGCGTGGATTGCGAGTCCCTAACCCCAACTCAAGGGGCCACGCAACAAAGCGTGGATTGCGAGTCCCTAACCCCAACTCAAGGGGCCACGCAACAAAGCGTGGATTGCGAGTCCCTAACCCCAACTCAAGGGGCCACGCAACAAAGCGTGGATTGCGAGTCCCTAACCCCAACTCAAGGGGCCACGCAACAAAGCGTGGATTGGATAATTGGCCCGGTTTCCTCAATAGCACCGGAAGGTTGGCTACATCACCCCTCATAACTGCCGCCTTCTGAGGGATCCCATAGGGGTAGGGATCGGAAATAGCCAAAAAAGATGCCCTGCGCACGCCTAACGCATCCTCCTAGAAAAGAGTGGATGTGGTGGAGATGAGCAAAAAAGTGTGAAACAGGGTGGAAATGGGTGAAATTGGGCGAAAATCCAAAAATGCCATATCCCCAATGTGGAAAACGCATTAAAACCTACGCAACGGGGCAACAATGATGCCCCTAGTATCTCAAAGCATGGGTCTCCAGTACGGCCGTACGGCCAGGCGCCCAAATAGTTGTTGCACTGCGCGCGCACTGCGCTTAAGGCGCCCCCATCCATGGCCTGGGACGCACCTGAGTCTTTCAATAAGCCAAGCTGACCAATGATTCCACTACCTAGAACAAACTTGAGGTGCTACGGTGCCCCATATCTACACCCGGCCCCTTAGAAGGCGTTTATCAAGTTCAATGATCTCTGCAAAGAATTTTTTCATGGTGTTGCATGCTGTGGCAAAAAATTCAAAATTTAAGGGCAAAACAGCGCCCAACTGAACCCCCTAGACCATACTACTACTCCTTGGCCCTTGGACGACAAATCGAAAAAATTGGATACTGTCTGAAATTCATGGCTTTTGCGTGTGGCACTCCTTATCGACTGTGACCTGACTGACATTTCTTTCAGTGGGTGGATTCTGGGCATGCACAAGGACTGCAAGGGGACACATGGGGACAGGGATGACATTGGGCTGCCAAAGGATTATGCAGTGATGAAACAGGGGGAGCCCGGTGTTGTGCAATTTTTGTACAGGGGACTGCAGGTAGCTCTCTGTATGCTGTATGCGCCACACACTGGCAGCAACGGACACCGCCCAAAATTCGAAGCGCACGCGTACGGACGCACCCACATGCAGGAGAAAGCCGCCCGTCGTTTAAATTGCGCCCTGACACTTTGTGGTCCGGAGTCTCATGCCAGTCTCATGCCAGTCCACGACATTCTCTTCTGCTGCAGGCGCTTGATTTTGGCACAAACAAAGACACAGTGACCCCCCAACAAAACATAAGACCGACGCCCCCAAAAACCAAAACGGACGCCAACGAACACCCCAGAAAACGAAACGGACGGATCAGGGTTGGTGCGAACCCCTTTGCATTGGGTGCTGGGCCGAGGGAAATGCATGGGTACCTCTGCCCTGGCACTGTGCTACAGATGCCTGCACATCCACAAAACTGTCGCATGTCCCGAGGACTTGTGGAGTGAAAAATGTACTTGTGTACAAAAAAAAACGTCAAGTGGTGTAAATTTTTTTTGCGGTAGATCGTGTAAATCATAAAAACAAATCCGCCCAGTGAAAAAAATCGTCAAATCGTGTAATTCTATTGCCTTCGGCAGTGCACCTCGAAGAGAGGTTGACAGTCAGCCAATCAGTCCCTGAGCCAGCAAGCAGGCAGTCAGACAGATACACACAGTTTGGGTTTTTTGTCAGTGGCAGATGCGGCCCCAAGCAGCAGGGAGGCCCATCGCCACAATCCAATTAGTGGCCGAGCGGTAACGCAGCCAACCGGCGTCCGTGTGTTCGGCGGTTCGAACCCCAGTTCGCCCACAAACAATGCATGGCAAATGGGCACAAGGTGGCTTCTTAGCGCCTTATGATTATTCTACTCAACGAGCATGCGTGGTGCAATGCATTACCAAAGCTACGAGTGACATCGTGTGCACTCATACCCATCGCAAGAAGAAATGGGAGGAAAATCAAACGAGAAAAAAGTGTGAGGCCGAGATCAAGATCAACAAGCAAACAATCTTGCGTGAAGCACTTGACGAAGACGCCGAGAGAGAAAAGGACTTGGCGGACCAAGTGTCGGACTTAAGGCTTTTGCTTCAACACATGAGACTACCCCGTGACCACTCCAAGACCAAAAAGCGTAAAGGAGGTTCTTCCAATCGTTCATCGCGTCACAACTCCTCTAATGGTCGTTCTAGCCACTCTTCTAGAAGTTCCTCATCACGCTCATCATGCTCTTCGCGCACGTCGCGCTCGTCGCGCTCTTCTAATTCTACGACATCTACACGCTCTTCTCGCTCTTCCCGCTCTTCCAATTTGAGAGTGGGGTTTCAAAATCCGACAAGGCCGAAACGGGGACGGAAAAGAAGCCATTCGGAAAACAATGCCGCCCCGCGAGCACGCCGCCCACGAAGTCATTAAATAGCCTTCGCCGCAAGAAGGCTTACGATGAGAAGCGGCGCTTCATTGCTTTGCATGCACCACACATGGTGACTGGTTCAAGATCTATTGCCCCGCGCTTGAAACAACGCGATTTCATGCCTACCACTTTGCATGGGGACAAATACTCCACGCCCGTGCCGCCATATTTGTCTTTTCTTCTTTCTTACGGTGGCAAACTTACCCCATTCACACCGGCGGCCAAGACCGCACGGATATGGAAAAAACAAACAACGGATGAAGTGCACCGACTTGAACGAGTGCTTCTTTGGTCACTCTACCATCACAAACACCCAAGAGAAAATTTCTTTGACACGTTTCCGCACAAAGAACTCTTAAAGGCTTCAGGGGTCCCCCCACCCAAATTTGTTCTCGACAAATTAGGGCCGGACGGAGTGTTAGTTTCGAATAAGTTGTGTGCTTTCCGTGATTTGTGCCGCTTCACCTTGGCAGATTTGGACTCTTCCGCTTTTTCGGTTCGAGGGGTTTGTTGGATGCCACATAAATTGGAGGAATATTTTGCTGAGCATTGCGTGGTGGCATGCGACAAGGATGGGGATCATATTACCATGAGTTTAGACTCATATTGCCTTGAACAACGAGCCCACATGTTGGGTTTGCATCCATGTGGCCAACCGGTGTATGAAAAATTGAGCCTGCCTTCCCTCTCCTCCCAACAACATTGGATTGACCAAGGAAGGTCATGGATGTTTGCCGTACGCTCTTTTGTTCTAACTACGGTTCCCGAGCAATTACACAAACCCATGATGACCTTCATGGACGCTTTCGATGTTCGGAAGCTCCCGGTTTTCTATTTGCTGGCCAAAAGCCACAAAGGCACTACAATCACAAACGATCGCTGGCCGAGTAGGCCGGTAGTGGGGTTGTCCCGCTGGTCAACGACATTTTGCTCGATCCTTTTGTCTACGTTGGGCTCTCTGATGTTAAAACTGGATCGTGTGGTTGACCCGATGAATGCCCCCCTCTTGGATTCTTTGGATTTTGTGCATAGACTACGTACATGGTCAAAGCGTGACGGTGTGAACGACTTGAGGTTCACTTCTATTGACTTTTCTGCCCTGTATATGCCCTGTATACGAATTTCGTTTGGACAGACGTGCTGCAGGCCTTCTCTTACTGGCGCTGCCACACTCTCACTCGACAGAACCAGGGAATCCTTACGCCTAATGAGGTCCTGTTCGCATCGTGGCTGTTGGCACCTATAAGTGTAGAGGACTTCGGATCCCTACAAGCTTCCTTGCCCTATCTGTCCATTCCCCATTCAGATGAGTTAAGCATAGGGCTAGTGTTATTCAACTTCGTGTGGGCCCACAACATATTCCACGCACCTACTGAAGGGGTCTACCGCCAGGTCTTTGGGTTTTCCATGGGCACCAACTGTGCCGCACCCTGGGCCAACCTGATCCTCCGCTATTACGAGAGAGTTAATTGTTTTGACAAGCCTGAGCATCCCCCCATTGGGGTGGCGCGTTTCATCGATGACGTATGCCTGGTGCACCCTTCGTCACATACCCCTCACGTTGTGTCACATCTAAAATCCGTCTTTCCGCCCCACCTCCCTTTCACTGTGGACGTGGTGGGGGTCACAGGAGGTTTCAATTTCCTGGACGTACGGGTGGTATCTGTTTCGCCACTGATTCACTGTGTACATTTTAAGGAGACACACTCGTGCAATTACATCCCCTTTAACAGTGACACGCCTGTTCACATTCGACGGGGATGGATCCATGGGGAATGTGTACGCTACCTACGTTTGAATTCCCACAGTGCATTTTACACTGCATGCCTGAGACGCCTACGCCTGGCCTTGCTGCGCCTGGGCTATCCATCTTCTTGGTTTTCGCCCTTCCCCTTGGCGTGGTCCTCACGGCACATGTATATGCATCGTAAGATGAGGCCACCGAGAGAGGTGGTTCACGTTTTCAAGTTGAACTACAATGGGGTTATACGTGTGAACTGGGGCAAACCGGTCAAAAGTCTGTGCTATAACCTTCGTCAGGTGATGCCTGCTTTGCGCCTTTTTTGCATTTTGCAACCCTCTCTTAACCTACGGAGGCGCTTTCATGGCGCCAAGATCCGATCTTTATTGGCGCTTGAACGCCGCATTATGCGCCAAGTGGATATAGTGGACATGCCAACACAAGAGTTGTTACTGAATTTACGTTGAACTCCTGATGGGTGTGGATGGTGGGACCAAAATTTTCGAAAATTTCAGGCTGTGATTTTTTGCTGAATTTTGGTATCAGGAGTATATCGCGCGCCTTCACCGCGCGCCGGGGCGACACACGTGACGGTGATTTTTTATTCTATTGTTTTGATTTTCTGTGCACCTGTGAATTAACCGGGTGCTCTACATGTGAATCATGATTTTACACTGTCTGTGCAAGCCCCCATATATGTGTGCACAACATGCCTACTGTATGCCCGTTCAGAACTGATGAGGAGCCAGTCGGCTCGAAACATGTTTTCATAAGCACATCTGTGGAGCCCTCTTGCGCATTTCTGTGCCTGTCTTGAGGTTCGTCTTCGACTAGGCCACTTGGGGCAAATTACATAGCTACCAACATCAAACAATAGCCAACGCCTGCACATCTGGAATCGGCTGCGTTACCATTGGACCACTGGCCGTGTTAGCTGCACTGTGCGTCGCCACTGCTTGAAGCCTATTAAGCAAAAACTTTTGACCCCCCCCCCACCCCCCCCCTCAAAAAAGTGATATCCAGTTTTAGGGGGTAGAGGCCTCAAAATCAAAAAATCCATTGGGGGATGCTCTTATTGGGCAAAATAATGATTTTACAAGGGGTTGGACATCCAATATCATGCCTTGGGGTATGCTACGCGAATGACCCCAAAAAAGGGGGGTATATGACGCCCGCGCCTGCGCTTGATCTAACAACCTCTCTTCGAGGTGATTTTTTTTGCGTTAAAGTCGTGAACGTCGTGAAGTAAACACATTACAACATACACACTTGTGGAGTGTATGGTATGTACACTGCAATGCTCATCCGGAACAATGCGAATTCACACAGGCTCTTGCACAGTCCAAGCTGCATCACCAACGAGTCGGGCCCCTGACGGGGAGCGAACAATACTATAACAACAGACTTCTGCGGAGCATTCCAACTAAAATGGGAGTATGAATGCGACACTGCCCTGCCGCACCTCCTCTGTTTTGGAATGGAAGTCCGAAGGATTAAATAGAAGCGGGGGCCCATTGATGCAACATAGTCCCGGCGGCATTGGGGAGGGCTGGGAGAGGGGGTTGCAGAGGGCTTGAGGGTTGTAGGTCTGATTGGGTGGGCGTGGAGGGGTCGGTGGTGGGGCGGGAATGGGTCGAATAACCGCAACAGAGGGTTGGGGTTGGGGGGAAAGGGGGGTGGGTGGAGATTTTGATCGAGTTGGCGAGGGCTGATGAGCGGCTGCAGAGGGACACGCTGCAGGTGTTGCCGTTGGTAGCCCCCGGGAGGGGGGGGGGGGGGGGCGTCACCGCCAGGGAGGCCGGTGCCCAGGGATGGCCAGCGAGTGGCCCCTTCAGAAGGGGGCCTTGAAGGCCCCCAAGCCCTCCTTGAGGGCCCCAATGCCCTCCGCCAGGTGGTCAGTGACGGCGGCCGCCGCCTCCCCAGCGGCATCAATCGACGCCTCAACGGCATCGGAGGCCGCAGCCGTGGCGTCCTCAGCAGCGCTCTTCACCGCCTCTTCCGCCTCCGCGGCAGCTTCGGCCACCGCCCCCTCCGCCTCCGAGGCATTCAAAGTCTCGGCCATGGCCCCGACCGCGTCCGCGGCGCCAGTCGCGGTCGTCCCCAATGTCTCGGCCACGTCATTGACGGCGGCGGCGACGGCCGCGTCGGCCCCCATGACCCCCGTGGCTGCGTTCCCGAGGGCCCCGAGCGCATCGGAAGCGTTGCCCCCCAGGCCCTGAGCCACATCGGCGGCACCCCCCATGACGCCAGACGCGTTGCCCACGAGGTCAGAGGCAGCGTGGCCGAGACCGGACGCCGCAAGCTGCTGTGCGGAGGCCAGGCCCTCGCCCAGGCCGGGGACGCTAGACAGGGCCCCGGCGCCCAGGCCGCCGGCCATGTTCAGCAGGCCCGCCCCAACCGCAAGTCCGGATTTGGTCAATGTGCCGAGGATGACATCCACCAAAGTGGTCATGATGATGGACCCGACCTGCGGCAGCGGGGGTGAGAACGAAGGCTGTGGGGGTCTTCCCAGGGGGCGGGTTGTGCATGGAACGCGAAATAGCAACGCCGATGTGCACACACCGCAATTACGTCGCTGTATGTACAGTACACACTGTGGACAATACCCTGCAGCCAGGGAAGTATTAGAAGGGGGGGGAGGGGAGGGGGGGTCTGGTTACCAAATCTGTGTTCGAAAAATGGCCTGACCTTATTTTTCCACTGGTAGATTTGTTTTTTCCCAGCATGGTCACTTTGGTCGGGGAGGGGGGGGGGGGGGCGGGGATCTCCTCCTCCTCCTGCGGTGTACGGCCATTCTAATACTTACCTGGGTGCAGCCCAAAACCGTGCAATGTCGGCAGAGCAAACACAAATTGTGTACGTGCGGCGGTTGGTTACCGCGTACAGCCCATAAATAAACACTGCCAGTAGATTGTATATTTTGGTGTAAAATTCTATTGCCTTCGGCAGTGGACCTCAAAGAGAGGCTGACAGTCAGCCAATCAGTCAGTTTGTCAGGCAAGCAGTCCTTCAGACAGTCAGTCGGGCAAGCAGGCAGGCGGACAGAAACACACAGTTTGGGTTTCTTCAGTGGCAGACTTGGCTTCAAGCAGTGGGGAGAACGGATACTGTCAGAACAAGCAACGGTCGAACGGTAATGCAGCCAACCACAGACGTCTAGGTCGGCAGTTTGAATCCCGGTTGGGCGACCGCTGGCGGCACCAGCTGACCAGTCATCTCTGCCCAATCAGACCCTCGTTCAAACCCTGCTGAGCACAAACTTCTGAGCACAAACTTTTGACCCCCCCCCCAAAAGTGAAATCCAGTTTCAGGGGATAGAAGCCCCAGAATGAAAAAATCCATTGGTCAAATATCATGCCTTGGGGTATGCTACGCGAATGACCCCCAAAAAGGGGGTATTCGACGCCCGCGCCTGCGCTTGATCTAACAACCTCTCTTCGAGGTGATTTTTGTTTTCCCCCCCTTTTTTTGGAAAAGTGTGGGAAAAAAACTATTTTTCCTGCTTCACGCCTCCTTCTTTCTACCCCCTTCCCCAAATGTTTCATAAGCAGACCATTTATTAATTATATATCTCTCGGGGTCGGTACTAAATGCGCCAACTCGGTGGGTTCTCAGTGGTCGTCGTCATTGTTGCCTGATTTCTGCCCACTATGTGTCCCGTAGGGGGGGGGGAGGGTATATGGGGTATATTCGGAAAGCCCTTGAAAAAGGCTATTTGGAACACCCTGGGTCTGCATGCTGCACTGACAACATGTTTGAGCTTTTCGTCCTTTTTTGACGTTGCCTGCGTTCCTTGCTGCCTCTGTTTGTCAAGGCAGCTACCATGTCTGCATACAAATTTACACCACAGGCTTTGCTTCCCCCGATGCACCACAAAAGCCTTTGGTGCGCAACAGAGCGCGCTCAGGGGGTGTGAGGTGGGTGCAAGGTCCAGCTGACCAAACTGACCAAACAGCGCAACGTGGACCTGACAACTGACGCTCTGTGCGCCATGCCTCTCAACACGGGCTGGGTGCCAGTCAAGGCACGCAGGCTGCAGGATTGGGAAAAACTGAAAAAATATGTTCCAATTCACAAGCAGGGGGATGTGTGCCCCAATTGGGCCCCTGCCCGTGTGGAAAGGGGCAACAATGACGACAATTCAGATTCACAATAGTCTGTGGTCCCTCAAGCATTGCCCCGTGTTGCACATCGTCCACTTTGCACCTCCATTTGCTCACAAATGTGATCATCTACCCCCCCAACCCATACATTCTGAAACGCCCTTTTCTCACGGATTTCAAAAAGTATACACATACCCCCCCCCCCCCAGCAGGACAAAATTTTGGCGCATTGGACCAAAAGTTCATAACACCCGAGAAAAGGGCCAAAACCCACCGTGTTGGCGCACTATGAATGATCCCGAGAGATATGTGACTTGAACACCACTGATTATTGTTTCTTACAACTCATGTTGGATGCTGGATGCTGTTTATTCCTGGTTGTAATCTGCACATCCCTGAATAGTTTTTTTACAACTGTGGATGATTGTTGTTTAATCCTCGTTGTGAACTGCATATCCCTGCTTATTTTTTCACAACTCTGGATGGGTGTTGTTTACTCCTAGTTGTGATCTGTACATCCCTATTTGTCACCACCCATCCTGAGATTTGGGAGAAGAAAAAGTGTCTAGTACGTGAGAGCAAACAAATGGAAGAGACAGAGTGTCAGCGTGTTAGGGCTGAAGTGCAACCACAACCACAACCAGCATGTGGACCATGACCACAACCACAACCACAACCACAACCACAACCACAACCACAACCACAACCACAAGCACCAAACCACAGCGACAGAACCACACAGTCAACCTCAACGTCAACGGGGGAATGTTTGCCCGGCGCGCGCCCGGCGCGCTACTTTTCTATTAACTATCCCGACTTCAGCCCCTGATTTACCCTCTCATGGAGCAGCCCCCCAAGTAGACCACGTCGCGCTGCACACCTTCCCTACAAAGCATGTTGCATAATAAAGCAATATCTGTGAATTCAGCAACTCCAACTGTCATCTGTATTGTACTTAACAAACAACATTGGTCCCACAAGTGTGGGTGTCAATGCATTTAGTACAATAGTGCTCTTCACACTCATCACAAACTGCAACGGTGGAGTGCTTCTAGCAACACAACACACACACTTCTGCCTCATCCTCTGCCTCATCTTGCGTGGCGGCCGAGTTGCTTTGGTCAGTCCAAACATGAGGCGGGACATGCTCCCATGGTCCGTAGGGGGGGTGACGGACTTGCCTCCGGATGCAAAAGTGTGTAAAATGCAACAAAATACGGACTGACTGGTGCAACCCATTGGGGCCGCCACGCCAAATGTTCCTAACCAAACCCCAATGCCACAACCGAGCAAACAGCTGCTCAATGCGTGCCCTCAGAAGTCAAAACCTACGCTAGGGGTCACCATGATGCTCCTAGTATCTCAAAGTATGGGTCTCTAGTACAGCCAGACGCACAAATAGGTGCACTGCGCTAAATGCGCCCCCTTAGTGCACCCCCTAGAAGGCCACCGGTGGGGCACGGGTCACAAAAGATGCCCAGCGCGCGCCCGGCGCGCTAACGTTCCCCCAACGTCAACCACCACCACCACCTCAACCACAGCCTCGGGAAATCTTGTATTGTTGTGTTCTAAGTGGGCCCGCCTACCAAATTGCACAACAAAGAGGCCCAAAACCTTCCCCAAACAATGCACAAATGTCAATAAACACCGATAAACATCAATAAACACCAATAAACAACAGCGGTGGCTGCCCAAAAATGGGCGTTTTTTAAAAATAAACGAATAAACGCGCTTATATTCAATTCGGCGAGTGGCCTGGCCAGCATTTAATTCAGGGCTGACCGCGTAGCACAACTAGTGCCTAGGGACCTGTCTTTTGTGCGCGGGGGAGGTTGCCATAGGGCCCAGGAAAATTGCCAATTGGTACCTCCAGATGTAAGTGTCGGTTTGGGTGTTCGTGAAATTGTCCACGGACAGTGGGGTAACGCATTTGTGGTTGGTGAGAGTCGGACACTTGTCCTCTGCTCACAGGTACCGCTTCAGCCACTTGGCACCCCCCCATGCAACGAGTGCCACCGTGTTCCCAACACAGTGAAATCTGGAGGGTGGCAAGCCAGTGTACGAAGTCGGGAAGAGAACACTTTCAAGTCGGGTCAGATATATTTAACTGGCAGACACACAGGGGGGACAGACCCAGCACGACAGTGACCGAAATTGACGAAGCCACCCAACAAAAAGGTCAGGAACCGGTCCACTTAGAGAAATGTAATTGTGGTACATTGTGATTCGCTTCTGCCACCCTCCAATGTGTCCTCAGGCACGGTGTGTGTGGTAGTTGGGGGGGGGGGGCAAAGCACAGCTATCGACCCGGCGTTTTCGAGGGGTTTCTTGGCAATATCCATGCAGTTTCCGTTCAACCACCAGCCAATCACCAGTGATCACAGATCTCCCTGTCGGCCAAGCCTCAACTGCCGTTGGCCAACTGCCAACCGCCGCTGCCGAATTGCTGACGGCCTGGCATCTGGCATGATCGCAGGCCAAGCGCCGTCGGCTCACAACTGTCCGGTATCGTGCGCCCTCATTCCGCGTCCAGGCACACCTCTTCCATTGACAGGCCATCATCTACACCGATATCTTCAAGCTTTGTGTCGCCGATTTCCACCGGAGTTCCAAGGCCTTTGGGAACACAATGCAATGTACATGGGAGCACCCCAGCACCTGGAACCCTCTTCTGCCCCAAACTCTCAGCAGCCAACACAAATACCACACCTGCACACCCATGCAGCCCCGCCCCCCCCCCCGCGCAAAGCCAGCTGCCATTCAACCCTCTTTTTCAAGCTGATTGTTCCTTTTTCCTATGCGCAACTGATTGCCCGTCACTTTGGCCCTCCATGCCCACACACAGATACACAGGCCATTAGTTGGTGAATCCTTGGCCATAAATCAGCCATGGCCGCGACCCTCCGAAATCACACCGGCACCCCTAACAGCACGACAGGTCTCAACATGCTGGCAAATCGTTGGATGAGGGGGGGGGGGGGGGGATTCGCAGCATTGCACCAGTACTGACACAGGGCATCACCACAGGTCCCACCACCAGCCAACCCGAGCCGACTAGGCACGAACACATCAGATTAACAAACGGGGCCCTTGATTTTCGGCCGAATGTGTTTGGGTCATTTTGGGGGGGCTTATCGCCCTTTTGCCCTCATCTGCTGTTTGAAAGGCAAGGCCGTCACATGAGACAGCTGTGCGTCACTCCCACAAATTTTCAATAAGGAGTTGGTCACTGGTGGCCAGTAGCCACGGCAAAAATTGCTCATGGGACAAGAAACGCATCTGTGTGTGATCCACATTTGTGCTCACGCGCCCTCCCATGCGGCCTACTCAGCAAGGCGGTCCTTGTAACCCTCCTCGGGGTGCCGACATTGACACAAGCGGAGAGATAGGAGCGCTGGGTTCGAGAAGGCCCCCCCCCCCCCCAACACACACGCACACGTTGAAGACACTACCGTGTGTGGGGCAGAGCTCAAACTACAGGCAGGGTACGGCAGGAAGGCTGAAACAGGCTTTGCATGCAACACCAGCAGAACAATCAATACACAAGCATCTAAACGCAAACGCAGCGTTCAAACAGCTGCCAAGCAGCTCAGGAAACGGTCAGAAAAGCGGCTACACACGCACACAGACACATAAACATGACGGGACAAACTACAACAAGGCAGCAAAGCAGTGCAACAAGAAAACTCCTCAGGAGCTGCAGACTCGCCCAAGACGTCTTTCGTTCTGCGTGAAGAAGAGGGTGTGGAAGTGTGTTCGCCAAAAGGTACACACACACACACACACACACACACACAGACAGAGGGGGGGGGGGGGGCAGTACTTTGGATGATGAGCTTGCCATTAGTCAACTGCAGCAGATCCAAAGCAATCTTCATTCCAGATTTCGCAGGTTCCTGAGGTGCAACAGAACGGAGCGACGGATGGCTGCGCCGCAGCACCGAAGTGGTGATTGGCTGAATAAGGCTGGGCCATTCCGCTTAGCGTTCAGGCATCCTGTATCCTGTATCGGCTCTTGACGTCCCGTTGGCGTACAACAGTTGTACCATGCGTCCAGAGGGTCGGAGGTAGGCGGGGGAGTGTTGCTGGTGCCTACCTCTGGGGTGGAGCCCTAAAACCTCCAGCAGCGGCACAAACCTCCGGCTTTGTTTCCGCTGGCTTGTCTTCCGCAGGTTTTGACGAGGCTGGAGGATAAGATCGTCAGAGATGCTGCCTGATGCTACAGAACTCAGCAGTATGCACAGCAGTCATGCACGGCACTCGGTATTTGGGATAGCAAGGGTGAGCAAATCACCAGCCTCCTCTTCCTTGGCGCATTTGGTGCCAACTGCACACGTGGGCGGGCCATGGGAGGAGTGGCCATGGGAGGAGCGCGCACTGTTGACGTAAGTATCTGGGGACCATCCAAAGTGGAGTTTGTTTAACGCACCGTCGTTCGTGGATGCTTGCCTTCAGACTGTAGACGGCCGACGCTTGGCAGTGCAGTGTTGCTGCTGCTCAACGCCCATCGGGTATCAGTTTGTTTCTGTGCTGACCGGGCTTGCGGGCACACGCTGGTGGAGTGGGTGGGTTTGGGTGGGGGACGGGAGGTGACATACTAAACTTCAAAGTGAAATCCATCACATTTTCGAGCACCGTCTCAATATTGGTTTTGCCGCCTGAGACAGTGAAAGGGACGTGTGAGATGGCAGACTCTAGTTTGGAGGCGTTCATGTCCCTGCTCAGCTGCTGGGCACTTCTGGCCCGCGGACAACATCAGGTCGGTGTTCACTGTCCACTTCGTTGTGGATCAGTGGGTGGCACAGCACGAGGCATAGATGAGTCTCTGTTAGTGGCACGGGCAGGGCTCTGCTTAAAGGGGGTGCGTGGGTGTGGGGGGTCTGGGACCCAAAATCTTGGGTGCCAAAATGGCCTGACCAGATTGTCCCTTTGTGAATTTTGTTTTTTCCCACTGTGGTCACTTTGCGAGCCACGCCCAAGCGTGGGCGTCGCCCCCCGCGCGAGAGTACTGGTGCTGCGGGGGTGGCTGCGGCGCCCCCGGGGCTGGGAACACCGCATACCACACGGCGAACACCCGCGGGATGGAGGCCAGCACCGCAACGGCGGCCGCGTGCGGGTCCCGGGGCGGGGCGAGGGGACTGTCGCCCCGGAGGAGGCACCGGATGGTGCCGCCGGGGGTGATACCCACCCAATGGCCCCCGGAACCCTCTGCCTTGTCGTCCCACCCCCTCGACCAGGAGCACCCGGCGCTGGGGCGCGTTGGTCCAGGGCCGCGGGGCGGCTGCTCCGGCGCGGCGGACAGGGAGGGGACCTTCCCAGAGGGACGCCAGCAGGGGGGCGACGTGGGAGAGTTGCGCGCCCTACCTCCAATGGAGGCGGGGGGACCGCCAGAGTGCGGCCGCCCGGCCGTACCGCCAGCCGAGGGCCTCGTGGAGCGCGGGGCCCGACAACGCCAGGCCCTGGGGGACGCACTGCAGGGTCGACAGCCCCCACCATGGGTTCGCGCCCGTGTCCGTCCAGTGGTGGAAGCATCCCATGAGGATGTCCTCCAGTCCGAGAAGGCGGGGGGCCGGCCCCTCGAGGGCGTGGAGAGCGCAGGCGACGGCCGCGAGGGACCCTTCCGAGCGCTGGCGGCCAGGGGGCAGCGCTCGGCTCACATGGGCGAGCTAGAGGCGGAGGGCCGGTGCCGGGTCGCCCCGCGCCACCCAGCGGCGCATCTGCTGCTCCTAGGCCTGCCGGCGGCCGCGGGAAAGCGGATGCATCCCGCGCCGGTCCATCCAGTACAGGGACGGCGGTGGGAGGGCGCGGTACGGGGGGTACGTGACGTTGCGCCGGGGCAATCTGCGTGCTTTCTGCGCTGTGCAGAGCGGGAGGGGCGACGTTGTACCGACCTGTTGGGGAGGGGGGGGGGGACCGTGCAGGCACGTCCGGGTCCACGACTGCGGTCGCGCCTTGCCTGAATATCCCTCCGGGCTGGCCGTGCCCCTGGGCCCTGCGTCTGGCCGCGCCGGGCCGGGCCCGCTATCGTGGGGGGGGGGGGGGGACAACCTCGCGGCCCCTTGGGTCTGACCTCGTCGCTCCGCTCTGCGCCCCCCCGCGCCTACCCCGCGCTCGTCGTCGCGCGTCGCGCCATGTACCGCCCTTTTCCCTGTGCGCCTGCTGAGTGCTCTGTCCTATGGCCGGCGTTGTGGGCTTCCCCCCCCCCCTGCTACTCTATTCCCGTCGTGAGTCGCTTGCCGGGCTGTGGGGTGGCACTTGCCGCCCTGGGCCAGCACGGAAGAGACCTAGTCCCCTCCGGCTCGTCCCTCCTGGGCGCCGTGCGGGCACAGGCGGGGGGCTTGTAGGGCAGGCCACGGGCGCCTGAACTTGACTCGGCCCACCTCCCCGCCCCTCTACCCTGTACATAGGCCAACGGACGCTAATCCACGAATGCCCTCTATGTGTGTTTTTCACCCTATTTGGGTGTTGGAGGGGGGATGGGGGGTTTCTAAGTGACTTCGTGACTAGCTAATTGATTGACTCACGTGCTCCCTCCTTCTTCGAGGTGTTTTGCTGATAGGCAATATGAAATTCTGGCTTCCAACACTCCTTTGTATCCCACGAACCGCATGATGTACACCTCACCCCATGACAACTCCACGCCTTTGTGCATCGCGAACCCCATGTTGTGCACCTCACCCCATGACCACCTCTGGACACTTTCCCCTTCAGTTTTCAGCACCCATTGCCGGAAATACCGAAACCGATGGCACCCTATCCATTGGGGTAGGGGCGGTGCGTAAGTCGGGCTTACTGGGCCGCATACCCAACTGTTCGGCGGTACGTCAACACCCCCCCCAACCCTGCAAACCCCGCGGACCCCCCCCCCCTCTCCAGGCCCCCAAAAGTTTTTGCGCGCGGTTGGGTGTCAACCTTCGAATAGACGGCCCCCCGCCCATGACCAGCCGGGCACTGTTCCCGGGCTACACCCTCCAACCGCTCGGCGAAGGGCCGATGCTGGCGTTCCGGGCAGGCGCAGTGTCACCCGGCCTCCTCGCGGCCCTGGGGGCCTTCTTCCCCGTGGAGGAGGCGCCCCCGAGGGACTAGCCGGGGGAGGGCGACGGTCCCGAGCCTTGGGCGGGCGACCTCGATCTGGGCCTGGAGCTCGACGCCGACGAGGACCACGAGTATCTCCTCAGCTAATCGCGCCCCCTCCTCCCTCTCCCTTGAGCCCCCCCCCCCCCCCCCCCCGGGCCCGACCTGGCACCATGGGGGGGTGGGCGCCGGCATAGCCCGCAGCCGGGCACCCCTCCTAGCCTGGGCTGGGATCTCCGGTGCTGCTAATAGCCCCGGGGCTACCCGGCCGCCGGGACCAACATGGTGGCGCCACTCCGGCGGGCCTTGACCTCGCCCCCCCGGGGGCAGCGCACCCCACGCCCCCCCCCCCCCCCCCCCCCCCCCCGCACAGCCCTCCTCTCCCTTGACCAGCAAGCCCGCGGGGCTGGCGGGCCATCAGAGGGCCGGACCTCGCCCCCTGTGGATGGCGGACTCCCGGCATACCGCGGCGCCCGGCGAGCGCTACTGCCTGCCCTCCTGACCACCCCGAAGCACTCGGCTGGCCCAGTCTGAGCGGGCACAAGGGTGCACCGTCATCGCCCGCCGCGAGAACAAGAAGTACAATAACAAATCGCAGCGAATGACCGGAACAGTGCCCGCTCTGCTTGCTCGCGACTTGTGCCACTGTCCATGCCTCTGAGGAACGCAGGGAGGGCGCAGCAACCCGCAAGGGCGGCGGGGGAGAGGGAGGGTAGGGAGTACGGGTGGGGGACGCCGGGTGCGGGACCACCACCGCGCGGGCAGCGGCCCGGTAAGCAAGGCGAGGAGCCTCCGGCTCCGGCCCTGCCGTGCTGCCGCCGCGGCGGCAGTGTGGAGTGGGATGGGGGAGGCGCCGAGGGCACGTCCGCCACTGGGT
Organism: Eutreptiella sp. 'Long Island Sound 2002'; assembly: GCA_964036045.1. Classification (NCBI taxonomy): domain Eukaryota; phylum Euglenozoa; class Euglenophyceae; order Eutreptiales; family Eutreptiaceae; genus Eutreptiella; species Eutreptiella sp. 'Long Island Sound 2002'. Next base: position 34,134,210 of record OZ038401.1, on the reverse strand, counting down.
CAGAGGAGCTCCGCCCGGCGGCGTCGGCCGCTGCGTCTGGAGGGGGGGGGGGCGTGCGCGGAGCATGTCCGCCACTGACCTGGTGGCCTTCGGCTGAGGCCGCCGCCGACCCCGCGGGGGGGGATCGTCGCCGCGGCAACACGCGGCTACCCAAGGCCGCCGAGATGCGGCTGGAAACGTCAGGGAGCGGCGCGGGCAGTGGGGGGGGGGCTATGCTGGGGGGGGGGGGGGGTCCCGCAGTGCGGGCAGTGCCCCCGTGGATCCGGTGGAGGCGGAGGCGGCCGCGGCAACCAGCCCGGGGTCGTCGTCCCTCCCTTCAGGTGTGGGGGAGAAAGGATCAGCAACCCCCCCCGCGCGATCGCGGTGGCTCCACATTTCCTGGGCCCTCCCAGTTAGCCAGGAGGAGGTGAGGCGCCTGGCGCTTTGTGGGCCTGGGGTCGACTGGCCCAAATGTCGAGGAGGGGCGAGTGCCCGGCGTCCTAGGCGGTGCCGTGCACCGGCGTGCCGCCGGGGGGCCTGAGCTCGGGAGGGCCTGGGAAGCAGGGCAGGCCCGCCCCAGCCAGGAGGACAACGCGGCCGCCCCTGCGCGTTGGTCCTGAGGGATGAGTACCTGGCGTCCCGGCGCGACCCGGGGCGGAACTCTCGGACAGCGTGGGCCCGCCGAGCAGCCGGTGTGGCCATCGTGGCCTGCCCGGCAGCAGAGGCTGATGCCCGTGCCCAGGCTTCTGCACATGGCGCAACACGGTGCCCCATGCTCCAAGCAGAGCGCGCCCTGTGTGCCGCTGCCCGCCCCTGGTGGGCGGCTGCGCTGTGGGGCTATGAGCGGGACGCTTCTGGGCGGGGCACGTGGGGGCCTCCGGGCATACGGGAGCAGAAGGGGCCCCCCCTCGAGGGGACGTGGGAAATAGTCCATTAAGAAGCTGTCGCCCAGTGGTGGCCGCATGCGGGCAGGCGCTCGCAAGCGCCGGACCCACGAGTCCCGGCAGTGCGTCGCCAGGCGCATGAGCTGCAGCATCACCTCGTGGCGTGCCGCGAAGAACGGGCGGGCCGAGAGTCCCGCGCACATGCGGCCCCCCAAGGGGAGGAGCGAGCGGCAACGCCCCAGCAAGGCCTAGCTCAGCAGCGTGCCCGCCGCTAGGTGGCGTTCCGCCAGGCCCACTGCCTTGCGAAGAATTTGGGCTTGTTCCCCCAGCGGCAGGCGTGTACCCCACAGCCCGTGGTCTGGGGACGCTGGGAGCGCCCGCCCCACAAACGCCTCATAATCCTGGCCCAGCTTAGCCTAGGAGACCTCCGCCGGCCCCGGCATCCAGGCCAGCGCCCGGGCTCACCGGACCAAGTCGATGATGAAGTCCTGGGGGCACCCCCAATACGGCGCGGTCCCCGGCCGGAGCCGTGGCTGGTGGCGGATTGTGTCCCCCGGCAGAGGGCCAACGAAGTCGTCCCGGGGACAGAGGTTGCGGGGCCGCAGATGCGGCTGGTCCCGGAAGACGGAGTCCCCGTGGCCCGGGTAGTCTCCCTGGCGGGCGGCCATGCGGGCAGCGGAGACCGCCAGGTACATGCCGTAAAGGCGGTACAAGAACTCGTCGAGGAGTCCCCGGTCTACCCCCTGCGCCAGTCGGAGGGGGAAGAGGCCCGCTTTCCGCAGGCAGGATGGCCACTGGTCCGGCGGTCCCAGATGGGGTATTGCCTCCGCTGCGTCGCTAAGCCAGGGGCGCCATGTCACCCTGGCATCCGGGCAGTCCCACAGGACGTGGACGTCGTCCTCGTGCGCCACGCCGCAGTGGGGGCACGCGGCATTGGTCCGCGTGCCGTGGCCCTACACCCTGGCCGCCGTCCACATGGCCCTGGCCATGAGGGCGCGCAGCAGCGAATTCTCCAACTCGGTGGAGGCCGCCCGCAGCGCCGCGCGGCAGGCCGGGGCGTCCGCCCCGTCGCCCCGTCCCCCGAAGGTGACCGGGCGCCTTGCCTCAAGCTCGCGCAAGGAGTGGCAGCGAAGGGTGTCTCGGACCCGGTGTTGGAGTTGGCGGAGGGGCTCTTGCACGAAGTGCAGGGGGTGCTCTTGCCCCGAGACGTCCCAGCAGCACCAGCCCTCGCGCGGGCTCCCACCAGCCCTCGCGCGGGCTCCGGCCCAGGGTGGCCGCCGTGTGGAGCCGTCCCGGGAGGGCGGCCCCCCGATTCCCAGATAGCCTGGGCGAAGACTTGGGTGACCCCCGGCCGCCGGGCCAGACGGGCAAGCCAGAGGAGCCGCTCGTACCGAGTGTGCATGACCGGGGAGACGCCGTGTACCTTGGAAAGGACGGTAAAGATGACCTCCTTGGCGTGGTACCGGCGCGTGGCTCCCCAGAGGGCCCGCACGACCACGGTTTCCAGCCCCCGCAGGTCGGGCTCCGTCACCGATGCCGCGGCCACCCCGTGGGGCGCCAGCGGGGTGACCAGCGTGCTGATGGCCCAGTCCTGCCGGTCATAGGTTGAGAGGTGGGGGAGGCGGCGAAGGGCACTCCGCAGCGCTTCCAGGCGCCGGGACACGACCGGCCCCTCGATGCTGGAGGCCCCAATGGCGATGTCGACGCCGAGCTGGCGGAAAGTCGCCGCCGGCGGGATCAGGGCTCCCCGGCACAGGACTGCCGGGGCGCCCTGTTCCCCTTGGACCCAAGAGCAGGACTTGTCCACATGGACGTCCCGTCCCGTGACGTGCAGCCACTCCTCCGTCGCGGGGACCGTCCCCGGGAGGGAGCCCGCGCCCAGGGGCAACAGCTGGGTGTCACCCGCATAGCCCGACGACCCCAGCGCCGCGTAGCCGGGGCAGGCATCCTTGAGGGGGAGCGGGGCTCCCGGCTCTAGGTCGTCCGCCGCATCCTCATCCAGAACGGCGCGGAGGGCGGCCGTCCGAGCGCACACCTGCCGGCGTAGGGAGTCCACCTCCCATTTCCAGATCGTGGTGAGTACATTCACCACAATCACCGACAGGGGGCGCCTCTGCACGATGCCGTTGGTGGCCTGCCACCACAGGCCGAGGGCCCCGGCGATCTTGAAGGCCATGCGGAGCTGCTTGTACATGGCCCCGAGGGCACGTGCCCGGGTCCATGCCTAGCTCCACTGCCAGGGCCAACACGACCGCCTGGGGGATGAGATCGAAACACTTGACGTAGTCAAGACTCATCCCCGCGACGGCCCATCCTCGGAGGCGACACAGCTCCAGGAGGACCTGCGTCACCGCCGCCCCGTCCAGGGCGCTCCTGGCGGGGCGGAAACCAAAGGCCGCCGGGTGGGCGTAGGAGTCTTGCCACGCAATGGCGTCCACCATGCGCACCCCTGCCCACAGCCGGTAGACCATGGACAGGCCCGTGAGCGGGCGGGTGTTCAGGGGCCCCGGTGGCCCTCCTTGGGGATGAGGGCCGTGCAGCCCTCGGCTAGACGGGCCGGCCACTTTGCAAAACACACATAGAGGGTCTGCATGGTTTGCATAGGATATTTGATAATTATGAATGGACAGAACGTAAAAAAAAATCAGTTTTGAAAATTTCCATTTTTGCGCCGCCGAGAGTGGACAATTGCCTAAGCAGGTTGTGCCCCAGCCCTTGCCCCCGTCCAAACACCCAAACAGAGTAAAAACCATGTGAATGCGGTGTAAAACATGCTTTACATAGGATATTTGATCATTGCGGATGGTTGGAATGTAAACAGGATAACCTTCGGAACATTCCATTTGTGAGCCGCAGAGGCTGGAAAATTGCATTAGTAGGTTGTGCCTCTGCCCCCTTGGGACGGCCCCCCCCCGCCACCACAAAAAAAAACACCCAAACAAGGTGAACAACACAGAAAGGGGGCAATCATCTTTTAGCGTCCACTGGATTATGTTCAGAGGCAGAGGCGTGGGTAGGTGGGCCGAGTAGAGTTCGGGCACCCGTGGCCTCCCCAACAAGCCCCCCGCCTGTGCCTGCACGGCGGCAAGGAGGGACGAGCCAAAGGGGACTAGGTCTCTTCCGTGCTTGCCCTGCCGTGCTGCCGCTACGGCAGTGTGGACTAGGGTGGCGCCGAGGGCACGTCCGCCATTGGGTCAGAGGAGCTCCCCCTCGCGTCGCCGGCCGCGGCGCGCGGGGGGGGGGTGCGCGCGGAGCATGTCCGCTATTGACCTGGTGGCCTTCGGCTGGGGTCGCCTGCGTCTTCGAGGCGGGGATCGACGCCGCGGCACGGCGTGGCTGATGAGGGCCGCCAAGATGCAGCTGAAAACATCAGGAAGCCACGCCGGCGGCTCAGCCGCCGGCGAGGGGGGGTTGCACTTCTGGGGAGGGGGGGGTGGGGGAGTCCCACGGCGCGGGTGGAGTCCGGCAGCGCAGGTGGCGCCCCTGTAGGGTCGGCAGAAATCTCGGTGCTCGCCCGCACCGGCCCGCAGTTGTCGTCTCCGGCTGCTGGTGGGGAGGAGAACGGGTCAACCCCCCCCCCCCCAATGTGCTAGCCCCTCCCTCACTGCCCCCCCCCCCCCCCCCGGTCAGCCAGGAGGTCAGGCTTGGGGCATTTTGGGGGCTTGGAATCGTGGGGGCCCATGACCGAGGTGTGGCATGCGCCCAGCTTCCTTGGGGGGGCCGTGCACGGCGGGACGCAGGGGGGCCCGAGGCTGGGAGGGCCTGGGAGGCGGGCGGGACCGGCCGAGGCAGGAGGACAACGGAGCCGCTCCTGCGCGCCAGTCCTCGGGCACGAGCACCTGGCGGCCCGGTGCGACCCAAGGCGGAATCCTCGGACAACGCGGGCCCGCCGAGGGGTCGGCATGCCCCTCGTGTCTTGCACGGCCGCAGCGGCTGATGCCCCAGCCCACGCTTCTGCACCTGGGGCACGATGGTGCCCCATGCTCCAAGCAAAGCAAGCCCTGAGTGCCACCGCCCGCACCTGCCCGCACCTCAATGCCACTGCTGCGCCGCGGAGCCGCGAGTGGGACGCTCTTGGGCGGCGCCCGCGGGGGCCTCCCGGCATACGGCACGAGGTGCAGCCCTCCCTCGAGAGGGCGCGGGTAGTCGTTCATGAGAAAACAGTCACCCAACGATGGCCGCATGCGGGCCGGCGCCCATAGGCGCCGGACCTGCGAGTCCCGGCAGTGTGTCGCTAGGCGCATAAGCTGCAACATCACCTCGTGGCGTGCCGCGAAAAACGGGCGGGCCGACAGGCCAGCGCACACGCGGCCTCCTAGGGGGAGGAGGGAATGACACCGCCCCAGGGGGCCCCGCATAGCAGTGTGCCCGCCACTAGGTGGCGCTCCACCAGAGTTGCCCCCTTGCGCAGGATTTGGGCCCGCTCCCCAGGCGGCAGGCGCGTGCCCGGCAGTTGGTGCTCCGGGGAGGCCGGGAGCGCACGCCGCGCAAAGGCCTCATAGTCCAGGGCCAGCTCAGCCCAAGAGACTTCCGCCGGCCCCGGCATCCAGGCCAACGCCCTTGCCCATGTGACCAAGTCCTCGATGAAGTCGTGGGGCCACCGCTAGCCTGGCGGGGCCCCCGGCCAGAGGCGCGGCTGGTTGCGGTTCGCATCCCCCGGCAGGGGGCTGACTAAGTGGTCCCAGGGAAGGGGGTTGCGGGGCCGAGGCCAAAAACACGGTGCCCAGCTCATACACCACGCGCCAAATGTGCGAGCACATGTGGTGGTGGCCTGTCGGCTTGAGATTGGGGGTGCCCTCGGGGCGGAAAGCCTGGGCAGGCTCTCAGTGCAGGTGCCGCGCGATATCGCCTCGGGGATGTCGACCTGGAAGAAAATCTTCACAGCCGACGCCAGCAGCACATGGTGTACCGGCCCGCGGAGGGCCCTTCCGAGCCGGTCCTCGCCCCGCATCCGCCTCCAGGCGGCCGCCGCCGGGGACCGGCGGTGCAAGCGCCGCCCTCGGATGCGGCGCTTGCCTCGTTTCGGTGCCATGACGGGGGCACAGTATGATTGGGGCATAGGCATATGTTCACACAACACCAACCACACACAGGCTTGGCGACAGCACGCAGAAACCCCATAGCTGGTCTTCTCTGAATACGTCATCGCCCCTACAAACTCCTCCAGTCTGTACGGCAACAAAACATCATGGAATTATGCCCCCCCCCCAACCTTGTACGAACGGAGTCCCGATCGCCATGCCTGCGGAAGCACAAAAGGACCCATTGGAATCCCCACGATCCATAGAAAAACTGTCTTACAGTCTTGAAAGGCCCACAAATCGCCTACCCTACGCGTCGCAGCCTCGCGTGCCAGGGCCAGATGACCATCAAAGTGGTCATGCAGCCTGCTGATGGGGTCCGCCGGATTCGCCGTCCCAAGCACCCAGTGACAGTACACAGTAAAACCTGGGCAGGACGCCCACAGGTACCTGAAGCTTCTGAGCAGGCGCTGCTGGTGAACACGTCCTATACCTGTCTTACACTTCAAAAATTGGACCAGCGCCGCCGCATTATCGCCAAACAGATGTGCCTCGCGGATGCCCACATTTGAAATAAACTTCAGACCCCACAAGAAAGCTGGCGCCTCCGCACAGTGCTGGTTCGGCCGTTATTCATGGGGCACCGCCAACAGTGAACCAAGTTCGAGTGAGAAAAGCCCCAACCGGTACACCCCACCATCGAGAGCTGCATCCACATACACAAACATCGGCTGCCTACGCACCACCCGCGTCAAGGGAACCACCGACCGGCCCGGCAAAGCCAGCACACACGCCACACACATAGACCGCATCAACTTGAGAGGGGCAAACTGCAGGCGGGGCCGTCCACATGACACATGGGCCCAGACCCCCGACAAATGGGGGCCATGCCCAAAACGAGGCATGCGGATCCACTGCGCGCCCCCCAGAAACTGCTCCAAACGCTGCACAGTACAAACACCAACAGATAACCGCAGCCAATGGGCCAGCACGGCCTGCCATGCATTCCCCGCCGTCGGCAGGCACCTCTTCTATCCGTCGGCTCCAAATCGCGGCACACAGGACGGGTGCAGTCGCGTCGGTCTTGGGAAAGAGGAAGGCAGCAGGACCGGCCAGGCTCTTGGGTCCGGCTGCCCGAGCGGCAGCTTCCCGACGTGTCGAGGAGGCGGGTCGGTGGGCTCGGGAGCGCGTGTGGTGCGGTGAGTGGGATGCGTGGCTGCGTAACCTGCATGTTTGCCTTCCCTGGGCCCCGCCGGGTTTGTTAGAGCGGCGCCCGATCCAATTTCTGAATTGGGGAGTGGAGGTGGCTAGAGACAGCCAGATTTCTTGCCCTTAATCACTGCCGCTATGTACTCCTTGGATTCTGGGTATGCGAGTTTCTGCTTCATGACTCCACTTCGCCGAAGTTGCCGATGCAGCGCATCAGGGAAGAAGTGTGGCGCAGGGGTTTGGGAGTGGTGGGTCATGTTCCTATCCCAACTGATATTTGGGAGCGATATATGCCGGAGTCTTTTGCATCGGTAGCAAGTCTCCACTTCTCTGGAGTAGGGCCCTTGTCGGACAAGGCGGTGGTCATGTGGCATGCTTTGCGTAGCCACAACTTGTTCTTCCTCCTTTCGCCGGTGTCCGGGTCCGAACAGGGGAGTTTTCGCCATTCCTAAAACACTTGATAAGCGTACCTTGATGATAAACTTGGTGCCGGTGATTAGAGTGATGCCACAGAAAGCTGAGAAAATTCCCCTGCCGTCAGTGGAGGTCCTCGCCGTGTTGGCGCAAGTGGCACAGCAGGGTTCATCGTTTTTTTTGTCCCCTTTCTACGGTCGGGCACGGTGCCTCCAACGGGTCTGGCAGATGCTGGGGCTCCCCCGTCTGCAGGCTTCCCCTACCCAAGTGCACGTCCTTCCCAAGCCACACCAGGTGCGTAACCGGCTCCAGCGTGCTCTTAGGGCTTATAACTCGACCCGCCGCACACAACGCCTGCACCGCACGCATAGCATGCTCATGCACTCGCGCTTTCCCCCATCCCACGATAAGCACATCTTCGATGTAGATTAAAACCAACACCCCCACCAGACCAATCTCCTCCACTAAACGCTCCAAGACTTTCTGGCACAGAATTGGACTATACTTCCAACCAAACGGCGAGCACCTAAAAGACAAAACTCCGCCCTCACCCTCTGAAATACGGAATACTCCCGAGAAGGTTTCAGGGAGGCGCAGAGACCAAAAAAAGTCACTGAGGTCAACATGGCACATACACAACTCCTCACAGGGGGGGGGGGGGGCTCCACATCGACGTCAATGACGTCGTCTTTCCCCTGGTACGTTCACCTTCACGCTTAGACCCCGGGCGTCCCTCGACAACCTCAAAGGCCTGAGGGGCACTCGGGATCCTCGCGCCCCGGCCTGCAGCGGGACTCTCTCGTCTGCTCTCCCCACCACCGTTTGTCGCATTCTGGCCACCTCCTTGCTCCGGCCTGTCCCCTCGCTGACCGCGGTGTGGCCTGGACTTGGCGTCTGCATCCCCACCCCTCCAGCCCCTGAGGTCTTCTTCTGGCCCCACATCCTTATCCCGCACACAGAGGGTCGGCGGCCCCCGAGGAAAGATGTCTTTAAGGAATACAACGCTCCACTCCCACTCCACGACTGCCACGACGAAGTCGTCTGGGGCATCGCCGTAGTGGGCCGCCACCAACTCAGACATCCAACGACCCCACCAGGCAAGCCATCGGACCGGTAACCCCAACGAGCGTAAGGCTGCCGACCCACCCCGCCTCCACGCGTGCCATCGCGCGTGGGCTCTCTCGCAGCCACTGAGGGCGGTTGCCATGACCATCTGGAGGTAGGCGGACCCTTGCGGGCAGAAGTGTGCCAGTGGGACTGCGGACATGGACCCCTCACGGTCCAACCATCGCAACCACAACCTGCCCTAGCTCCCCATCCTCCTCCTGACGAAGTGTGGGTCACACTTGACGGTGTGAAACCCCAGTCCCCGGCTGCGGCACACTCCACGCCTGATGGGGGCTGCCTCGCCCACCCGTACAGGCAAGTGAATGATAGGACCGCCATTCCATATACCGTCCACTGTGCTCTGCCATCACACGCCCGCGCGAACCCCCTGAGCTCCTCCAGTCCTGCGTAAAGGCGTGCCACCGCCTGAGACGTTGAACACTTTGCACATCTCCAAACCCTGCCGTTAACGAACTCCGGTAGCCATCCCATCTCCTCCAATGCCCGCATCGCTGATACCGCCCCCCGGAGGAACCTCCAGGAATACCCTAGCCCCCTTAGCTGGAACAGGCACGTGCAGGCTTCAGTCTCCAGGTCATCGATCAGCGTATATCCGACCCAGAGGGCCAATTTCCTGTAGCGGTTACAATATGTACCCATTGTGCTCTTCGCCGAGGAGGATGCTTGTAGGGCATCCACGCAGCTGATATGATCCTCCTTCCATAACCGTTGCCACGCTGCCCATATCAGACGCCAGACCACGTCCTCCCCCTCCCGGAAGCTGGCCGGCTGCAAGACCACCACACCTTCTGGGGATTCGGTCTCCGTGCGCCCGACTAGGCAGCGCCCCCATCAGTCGAAACCTTAGCATTCGTGAAACCAGTGGTGCTTCACGCCCCGCCCCGCATTCTTGCACGCCCGACACGCTGTCCCTTGCGCGCACGTAACGTCCATCGGCTCCGCGCCCGGCTTCATCGTGTACAGCATGCGATCGCCCTCCATCCGGAACTTGGTCTTCATGGCCACCAGTCTACGAGCCACCACCTCTTCCTCCACGGCCCCCGTACAACCTTGCGACCTCGCTGGCGGACCGAGATCGTTGTCCTCCGCCTCGCGTTGGTCAGCACCTCCTTTGGGGTCAAGACCGTTTCACCACGGTACGCGGACAGGGACGTCACCGTGAACGTCCAGACCGCCACGACGAAGGCCTTCCGCCTGTCGATCTCCTCATCATTCATGGAGTCCAGACACCAGACCTCGGTGTTTGCAGCATCCGAGTTCATCACACAGGCTAGATCATCCACCGTGACATCAGTGAACTTCTCCTTGTCCCAAAAGCGCGACATGCACTCGTGGACCGGAACCTCTCTGCGCCACAGCAGTGTGGACAGAGCCAATAGGCTGGCATAGACCCATTGGGGTTTGGCATCCAGCTCCAGGATTTTTGGCAACTTGGCCTTGCACGACGGGGGCACCCCCACCATTTTCCTCTTCGCCGCGGCCTGGGACTTTGCACTAACCTCCGCCACCTTCTTGCACAGCCCCTCCAAGACCATATATACACTGGTCCTCCACTAGCTTATTCAACGCCTGTAGTTCTGTGGGGGTCGGGGGTGGTGCCGGCTTCACGAAGCTCACACCCTCCACGTCGAGTCTGCACTGCGCCATAACACAAAAAGCAGCTACCAATGTCGGTAATCCCACCTCGCTGTCCACTGGTACCGCAAACTTCTTCACAAATGTGTCCCCCCATTCCTTTCTCCCGTCCATCAATCTCAATCTCAACAGCCGACGTGGCTCTCGCAATTTCGATGAGGGGTACCGAATCCATAAAGGTGGAGCAAATACTGCCCCTGGCAAATGCCTCGAAATCTGACATCGACATGTCTGCTGGCCGGGTCTATACTCAAATACCACGGAGTTGGACTCTACGTGTGACCCACTGCAAGCCTGCACGCTCAAATGCAAAAATCGCATTGTACTAAGACAAACATGCATGCACACCGCACGCACACGCACACACACACACACACACTACAAACACAGCTACACCATAGATTAGAACGTGATCTAACAGCAGGGTCCACGGGGGCTGCCTTGGGATGGTACGAGAATATTGCAAGCGCATCGCTGCATTCCTCTTCAAAAATAAGTGGTGATGGGGGCCCCCTGGGGTGCGCTTCCCGGATATTGTCTGCCAGAACATAGGAGCAGACCCACGTGCCACGTGCGTATGGGACATTTCACAGGTACACTGGGTGTTTGTCTTGGACCCCTTCTGCGCACGTCTGGCACTCATCTGTTCATGCGCGAAAGGGCATGTGGAAGCCATGAGAACTAAGAGTGTAATGGATATTTGAAACGTGAGTAGGCGGAATGCAAACCAGCGGCACTAACTTAGGCAAGGGTATGCAACACGCGAGTTCAGGGGGTCGGGGGTTGGGAGTTTGGGTAAAAAACCACAATTGAAAATCATCGCCTTCACCTCATTACAATGTGAAGCCGGCCTATTTGTGGTATGTGTGGCCGTGAATTTGCATGACCATTGGCAATGGTTTTGGCGCAGCAGCACCGTGTTTAGATGGCCAACAAACGGTCTTCATGTAGCGCCCCGCCTTGCCCTATCCGCCGCCTCCCAAGGTGAAAATGCATAAGATGGCCCCTTGGGAGCAATTGCCTCCCTAGTTTGGGGTCCAGGTACCCCCCGTGTGGGTTTGCTTGGTTGTTGAGGCCACACCGAAGCATGGGAGGCAATAAGGAAAGGGTGCACATTGTAACCACCGGCGCCCGGAAAGCCCAATAGTGGGCGATAAGGGAAGAAAGAGCGCACTATGTATCCACCTCGCTCGAAGAGCCCAAGAGTGGGCAATAAGGACATAAAGAACAAGGAAAAAATAGGAGTGGGCAAAGTGCCGACGTAGCCCCTACCGCCTCGGGGATTCCCAACACATTATGCGGGGGACGAAAATTAGAAGTGGGAAGGGGAGACAAAAATGTTTCAAATGGTTTTGCAATTCCGAAGACCCCCGAAAAATCTGAACATTTTGAGTATAAACACGTGTGATGAAAATAAGTGAAAAATGTAAGTCGTGTACAAAAAAATCGTCTAGTCGTGTAATTTTTCTTTGCGGTAAATGTGTGTACTTTTAATTCGCGGTAAGTTGTGCGAATCAGAAAAAAAGTGAATTTTTTTATTGTGGTAAGGGTGTGTAATTTCTTTTTGCGGTAAGGCGTGTAAATTATTTGAAAAATTGGAAAAATTGAGAGAAATGCAACTGGTGCAATACATGCGCAATATGTACGGCTGCCGGTTCATCTCGGCACCCATAGCGATCTTAACGATGGGACGCCGAGTCCACAAAGCGCATAGTACTCTGCGTGGCCCCCAACTCGTTGGCACTTGGCCAACATAGTTTCACATGGTGTCATTGGCACAAGACACAAGATTAGGCTCAGGAAAAAAAAAGTCCTGGCAGGGCCATGGCCAACATCCAGTGTGCCGTCACGGGGAACAAAATCAGGCTCCAGAGAACGAATCCTCACCAGGGCCATGGCCAACGTGAGTGCCACCATCATAGGCCACCCAGGCACTAGTATGGGGCCAACATAATAGCAATCTTATACGCTCCACCAATGGTACACCATACGGGCGATATCTTCATGTATGCCTCGTTGCCATTCCAAAGGCATTGCTGAAGGACAATGGTGCATGCACGAAGGGTAAAAAGAAAATGCCTTCTTGGGGGCCCAGAAGAGGGCGGAAGTGCTACGTCACCCCTGCATTCTCGGGGGTCCTGAAACAAAGGGGGACAAAATCAGAAATGGCTGCCTCACCCCTGCCTTCTCGGGGGCCCAGAAGAGGGTGGAAATGCTGTGTCACCCCTGCATTCTGGGGCGTCCCAAGCCAATTCTGATTTCGTCCCCCTTTGTCTGGCGATCCCCGAGAATGCAGGGGTGATGTGGCATTTCCGCCCCCTTTTGCGCCCCCCGAGAAGGCAAGGGAGAGGCAGCCAATTCTGATTTTGCCCCCCGTTGTTTGGGGCCCCCCGAGAATGCAGGGGTGACATAGCATTTCCGCCATGTTTTGGGCCCCCCAGAAGACAGCCAATTCTGATTTTGATCCCCTTTGTTTCCAGACCCCCGAGAACGCAGGGGTGATGTGGCACTTCTGCCTCTTTTGGGCCCCCCGAAACACAAAGGTGAGGCAGCCCACTCTGATTTTGTCCCCCTTTTTTTGGCTCACCCCTGCCTTCTCTGGGGCCCAAAAAAGGGCGGAAATGCTACGACACACGACCATTCCCGGGGGTCCCCAAACAGAAGGGGACAAAATCAGAATTGGCTGCCTCACCCCTGCCTTCTCCGGGGCCCAAAGAGGGGGATATGCTATGTCACCCCTGCTTTCTCGGGGGTCGCCAAACAAGAGGGGGCAAAATCAGAGGTGGCTGCCTCACCCCTGCCTTCTCGGGGGCCCAAGAGAGGGCACAAAAGCTATATCACCCCTGCATACTCGTGGGTCCCCAAACAAAGGGGGACAAAATCAGAAGTGGCCGCCTCACCCCTGCCTTCTCGGGGACCCAAAAGAGGGCAAAAATCTTAGTCCGCCCTGCATTCTCGGGGATCCCCAAACAAAGGGGGACAAATTCAGAAGTGGCTACCTCACCCCTGCCTTCTCCGGGGCCCAAGAGAGGGAGGAAATGCCACATCACCCCTGCATTCTCAGGGGTCCCCCAAAAAGGGGGTACAAAATCAGAATTGGCTGCCTCACCCTTGCCTTCTCGTGGGCCCAATAGAGGGCGAAAATGCTATGTCGCCCCTTCATTCTTGGGGGTCGCCAAACAAAGGGGGGACAAAAGCAGAATTGCCTGCCTCACCCCTGCGTTGTGGCAGGGCCCAAAAGAGGGGGGAAATGCCACGTCACCCTTGCATTCCCCGAGATCCCCAAACAACGCAGGACGAAATCGGCTGCCTCACCCCTACCTTCTCGTGGGTCCCCAAACAAAGGGGGACAGAATCAGAAGTGGCTGCCTCACCCCTGGCTTTTCGGGGGCCCAAAAGAGGGCAAAAAAGCTACATCACCCCTGCATTCTCGGGTTTTCCCAAACAAAGGGCACCGAATTCAGAATTGGATGCCTCACCCCTGCCTTCTTGGGGGCCCAAAAGAAAGCAAAAATCTTAGTCAGCCCTCATTCTCAAAATCAGAAGTGGCTGTCTCACCCCTGCCTTCTCGGGGGCCCAACCCTAGTGACCTACCTTAAAGTCAATATGTTAATTTTTAATTTTTAATATATGAAGGCGTTAATATATTAATCTCGCAAATATTAAGAGGTTAAAGTCAAAATTTTGCGATCGGGCCATTTGTAACCATTTTTCCATGCACATATGCGGACCTACAAGGGGTGTTACGTGGTATATTGTTGCACAACGGTATAGTAGAGAGGTTCCAATGTTGTGTTGGTGGGTGTCTTGGACACCCCCCCTCCGGTTGCCCGCATTCCCCCCCACTCCACACCACCATGTTGCCTTGTATAGCCCTTGTTATGCCTTTCTCTCAGGACACCCTTACCGGGCTTAACATGACGCTCGTGCGTTTGAGCGGGGCCAAGAGTTTGCGGGACCCTTTGGTCTTCCAACTCCTTGGTGAGTGGGTGGCCTCATCCCCTTTGGCCCGGGCCCGATGGTCCGATGCCATGGAGTTTGGGTACCCCTCCCTTATTGGTACTAAGCAAGTGGAGGCGGTGAAGCAATATGCCTCCCACCTTTTCCCGGCCCCGGACCTCATCGGCCTCCTCATGGACTTGAACGTCCCCAAACTCGGCTTCCGGCACGTGTCGGAGTACATGAGCCGCCGGGGGTCGGCCTACTCGGCCGCAACGGGCCTCCCGTTCCCCCGCCCCATCCCCACTCGGGATACGTTCATGGACACGTGGAAGGAGTTGGTCACCCCCCTTGACCTACGACCACCCGTGTCCGTCCCCAATCCCCCCGCGAGTGGGCGCTCTTGGCCGCTACCCTCATGGGCCCGGTACGTCCAATCACGCCGATCGCTAGTGGAGACCATCGATTGGACAAGGCCCCTCACCTTCATTGTGCGTGGGGATGTGTACCCGTGCGTCGGTGGTAGTTGGACCCTACTCTCCATTGGGCTCCTCAACCACGGCGCACGGGGCCGCACACCCGCGTACTTGTGGGTGATAGGGATGGCCGTATGCGGGGACAAGGACATGGCGGCACTTGCAACGATATGGGCCGACAACTTGAAGGTTTGTGGCCCATTCGTTGTTTGTTAAATTTTGCGTTTTTTGCGTTAATTTCTCGAGATTAATATCTTGTTTTCGGTTAATAACAACGCCGACTGAAAAATTAACTTAATATTAATCTCGAGAAATTAATGTAAATATTAATCCATGTCCTTTTTGTAGGTATTGCAGTCCATACAAGACTGCGAGAAGTTTCATTGGGTGTCGCGGTGGGTGCCAAGCAGGTTGGTCATCGGGGGAGACCAACCGTTCGTGCGGCGCCTTATCGGTGTGTCCACCTCGCCCTTGGTGGGCTCAATTTACAATATGGGGGTGTGGGACAAGGTTGCGGCGGCATGGGTCAACGTGGCGACCCGGCTTGGACCGTGAGGAGGCGGCCCGCCGCCGCTACAAGGAGACCGGCCGTAGCTTGGAGAATGGGGGATGCATAGGGGATCCACACATTGTGGTTGACCGGTGCATGGTTTTCCTATGCATCCTCCATTGTTCAATGGCCATTGGCCGGCTCCAAGTGGCGTTCATCGAGACACGCCTTGCGGACCTCCCCAAGGAGAACACCGACGCCGTGCAACGGGTCCTCTACCGGGCCCGCACGGGTGTGAAGTCGGGTGCGACGGGGGCACCCGACGGGGAGGAGGCCCGTGCGTTGTTCCTCGCGTGGGAGGAACTTGGTCCGTTGTTGGACTACGTCCCGGAGGATGGTGAATGGCAAGCCGTCGTGGCCATGCGTGACCTCCTCCGGGAATTGTACACGGACAAGCCGCCCCGCGGGGACCTACGTGCGGCCGAGGTGGCACGCGCCTACCGTGCACATTGTTGCAAGGAGGCGTGTCAATCAAACTACCTCCTCTATTTGGAGGAGGATGTCACCGAGGCCGTGGCCAATGCGGGCCGCTTGGGGGTTGGGTTGGGTGCCGTGTGCGCGGATGTCGTTGAGAGCCTCAACGCCATCCTTAAGCGCGCATACAATGACCACTCGGGCCCGGGGGGGGGGGATGCCGGGGGCAACCCAAGTAGAGCGGGAGGGGGAGGTAGTTTCCCAAGTGTGGGAGTGGTGGTTTTTAAAATTTGACCTTCCGCTACGCAATTACGGGACCCCCCATATCGCCCCATGCACCATGGCCAAACTCATGGCCACCCATAGCCCCCCGCCCTCCACCCTTGCTTCCCCACCACTAGCTTTGTTTTCTCCTTGCCATGGACGCCTCGGCCATGCAAAAGATGTTGGCCGACATGCTCAAAGCGAACAACGAAGCCCTGGTGTGTTTTGCTTGTGCATGCTTGCTTGCGTATAACATATTAATACCGGCGACCCTTTAATTTTCAACTTTTCAAATATTAACGGAAAAATTAAAAACAAAAATTACAGGGAAGAGCCATTTAACATTTTGAAACAACCACATGGGTAGGACCCCCCCATCAACCCCTGAGGGAAAATGACACCCCAGCCCGTAAGGCAACCCGTGGGGGTCATAATTTTCATGGCAAACCCCCTAACCCCCCCTAAAAAAATTGAAACTTGAGATTAACGTGTTGATTTTTGGGCAAATATTAATCATATTGACTTTAATCTAGGTCACTAGGGAAAAGAGGGCGGAAATGCTACGTCATCCCTGCATTCTCGGGGATCCCCAAACAAAGAGGGACAACATCAGAATTGGCTGCCTCAGCCTTGCCTTCTCAGGGGGACAATAAAAAGCGGAAATGCCACGTCACCCCTGCATTCTCGGGGGTCGCCAAACAACGGGGGACAAAATCAGAATTGGCTGCCTCACCCCTGCCTTCTCGGGGGCCCAGAAATTTGCAGCAATGTGACGTCACCCCTGCATTCTCGGGGGGTCGCCAAACAAAGGGGGACAAAATCAGAATTAGTTGCATCACCGCTGCCTTCTCGGGGGCCCAAAAAAGAGCGGAAATGCCACGTCACCCCCTGCATTCTCGGGGGTCGCCAAACAAAAGGGGGACAAAATCAGAATTGGCTACCTCACAACTGCCTTCTCGGGGGCCCGGAAATGTGCAGAAATGCGACGTCACCCCGGCATTCTCGGGGTTCCCCAAACAAAGGGGGACAAAATCAGAAGTGGCTACCTCACACCATGCCTTCTCGGGGGCCCAAAAGAGGGCGGAAATGCCACGTCACCCCTGCATTCTCAGGGATCGCCAAACAACAGGGAACAAAATCAGAATTTACTGCCTCACCCGTGCCTTCTCAGGGGCCCAGAAATTTGCAGCAATGCAACGTCACCCCTGCATTCTCGGGGATCCCCAAACAAAGGGGGACAAGATTCAGAATTGGCTACCTCACAACTGCCTTCTCGGGGGCCCAGAAATGTGCAGCAATGCGACGTCACCCCAGCATTCTCGGGGATCCCCAAACAAAGGGGGACAAAATCAGAATTAGTTGCATCACCCCTGCCTTCTCGGGGGCCCAAAAGAGGGCGGAAATGCCACGTCACCCCTGCATTCTCGGGGATCGCCAAACAACGGGGGACAAAATCAGAATTGGCTGCCTCACCCCTGCCTTCTCGGGGGCCCAGAAATTTGCAGCAATGCGACGTCACCCCTGCATTCTCGGGGGTCGCCAAAGAAAGGGGGATCAAATCAGAATTTACTGCCTCACCCCTGCCTTCTCAGGGGCCCAAAAGAGAGCGGAAATGCCACGTCACCCCTGCATTCTCGGGGGTCGCCAAACAAAGGGGGGACAAAATCAGAATTGGCTACCTCACAACTGCCTTCTCGGGGGCCCGGAAATGTGCAGAAATGCGACGTCACCCCGGCATTCTCGGGGTTCCCCAAACAAAGGCGGACAAAATCAGAAGTGGCTACCTCACACCCTGCCTTCTCGGGGGCCCAAAAGAGGGCGGAAATGCCATGTCACCCCTGCATTCTCGGGGATCGCCAAACAACGGGGGACAAAATCAAAATTGGTTGCCTCACCCCTGCCTTCTTAGGGGCCCAGAATTTTGCAGCAATGCGACGTCACCCCTGCATTCTCGGGGATCCCCAAACAAAGGGGGACAAAATCAGAATTGGCTACCTCAAAACTGCCTTCTCGGGGGCCCAGAAATGTGCAGAAACGCGACGTCACCCCGGCATTCTCGGGGTTCCCCAAACAAAGGGGGACAAAATCAGAAGTGTCTACCTCACACCCTGCCTTTTCGGGGGCCCAACAGAGAGCGTTAATATATTAATCTCGCAAATATTAAGAGGTTAAAGTCAAATTTTTGCGATCGGGCCATTTGTAACCATTTTTCCATGCACATATGCGGACCTACAAGGGGTGTTACGTGGTATATTGTTGCACAACGGTATAGTAGAGAGGTTCCAATGTTGTGTTGGTGGGTGTCTTGGACACCCCCCCTCCGGTTGCCCGCATTCCCCCCCACGCCATACCACCATGTTCCCTTGTATAGCCCTTGTTATGCCTTTCTCTCGGGACACCCTTACCGGGCTTAACATGACGCTCGTGCGTTTGAGCGGGGCCAAGAGTTTGCGGGACCCTTTGGTCTTCCAACTCCTTGGTGAGTGGGTGGCCTCATCCCCTTTGGCCCGGGCCCGATGGTCCGATGCCATGGAGTTTGGGTACCCCTCCCTTATTCGTACTAAGCAAGTGGAGGCGGTGAAGCAATATGCCTCCCACCTTTTCCCGGCCCCGGACCTCATCGGCCTCCTCATGGACTTGAACGTCCCCAAACTCGGCTTCCGGCACGTGTCGGAGTACATGAGCCGCCAGGGGTTGGCCTACTCGGCCGCAATGGGCCTCCCGTTCCCCCGCCCCATCCCCACTCGGGATACGTTCATGGACACGTGGAAGGAGTTGGTCACCCCCCTTGACCTACGACCACCCGTGTCCGTCCCCGATCCCCCCGCGAGTGGGCGCTCTTGGCCGCTACCCTCATGGGCCTGGTACGTCCAATCACGCCCATCGCTAGTGGAGACCATCGATTGGACAAGGCCCCTCACCTTCATTGTGTGTGGGGATGCGTACCCGTGCGCCAGTGGTAGTTGGACCCTACTCTCCATTGGGCTCCTCAACCACGGCGCACGGGGCCGCACACCCGCGTACTTGTGGGTGATAGGGATGGCCGTATGCGGGGACAAGGACATGGCGGCACTTGCAACGATATGGGCCGACAACTTGAAGGTTTGTGGCCCATTCGTTGTTTGTTAATTTTTGCGTTTTTTGCGTTAATTTCTCGAGATTAATATCTTGTTTTCGGTTAATATTAACGCCGACTGAAAAATGAACTTAATATTAATCTCGAGAAATTAATGTAAATATTAATCCATGTCCTTTTTGTAGGTATTGCAGTCCATACAAGACTGCGAGAAGTTTCATTGGGTGTCGCGGTGGGTGCCAAGCAGGTTGGTCATCGGGGGAGACCAACCGTTCGTGCGGCGCCTTATCGGTGTGTCCACCTCGCCCTTGGTGGGCTCAATTTACAATATGGGGGTGTGGGACAAGGTTGCGGCGGCATGGGTCAACGTGGCGACCCGGCTTGGACCGTGAGGAGGCGGCCCGCCGCCGCTACAAGGAGACCGGCCGTAGCTTGGAGAATGGGGGATGCATAGGGGATCCACACATTGTGGTTGACCGGTGCATGGTTTTCCTATGCATCCTCCATTGTTCAATGGCCATTGGCCGGCTCCAAGTGGCGTTCATCGAGACACGCCTTGCGGACCTCCCCAAGGAGAACACCGACGCCGTGCAACGGGTCCTCTACCGGGCCCGCACGGGTGTGAAGTCGGGTGCGACGGGGGCACCCGACGGGGAGGAGGCCCGTGCGTTGTTCCTCGCGTGGGAGGAACTTGGTCCGTTGTTGGACTACGTCCCGGAGGATGGTGAATGGCAAGCCGTCGTGGCCATGCGTGACCTCCTCCGGGAATTGTACACGGACAAGCCGCCCCGCGGGGACCTACGTGCGGCCGAGATGGCACGCGCCTACCGTGCACATTGTTGCAAGGAGGCGTGTCAATCAAACTACCTCCTCTATTTGGAGGAGGATGTCACCGAGGCCGGGGCCAATGCACGCCGCTTGGGGGTTGGGTTGGGTGCCGTGTGCGCGGATGTCGTTGAGAGCCTCAACGCCATCCTTAAGCGCGCATACAATGACCACTCGGGCCCGGGGGGGGGGATGCCGGGGGCAACCCAAGTAGAGCGGGAGGGGGAGGTAGTTTCCCAAGTGTGGGAGTGGTGGTTTTTAAAATTTGACCTTCCGCTACGCAATTACGGGACCCCCCATACCGCCCCATGCACCATGGCCAAACTCATGGCCACCCATAGCCCCCCGCCCTCCACCCTTGCTTCCCCACCACTAGCTTTGTTTTCTCCTTGCCATGGACGCCTCGGCCATGCAAAAGATGTGGGCCGACATGCTCAAAGCAAACAACGAAGCCCTGGTGTGTTTTGCTTGTGCATGCTTGCTTGCGTATAACATATTAATACCGGCGACCCTTTAATTTTTAACTTTTCAAATATTAACGGAAAAATTAAAAACAAAAATTAAAGGGAAGAGCCATTTAACATTTTGAAACAACCACATGGGTAAGACCCCCCCATCAACCCCTGAGGGAAAATGACACCCCAGCCCGTAAGGCAACCCGTGGGGGTCATAATTTTCATGGCAAACCCCCTAACCCCCCCTAAAAAAATTGAAACTTGAGATTAACGTGTTGATTTTTGGGCAAATATTAAACGTATTGACTTTAATCTAGGTCACTAGGGAAAAGAGGGCGGAAATGCTACGTCATCCCTGCATTCTCGGGGATCCCCAAACAAAGAGGGACAACATCAGAATTGGCTGCCTCAGCCTTGCCTTCTCAGGGGGACAATGAAAAGCGGAAATGCCACGTCACCCCTGCATTCTCGGGGATCGCCAAACAACGGGAGACAAAATCAGAATTGGCTGCCTCACCCTTGCCTTCTCGGGAGCCCAGAAATTTGCAACAATGTGACGTCACCCCTGCATTCTCGGGGGGTCGCCAAACAAAGGGGGACAAAATCAGAATTAGTTGCATCACCCCTGCCTTCTCGGGGGCCCAAAAAAGAGCGGAAATGCCACGTCACCCCCTGCATTCTCGGGGGTCGCCAAACAAAGGGGGGACAAAATCAGAATTGGCTACCTCACAACTGCCTTCTCGGGGGCCCGGAAATGTGCAGAAATGCGACGTCACCCCGGCATTCTCGGGGTTCCCCAAACAAAGGGGGACAAAATCAGAAGTGGCTACCTCACACCTTGCCTTCTCGGGGGCCCAAAAGAGGGCGGAAATGCCACGTCACCCCTGCATTCTCAGGGATCGCCAAACAACGGGGGACAAAATCAAAATTGGCTGCCTCACCCCTGCCTTCTTAGGGGCCCAGAAATTTGCAGCAATGCGACGTCACCCCTGCATTCTCGGGGATCCCCAAACAAAAGGGGACAAGATTCAGAATTGGCTACCTCACAACTGCCTTCTCGGGGGCCCAGAAATGTGCAACAATGCGACGTCACCCCTGCATTCTCGGGGATCCCCAAACAAAGGGGGACAAAATCAGAATTAGTTGCATCACCCCTGCCTTCTCGGGGGCCCAAAAGAGGGCGGAAATGCCACGTCACCCCTGCATTCTCGGGGATCGCCAAACAACGGGGGACAAAATCAGAATTGGCTGCCTCACCCCTGCCTTCTCGGGGGCCCAGAAATTTGCAGCAATGCGACGTCACCCCTGCATTCTCGGGGGTCGCCAAAGAAAGGGGACAAAATCAGAATTTACTGCCTCAGCCCTGCCTTCTCAGGGGCCCAAAAGAGACCGGAAATGCCACGTCACCCCTGCATTCTCGGGGGTCGCCAAACAAAGGGGGGACAAAATCAGAATTGGCTACCTCACAACTGCCTTCTCGGGGGCCCGGAAATGTGCAGAAATGCGACGTCACCCCGGCATTCTCGGGGTTCCCCAAACAAAGGGGGACAAAATCAGAAGTGGCTACCTCACACCCTGCCTTCTCGGGGGCCCAAAAGAGGGCGGAAATGCCATGTCACCCCTGCATTCTCGGGGATCGCCAAACAACGGGGGACAAAATCAAAATTGGCTGCCTCACCCCTGCCTTCTTAGGGGCCCAGAAATTTGCAGCAATGCGACGTCACCCCTGCATTCTCGGGGATCCCCAAACAAAGGGGGACAAAATCAGAATTGGCTACCTCAAAACTGCCTTCTCGGGGGCCCAGAAATGTGCAGAAACGCGACGTCACCCCGGCATTCTCGGGGTTCCCCAAACAAAGGGGGACAAAATCAGAAGTGTCTACCTCACACCCTGCCTTTTCGGGGGCCCAAAAGAGAGCGTTAATATATTAATCTCGCAAATATTAAGAGGTTAAAGTCAAATTTTTGCGATCGGGCCATTTGTAACCATTTTTCCATGCACATATGCGGACCTACAAGGGGTGTTACGTGGTATATTGTTGCACAACGGTATAGTAGAGAGGTTCCAATGTTGTGTTGGTGGGTGTCTTGGACACCCCCCCTCCGGTTGCCCGCATTCCCCCCCACGCCATACCACCACGTTCCCTTGTATAGCCCTTGTTATGCCTTTCTCTCGGGACACCCTTACCGGGCTTAACATGACGCTCGTGCGTTTGAGCGGGGCCAAGAGTTTGCGGGACCCTTTGGTCTTCCAACTCCTTGGTGAGTGGGTGGCCTCATCCCCTTTGGCCCGGGCCCGATGGTCCGATGCCATGGAGTTTGGGTACCCCTCCCTTATTCGTACTAAGCAAGTGGAGGCGGTGAAGCAATATGCCTCCCACCTTTTCCCGGCCCCGGACCTCATCGGCCTCCTCATGGACTTGAACGTCCCCAAACTCGGCTTCCGGCACGTGTCGGAGTACATGAGCCGCCGGGGGTCGGCCTACTCGGCCGCAACGGGCCTCCCGTTCCCCCGCCCCATCCCCACTCGGGATACGTTCATGGACACGTGGAAGGAGTTGGTCACCCCCCTTGACCTACGACCACCCGTGTCCGTCCCCGATCCCCCCGCGAGTGGGCGCTCTTGGCCGCTACCCTCATGGGCCCGGTACGTCCAATCACGCCCATCGCTAGTGGAGACCATCGATTGGACAAGGCCCCTCACCTTCATTGTGCGTGGGGATGCGTACCCCTGCGCCAGTGGTAGTTGGACCCAACTCTCCATTGGGCTCCTCAACCACGGCGCACGGGGCCGCACACCCGCGTACTTGTGGGTGATAGGGATGGCCGTATGCGGGGACAAGGACATGGCGGCACTTGCAACGATATGGGCCGACAACTTGAAGGTTTGTGGCCCATTCGTTGTTTGTTAATTTTTGCGTTTTTGCGTTAATTTCTCGAGATTAATATCTTGTTTTCGGTTAATATTAACGCCGACTGAAAAATTAACTTAATATTAATCTCGAGAAATTAATGTAAATATTAATCCATGTCCTTTTTGTAGGTATTGCAGTCCATACAAGACTGCGAGAAGTTTCATTGGGTGTCGCGGTGGGTGCCAAGCAGGTTGGTCATCGGGGGAGACCAACCGTTCGTGCGGCGCCTTATCGGTGTGTCCACCTCGCCCTTGGTGGGCTCAATTTACAATATGGGGGTGTGGGACAAGGTTGCGGCGGCATGGGTCAACGTGGCGACCCGGCTTGGACCGTGAGGAGGCGGCCCGCCGCCGCTACAAGGAGACCGGCCGTAGCTTGGAGAATGGGGGATGCATAGGGGATCCACACATTGTGGTTGACCGGTGCATGGTTTTCCTATGCATCCTCCATTGTTCAATGGCCATTGGCCGGCTCCAAGTGGCGTTCATCGAGACACGCCTTGCGGACCTCCCCAAGGAGAACACCGACGCCGTGCAACGGGTCCTCTACCGGGCCCGCACGGGTGTGAAGTCGGGTGCGACGGGGGCACCCGACGGGGAGGAGGCCCGTGCGTTGTTCCTCGCGTGGGAGGAACTTGGTCCGTTGTTGGACTACGTCCCGGAGGATGGTGAATGGCAAGCCGTCGTGGCCATGCGGGACCTCCTCCGGGAATTGTACACGGACAAGCCGCCCCGCGGGGACCTACGTGCGGCCGAGGTGGCACGCGCCAACCGTGCACATTGTTGCAAGGAGGCGTGTCAATCAAACTACCTCCTCTATTTGGAGGAGGATGTCACCGAGGCCGTGGCCAATGCACGCCGCTTGAGGGTTGGGTTGGGTGCCGTGTGCGCGGATGTCGTTGAGAGCCTCAACGCCATCCTTAAGCGCGCATACAATGACCACTCGGGCCCGGGGGGGGGGGGGGATGCCGGGGGCAACCCAAGTAGAGCGGGAGGGGGAGGTAGTTTCCCAAGTGTGGGAGTGGTGGTTTTTAAAATTTGACCTTCCGCTACGCAATTACGGGACCCCCCATACCGCCCCATGCACCATGGCCAAACTCATGGCCACCCATAGCCCCCCGCCCTCCACCCTTGCTTCCCCACCACTAGCTTTGTTTTCTCCTTGCCATGGACGCCTCGGCCATGCAAAAGATGTTGGCCGACATGCTCAAAGCGAACAACGAAGCCCTGGTGTGTTTTGCTTGTGCATGCTTGCTTGCGTATAACAATTAATATTTCCGTCGCTCCGTTTAATATTTCGAGATTAATATTAATAGGCGCGGTCATTAATATTTAATATATTAATTAATTTTTCGCTAGATAATATTAATTTCAAGAAATTAAGTCGGGGGCAGAAAAATTAATTTTTCATTAACATTTTTTTTCATCCTCTCGCTCTCTTAGATGCAACAAGTGGAGCAACGACTGGCTGCAGCTCAACCAGCAGCAGCAGCAGCTCCAGCACCAGCACAAGCACCAGCACAAGCACCTCCTCCTCCTCCCGGCGCCCATCCGCCAACCGACGAGTCAAGCGAAGACTCCTCTGATAGGTGGCGGAGGGAGAAGAAGGAGAAGAAGAAGAAAAAGAAGGAGAAAAGGGAGAGGAGAGACAGGGAGAGGAGCCAGGGGCAGGGAGGGGGGTAGAGGCCAGCCTGGGGGGGGGGGGGGTCAAGGCCGAGGGGGAGGGGGAAGTGGTGGTGCACGAGGGGGACGGGGACGGGGAAGTTCAGGAGGTGGACCCCCCCAATGACCCCCCCCCCTCCCCCAGTGGCTTCTCAAAGCCCTGGGCCCCCAATCGGCCACCGCCAGAAAGGCGGGGCCGATCCCCTGGTCAGCCCAGACGCTGCAGGAGGGGTGCGCCGGGGATCAACCCGTTTTTTCCTCCCCCCCTCATAGCCACATGACGGTCATGTGGATTTTTCGGCGCTTGATCCAGTGCTTGATCCGCCGGAACGAGGGGAAACACGGGGGGACCTGGGGTAAGGATGCCTCCAGGGGGGGGTTCTGGGTCTGGAAACCCCACCCTGGTGCCCCCCTTGCCCCCATGCCGGAGGCAATTAGCGTGGGCGCCCTGCCCGCGCTGAATTTGCTTTACGACCCCCGCGGCGCCCGTTTCGGGACACCGCATTGGCTCGTGCTGCTGCAGCACTAGGCCCAGCTGGGCTGGGTGCGGCAGTGGCGCCAGGGCAAGGCGGTGGCCTTCGGGGTGGACTGGGCCACTGTGCTGGCCCAGCCCCGCCCCATCTACGACCCGGGGTGCCAGCCCTCGTACGAGGGCTTGGTGCCCCAGTCCCGCGCCGCCAAGGCGGCGACCACGGCCGCGACCGCGGCCAAACCGGGGGCCCAGGCGGCCCCGATGGCCAGCGCGGCAGCCCCTGTGGCCCCTGTGGAGGCCCCCAGTGCTGCCGCGCTCTTCCGGGAGGCCATGGGGGCAGTTCGGGCCGGCGGAGTGAACGGGAGCTTTGAGGTATGTGTTTTGCGCGCGTGCTTTAATTTTTAGGACGTCACGTTTAATTTCTCAAGATTAATATTCAATTTTTGCGTCGCCGGTCCAAATATTAAAAGTTAAGAGTTAATATTAAAGTCGCCGGAAAAATCAATTTTTTTTTCATTTTTTTTTCAGGTTATTGACGTCGTGGTCAACGCGACGAATGCCAGGCCCATCCGGGTGGCCTGGCGAGATGCTGAAGGATCCCAAGAAGTACCCTTGGGGTCCCTCGGCCGCATCGTGGCCCGAGATCCACCCTTGGGCCTTGCTCTCTTGCGAGGTCTCCACGATTGGGAGACGTCGCGCGTGGTGAGCGGCATATGGGTGTCGCTGCGCCACTTCCGGCCCGCGGAGTGGGCTCGGATGCAGGAGGTGGGGTACACGGGGGGGGGGGAGGATGAGGAGATGTGGGGGAACATGGGTGGGGGCGGGGTGAGCGAGGGGGAGGGGGGGGAGGAAGGGGGGGGGTCCACCACCACCGCCCCAAACCCCCCCCCCCCAAGCGAAGCCCAACCCCCCCCAACCCGCCAAACCAAAACGAAAGTTTTCTTTCCAGTCGTCCGACGAAAGCGACGGGGCGATCCCCCGACCCAAAAGCCCAAACCCCCCCCCCACCACCACCACCACCGCACGGCCTACGAAGGCCGTCCCCGCCCCCAAACCCACCAACCCCCCCAAGGCCGCCACCACAAAACCCCCCACCCCCCCCCACCAAGACCGACACCCCCAAGGGTGCTGAGAAGAAGGACTACCGTCCCGAGGATCCGATCATCGGGACGGTCGTCCACGTACCCTACCCCAAAGGGGTAGAGAGGGGCACCGTCCGTGGTATCCACGGGGGGAAGTACGGTGCCGTTTGGGTGGAATACCCGGGCGGCACCACCCTCTACGAGGTCAGCCGCTCCCTCCTCTTCCCCACCCTCGAGGAGGCCGAGCGGCACCGCGAAGAGGCCCAAAAGAAAGAGGGCCAAAAGAAGACCAAAACAAACAAAACACCTAACCCCCCGAACGCAAACCCTACCACCGAACCCACGAACCCAACTAACCCCACTAACCCCACTAACCCCCCATCCGGACCCGCGAAGATGTGGGACCCCATTACGGGGTCCCACGAGGTATGAGGGCCCGGATAGGGACCCAAGGGGCCACAATGGCCATGGACAAGAGACATAAACACACACATGAGGCATTCCGTGTTGCGTTGTGCCATTGTTAGGAGGGTTAATATTTGGGGAAATGAGTTAATATTTGTGAGATTAATATTAATACCGGCGACCCTTTAATCTTTAACTTTTCAAATATTAACGGAAAAATTAAAAACAAAAATTAAAGCCAAGAGCCATTTAACATTTTGAAACAACCACATAGGTAGGACCCCCCCATCAACCCCCGGGGGAAAATGACACCCAAGCCCGTAAGGCAACCCGTGGGGGTTATAAATTTCATGGCAAACCCCCTAACCCCCCCTAAAAAAATTGAAACTTGAGATTAACGTGTTAATCTCTCGGCAAATATTAAACATATTGACTTTAATCTAGGTCACTAGGGAAAAGAGGGCAGAAATGGCACATCACCCCTGCATTCTCGGGGGTCCCCCAAAAAGGGGCGACAAAATCAGATTTGGTTGCCTAACCCTTCCCTTCTCCGGAGCCCAATAGAGGGCGGAAATGCTACGCCATCCCTGCATTCTCGGGGATCCCCAAACAAAGGGGGACAACATCAGAATTGGCTGCCTCAGCCTTGCCTTCTCAGGGGGAAAATAAAAAGCGGAAATGCCACGTCACCCCTGCATTCTCGGGGGTCGCCAAACAACGGGAAAGAAAATCAGAATTGGCTGCCTCACCCCTGCCTTCTTGGGGGCCCAGAAATTTGCAGCAATGTGACGTCACCCCTGCATTCTCGGGGGTCGCCAAACAAAAGGGGACAAAATCAGAATTAGTTGCATCACCCCTTCCTTCTCAGGGGCCCAAAAGAGAGCGGAAATGCCACGTCACCCCTGCATTCTCGGGGGTCGCCAAACAAAGGGGGGACAAAAGCAGGAGTGGCTACCTCACAACTGCCTTCTCGGGGGCCCATAAATGTCCAGAAATGCGCCGTCACCCCGGCATTCTCGGGGTTCCCCAAACAAAGGGGGACAAAATCAGAAGTGGCTACCTCACACCCTGCCTTCTCGGGGGCCCAAAAGAGAGCGGAAATGCCACGTCACCCCTGCATTCTCGGGGATCGCCAAACAACGGGGGACAAAATCAGAATTGGCTGCCTCACCCCTGCCTTCTCAGGGGCCCAGAAATTTGCAGCAATGCGACGTCACCCCTGCATTCTCGGGGGCCGCCAAACAAAGGGGGACAAAATCAGAATTAGTTGCATCACCCCTGCCTTCTCGGGGGCCCAAAAGACGGCGGAAATGCCACGTCACCCCTGCATTCTCGGGGATTGCCAAACAACGGGGGACAAAATCAGAATTGGCTGCCTCACCCCTGCCTTCTTGGGGGCCCAGAAATTTGCAGCAATGTGACGTCACCCCTGCATTCTCGGGGGTCGCCAAACAACGGGGGACAAAATCAGAATTAGTTGCATCACCCCTGCCTTCTCGGGGGCCCAAAAGAGAGCGGAAATGCCACGTCACCCCTGCATTCTCGGGGGTCGCCAAACAAAGGGGGGACAAAATCAGAATTGGCTACCTCACAACTGCCTTCTCGGGGGCCCATTAATGTCCAGAAATGCGACGTCACCCCGGCATTCTCGGGGTTCCCTAAACAAAGGGGGATAAAATCAGACGTGGCTACCTCACACCCTGCCTTCTCGGGGGCCCAAAAGACGGCGGAAATGCCACGTCACCCCTGCATTCTCGGGGATCGCCAAACAACGGGGGACAAAATCAGAATTGGCTGCCTCACCCCTGCCTTCTCAGGGGCCCAGAAATTTGCAGCAATGCGACGTCAGCCCTGCATTCTCGGGGATCCCCAAACAAAGGGGGGACAAAATGGGATTTGGCTACCTCACAACTGCCTTCTCAGGGGCCCAGAAATGTGCAGAAATGCGACATCACCCCGGCATTCTCGGGGTTCCCCAAACAAAGGGGGACAAAATCAGAATTGGCTGCCTCACCCCTGCCTTCTTGGGGGCCCAAAAGAGGGCGGAAATGCGACGTCACCCCTGCATTCTCGGGGATCCCCAAACAACGGGGGACAAAATCAGAATTAGTTGCATCACCCCTGCCTTCTCGGGGGCCCAAAAGAGAGCGGAAATGCCACGTCACCCCTGCATTCTCGGGGGTCGCCAAACAAAGGGGGGACAAAATCAGAATTGGCTACCTCACAACTGCCTTCTCGGGGGCCCAGAAATGTGCAGAATTGCGACGTCACCCCGGCATTCTCGGGGTTCCCCAAACAAAGGGGGACAAAATCAGAAGTGGCTACCTCACACCCTGCCTTCTCGGGGGCCCAAAAGAGGGCGGAAAGGCCACGTCACCCCTGCATTCTCGGGGATCGCCAAACAACGGGGGACAAAATCAGAATTGCCTACCTCACCCCTGCCTTCTCAGGGGCCCAGAAATTTGCAGCAATGCGACGTCACCCCTGCATTCTCGGGGATCCCCAAACAAAGCAGGACCAAAATCAGAATTAGTTGCATCACCCCTGCCTTCTCGGGGGCCCAAAAGAGGGCGGAAATGCCACGTCACCCCTGCATTCTCGGGGATCGCCAAACAACGGGGGACAAAATCAGAATTGGCTGCCTCACCCCTGCCTTCTCGGGGGCCCAGAAATTTGCAGCAATGTGACGTCACCCCTGCATTCTCGGGGGTCGCCAAACAAAGGGGGACAAAATCAGAATTAGTTGCATCACCCCTGCCTTCTCGGGGGCCCAAAAGAGAGCGGAAATGCCACGTCACCCCTGCATTCTCGGGGGTCGCCAAACAAAGGGGGGACAAAATCAGAATTGGCTACCTCACAACTGCCTTCTAAGGGGCCCAGAAATTTGCAGAAATGCGACGTCACCCCGGCATTCTCGGGGTTCCCCAAACAAAGGGGGACAAAATCAGAATTGGCTACCTCACACCCTGCCTTCTCGGGGGCCCAAATGAGGGCGGAAATGCCACGTCACCCCTGCATTCTCGGGGTCGCCAAACAAAGGGGGACAAAATCAGAATTAGTTGCATCACCCCTGCCTTCTCGGGGGCCCAAAAGAGAGCGGAAATGCCACGTCACCCCTGCATTCTCGGGGGTCGCCAAACAAAGGGGGGACAAAATCAGAATTGGCTACCTCACCCCTGCCTTCCTCGGGGGCCCATTAATGTCCAGAAATGCGACGTCACCCCGGCATTCTCGGGGTTCCCTAAACAAAGGGGGATAAAATCAGACGTGGCTACCTCACACCCTGCCTTCTCGGGGGCCCAAAAGACGGCGGAAATGCCACGTCACCCCTGCATTCTCGGGGATCGCCAAACAACGGGGGACAAAATCAGAATTGGCTGCCTCACCCCTGCCTTCTCAGGGGCCCAGAAATTTGCAGCAATGCGACGTCAGCCCTGCATTCTCGGGGATCCCCAAACAAAATGGGACAAAATCAGAATTAATTGCATCACCCCTGCCTTCTCGGGGGCCCAAAAGAGAGCGGAAATGCCACGTCACCCCTGCATTCTCGGGGGTCGCCAAACAAAGGGGGGACAAAATCAGAATTGGCTACCTCACCCCTGCCTTCTCGGGGGCCCAAAAGAGAGCGGAAATGCCACGTCACCCCCTGCATTCTCGGGGGTCGCCAAACAAAGGGGGGACAAAATCAGAATTGGCTACCTCACAACTGCCTTCTCGGGGGCCCAGAAATGTGCAGAAATGCGACGTCACCCCGGCATTCTCGGGGTTCCCCAAACAAAGGGGGACAAAATCAGACGTGGCTACCTCACCCCTGCCTTCTCGGGGGCCCAAAAGAGAGCGGAAATGCCACGTCACCCCTGCATTCTCGGGGGTCGCCAAACAAAGGGGGGACAAAATCAGAATTGGCTACCTCACAACTGCCTTCTCGGGGGCCCAGAAATGTGCAGAAATGCGACGTCACCCCGGCATTCTCGGGGTTCCCCAAACAAAGGGGGGACAAAATCAGAATTGGCTACCTCACCCCTGCCTTCTCGGGGGCCCAAAAGAGAGCGGAAATGCCACGTCACCCCTGCATTCTCGGGGGTCGCCAAACAAAGGGGGGACAAAATCAGAATTGGCTACCTCACAACTGCCTTCTCGGGGGCCCAGAAATGTGCAGAAATGCGACGTCACCCCGGCATTCTCGGGGTTCCCCAAACAAAGGGGGGACAAAATCAGAATTGGCTACCTCACACCCTGCCTTCTCGGGGGCCCAAAAGAGGGCGGAAATGCCACGTCACCCGTGCATTCTCGGGGATCGCCAAACAACGGGGGACAAAATCAGAATTGGCTGCCTCACCCCTGCCTTCTCAGGGGCCCAGAAATTTGCAGCAATGCGACGTCACCCCTGCATTCTCGGGGATCCCCAAACAAAATGGGACAAAATCAGAATTAATTGCATCACCCCTGCCTTCTCGGGGGCCCAAAAGAGAGCGGAAATGCCACGTCACCCCTGCATTCTCGGGGGTCGCCAAACAAAGGGGGGACAAAATCAGAATTGGCTACCTCACCCCTGCCTTCTCGGGGGCCCAAAAGAGAGCGGAAATGCCACGTCACCCCTGCATTCTCGGGGGTCGCCAAACAAAGGGGGGACAAAATCAGAATTGGCTACCTCACAACTGCCTTCTCGGGGGCCCAGAAATGTGCAGAAATGCGACGTCACCCCGGCATTCTCGGGGTTCCCCAAACAAAGGGGGACAAAATCAGACGTGGCTACCTCACACCCTGCCTTCTCGGGGGCCCAAAAGAGGGCGGAAATGCCACGTCACCCCTGCATTCTCGGGGATCGCCAAACAACGGGGGACAAAATCAGAATTGGCTGCCTCACCCCTGCCTTCTCAGGGGCCCAGAAGTTTGCAGCAATGCGACGTCACCCCTGCATTCTCGGGGATCCCCAAACAAAGGGGGGACAAAATCAGAATTGGCTACCTCACACCCTGCCTTCTCGGGGGCCCAAAAGAGGGCGGAAATGCCACGTCACCCGTGCATTCTCGGGGATCGCCAAACAACGGGGGACAAAATCAGAATTGGCTGCCTCACCCCTGCCTTCTCAGGGGCCCAGAAATTTGCAGCAATGCGACGTCACCCCTGCATTCTCGGGGATCCCCAAACAAAATGGGACAAAATCAGAATTAATTGCATCACCCCTGCCTTCTCGGGGGCCCAAAAGAGAGCGGAAATGCCACGTCACCCCTGCATTCTCGGGGGTCGCCAAACAAAGGGGGGACAAAATCAGAATTGGCTACCTCACCCCTGCCTTCTCGGGGGCCCAAAAGAGAGCGGAAATGCCACGTCACCCCCTGCATTCTCGGGGGTCGCCAAACAAAGGGGGGACAAAATCAGAATTGGCTACCTCACAACTGCCTTCTCGGGGGCCCAGAAATGTGCAGAAATGCGACGTCACCCCGGCATTCTCGGGGTTCCCCAAACAAAGGGGGACAAAATCAGACGTGGCTACCTCACCCCTGCCTTCTCGGGGGCCCAAAAGAGAGCGGAAATGCCACGTCACCCCTGCATTCTCGGGGGTCGCCAAACAAAGGGGGGACAAAATCAGAAATGGCTACCTCACAACTGCCTTCTCGGGGGCCCAGAAATGTGCAGAAATGCGACGTCACCCCGGCATTCTCGGGGTTCCCCAAACAAAGGGGGGACAAAATCAGAATTGGCTACCTCACCCCTGCCTTCTCGGGGGCCCAAAAGAGAGCGGAAATGCCACGTCACCCCTGCATTCTCGGGGGTCGCCAAACAAAGGGGGGACAAAATCAGAATTGGCTACCTCACAACTGCCTTCTCGGGGGCCCAGAAATGTGCAGAAATGCGACGTCACCCCGGCATTCTCGGGGTTCCCCAAACAAAGGGGGACAAAATCAGACGTGGCTACCTCACACCCTGCCTTCTCGGGGGCCCAAAAGAGGGCGGAAATGCCACGTCACCCCTGCATTCTCGGGGATCGCCAAACAACGGGGGACAAAATCAGAATTGGCTGCCTCACCCCTGCCTTCTCAGGGGCCCAGAAGTTGGCAGCAATGCGACGTCACCCCTGCATTCTCGGGGATCCCCAAACAAAGGGGGGACAAAATCAGATTTGGCTACCTCACAACTGCCTTCTCGGGGGCCCAGAAATGTGCAGAAATGCGACATCACCCCGGCATTCTCGGGGTTCCCCAAACAAAGGGGGACAAAATCAAGAGTGGCTACCTCACACCCTGCCTTCTCGGGGGCCCAAAAGAGAGCGGAAATGCCACGTCACCCCTGCATTCTCGGGGATCGCCAAACAACGGGGGACAAAATCAGAATTGGCTGCCTCACCCCTGCCTTCTTGGGGGCCCAGAAATTTGCAGCAATGCGACGTCACCCCTGCATTCTCGGGAATCCCCAAACAACAGGGGACAAAATCAGAATTAGTTGCATCACCCCTGCCTTCTCGGGGGCCCAAAAGAGAGCGGAAATGCCACGTCACCCCTGCATTCTCGGGGGTAGAAACAAAGGGGGGACAAAATCAGAATTGGCTACCTCACAACTGCCTTCTCGGGGGCCCAGAAATGTGCAGAATTGCGACGTCACCCCGGCATTCTCGGGGTTCCCCAAACAAAGGGGGACAAAATCAGGAGTGGCTACCTCACACCCTGCCTTCTCGGGGGCCCAAAAGAGGGCGGAAATGCCACGTCGACCCTGCATTCTCGGGGATCGCCAAACAACGGGGGACAAAATCAGAATTGCCTACCTCACCCATGCCTTCTCAGGGGCCCAGAAATTTGCAGCAATGCGACGTCACCCCTGCATTCTCGGGGATCCCCAAACAAAGGGGGCTCAAAATCAGAATTAGGTGCATCACCCCTGCCTTCTCGGGGGCCCAAAAGAGGGCGGAAATGCCACGTCACCCCTGCATTCTCGGGGATCGCCAAACAACGGGGGACAAAATCAAAATTGGCTGCCTCACCCCTGCCTTCTCGGGGGCCCAGAATTTGCAGCAATGTGACGTCACCCCTGCATTCTCGGGGGTCGCCAAACAAAGGGGGACAAAATCAGAATTAGTTGCATCACCCCTGCCTTCTCGGGGGCCCAAAAGAGAGCAGAAATGCCAAGTCACCCCTGCATTCTCGGGGGTCGCCAAACAAAGGGGGGACAAAATCAGAATTGGCTACCTCACAACTGCCTTCTCGGGGGCCCAGAAATGTGCAGAAATGCGACGTCACCCCGGCATTCTCGGGGTTCCCCAAACAAAGGGGGACAAAATCAGACGTGGCTGCCTCACCCCTGCCTTCTCATGGGCCCAAAAGAGGGCGGAAATGCCACGTCACCCCTGCATTCTCGGGGGTCGCCAAACAAAGGGGGACAAAATCAGAATTGGCTACCTCACCCCTGCCTTCTCGGGGGCCCAGAAATGTGCACAAATGCGACGTCACCCCGGCATTCTCGGGGTTCCCCAAACAAAGGGGGACAAAATCAGAAGTGGCTACCTCACACCCTGCCTTCTCGGGGGCCCAAAAGAGAGCGGAAATGCCACGTCACCCCTACATTCTCGGGGATCGCCAAACAACGGGGGACAAAATCAGAATTGGCTGCCTCACCCCTGCCTTCTCGGGGGCCGAGAAATTTGCAGCAATGCGACGTCACCCCTGCATTCTCGGGGATCCCCAAACAAAGGGGGACAAAATCAGAATTCGCTGCCTCACCCCTGCCTTCTCGGGGGCCCAAAAGAGAGCGGAAATGCCACGTCACCCCTGCATTCTCGGGGGTCGCCAAACAAAAGGGGAACAACATCAGAATTGGCTACCTCACAACTGCCTTCTCGGGGGCCCAGAAATGTGCAGAAATGCGACGTCACCCCGGCATTCTCGGGGTTCCCCAAACAAAGGGGGACAAAATCAGAAGTGGCTACCTCACACCCTGCCTTCTCGGGGGCCCAAAAGAGGGCGGAAATGCCACGTCACCCCTGCATTCTCGGGGATCCCCCAACCAAAGGGGGACAAAATCAGAAGTGCGGGGACCCAGAAGAGGGCGGAAGTGCTACGTAACCCCTGCATTCTCGGGGGACCCCAAACAAAGGAGGACCAACTCATAAGTGGCTACCTCACCCCTGCCTTCTCGGGGGCCCAAAAGAGAGCGGAAGTGCTACGTCACCCCTGCATTCTCGGGGGTCTCCAACGCCAAGCGCAGGGAAAAAGCAGAAAGGGCCCACAGGTGGGCACATCGCCTACAAGCATGCATTTTCAGTAGAATTGGTAATTGTTTCTTTGCGGTAAGGTCGTGTAATTTTTTTATCTTTGCGGTAAGCGCATGTAGGAAAAAATCGTCACATCGCGTAATTTTTTTTGTTGCCGTAAGTCGTGTAATTATTTTTTGCGGTAAACAGGTGTACAAAAAAGTCGTTAAGATGTGTAATTTTTTTGCGGCAATGCGTGTGACGGGTTTACATGAGTTCCCGCAAAAAAAGTTACACGACTGGACGATTTTTTTTGTTACACGCATTTACCGCAAAAAAAAATTCTATTGCCTTCCGCAGTGCACCTCGAAGAGAGGATGACAGGCAATCAGGCAGTTAGACAGGCCAGCAGTCAGTCAGACAGAAACACACACTTTGGGTTTTTTGTCTTTTTTGTCAGTAGCAGACACGGCAATAAGCAGTCGGGAGCACAATGGGTGTCAGGATTGGCAGCAGCCGAATGGTAATGCAGGCGGCTGCAGACTTTTCGGTCGGAGGTTTGAACCCCGGTGTTGGCAATATTGCAGCGGCGGCGGCGACAGTGTCTGCTCACCAGGATTCGAACCGCTGACCTACAAATCTGCGGCCGAGTGCGTTACCATTGGACCGGCGGAGACGTGCGAGCCCACTGTCTCCCTACTGCTTGGAGCCTTCTCAGCAAAAACTTTTGACCCCCCCCCACCCCCCCTCAAAAAAGTGTTATCCAGTTTTTGGGGATAGAGGCCTCAGAATCAAAAAATCCATTGGGGGATGGTCTTATTGGGCAAAATAATGATTTTACAAGGGGTTGGACATCAAATATCATGCCTTGGGGTATGCTACGCGAATGACCCCGAAAAAGGGGGGTATATGACGCCCGCACCTGCGCTTGATCTAACAACCACTCTTCGAGGTGATTACACGAATTACAACATACACTGAAAATAGTTTTACCCCATACTGCAAGCCCCAAAAAAATTCTTCGGCGCCTGCAGCGCTAGTCACTTTGCCCACAATCTCAAATTGGACAACGACGGGCTCGAAAACTCTTGGGGGTCTGAAAGGGGGGGGGGGGGTTGTCTGGATTTGAACCGGCCGCCCCACTCACTTTGATCCCCACTGCAATGAACCCCAAACCCCTAACCAATACCACTCTGCCACTGCCCTGTCTGCCGGCATGCATCTGGAGCGACCAACGGAGTTGGCAGCAGTGGAGGAGGCATGCGGTTTGCATCAGCATCCAGCTCCTGCACATGACAAACACACACACAAGACACATACCAACAGCGGCAGTGCTCTCGTAGATGGCCTCATGCCCGTCAAGCGTCACAGTCACATTCTTCTTGGCTCGCAAGATGTTCTTGACAGAGAACATCAACGAATCGAAATGAAAAAGGCGATCCGCTTCGAATCCCTCGGGGTTGCCTGTCCATATGGGCATGGCAGGGGGTAGAGCATCCGGGGCATTTCGGTTCGGTTCTGGACCCCAACACCCCTTTTTATAGACTGACTTTGAAATGTTCGATTGATCAGGTACTCATCAGACCAGGGGTCCAATCGGCTTCGAGCTCATCTGCTGAAAGTACCCGGAATGACCCTAGAATCATGCGCATATAGAGCGATGCGGCACTCACACCACAGCGTGCTTGCACAGGGCAGGTGGTGTGCTACTCATGCTAAATTGCATTGTGCACATGAAAGTACAAGAGCATTATGCGCAATCGTGATTGACAAGTAGGGTGGGAAAGAAGTGCCAGCCATAAATGATTTTGTGGATTCCACATGGATGCCCCTTTTGACCCAAGAGGGTGGGTCCTGTGTTGTGTTTTCGATGATTCTGTTCAGACTCCAGTTAGGTGAGCATACATACCCTACCCGCCAATTTTCCTATCTGTTCACAAGAGCTCAAGGCCCGTCAGGCCCCCACAACGCACCATGGTGACCGGCCGAGGGTCTAGAGAGGGAGGGGATTGAGCCCCCAGCCGGAACTATGCTGCGAGACCAGGGGAGAAGGGGGGGGGGTGGAAGAGAAGAATTTTCCTGCCTGCTTGGTGTGCACGTCTCCTACAGAAGTTACTACCCATCCCTGTTATAGAAAAAGTGCCGACTAGACAAAACACCCCTTACAACCCCCCCTCCCCCTCCCAAAACCTCTCCCCACTGTGGAACCTCCCACCACCACCAAGTGACAAGCTGGTGTTGGCTGCCTCTGGGTTCAGATTTAGAAAAGCCAAACGTTCTGAAAATTTCTAAGTGCATCGGAGACGATTTTTGGGATCCTTGGGGGGCCATAGCCTAGGCTACACGGACCTAACTGGTGCTACATGCGTCCCTTGGGGTGCTGGAGTACTTGTCATCGTATGATGACCCAAACCCATCCCAGGGCCCACAGCGCGTTTCTGGAATCTGCAAAATTTTCCAGGGGTGTTAGGGGTGGCCAATCAGCCTGAAAATCGTGAGTTTCAGGATCTTTGGGGACCAACGGCCTTAGCTGCACGGGCCTAACTAGTGCTACATGTGTACCTAGGATATTGCTAGGGTACTTGTACTGTCCCCATATGATGACCCAAGCCCATCCCAAGACCCACAGAAGGTTTTCAGAGAATGCTAAAATTTTGGGAAATTGTCTGTAGCGTCACCACTGTAAAGTGAACTTGCAAGGCATCTACAGGGTGTTTGAAGGTAACTGCCTATTGCATTGTTTTCTGGGTCCCTCGGTCCTTCACTATCAAGAAACGCGAGACATACACAAGACATTGCAACATGGTCAAGGGCAGGAGACAGCTTTGCCCCATGCTGCCCCCCATCGCCTATCATCCGGGGGTAGGAGCCGCCTTAGGTCTCTTCCGAGCAGACTCACCGCCTGTCCGTATAGGGCTGTAGTCCGGCGATCAGGGTAGAACGTAAGATGCTACAAAAGCAGCGAGTTCACCCAACCACTGGCTCCTACTGGTGGGTGTCACGAGGCACTGGGCGCACCTGATGCCGGGTAATTCCCTTCCAGCCACTCCCTAGGCATTTTCTGCCTTCCAGATGTTCACCAGTATGTACATAGCGCATGTCCCAAATATCAGGCAGGGTAAAATAAGAGTGCGATGTGGAAAGGTGGGGCATGAGGCTAACAACTGGGGAATGCACACGGGGGGCTGTGAAGCAACGGATGCAAAGCTACCATATGACCGCCATGACACATGCCATACAGTCATCGCTCTTCATTGTCCTTGCCAAACAAAAGTACCTTCAAATTCTATTGCCTTCGGCAGTGCACCTCGAAGAGAGGTTGACAGTCAGCCAATCAGTCAGTTAGACAGGCCAGCAGTCTGTCAGACAGAAACACACACTTTGGGTTTTTTGTTAGTAGCAGACACTTTATGAAGCAGTCGGGACCATTCTGGTTGATAGAATCGGTGGTGGCCGAATGGTAATGCATGCGGCCGCAGGTTCTAAGTCGGCGGTTTGAACCCTGGCACGGTCAATGTTTGCAGCGGCGCCGCCGCTGCAAAAGTCAGCAAACCGGGATTCGAACCACCGACTCCGAGCTACACGTCGGCCGCGTTACCATTGGACCAGCGGTCGTGCGACGGCATTCAGCATTCAGCTTCCCCACTGCTTGAAGCCTGTTCAGCAAAAACTTTTGACCCCCCCCCCCCCACCCCCCACCCCCCCACCCCCCCCCCCAAAAAGTGTTATCCAGTTTTAGGGGATAGAGGCCTCAGAATCAAAAAATCCATTGGGGGATGGTCTTATTGGGCAAAATAATGATTTTACAAGGGGTTGGACATCCAATATCATGCCTTGGGGTATGCTACGCGAATGACCCCAAAAAAGGGGGGTATACGCCGCCCGCGCCTGCGCTTGATCTAACAACCTCTCTTCGAGGTGACTCCCCACAGGTTCCTTGCAAATTCAATTTAAAGTGGGGACACATGCAGGGAACATGACCGATAATCCACCTGCGAAATGTAATGTAGGCTTATTTTCCTTGGATGCCTCCCCACTTTAAATTGAACTTGCAAAGGACACTTTTGGGGTATGAAGCCCTTTTCTTTTGCATTGTCTTGTGCATGTCTGTCAAACACGTACCCCATTACGTGGTGAATGTTGCCTTGTGTTCGCCGACACGAGCTATCGAATGTTTCATAGGCTGGTTTGCGTTAGAAACCGAACATGTTGAGGGGTCACCCAACAAGCAGTCGTTTTCGTTGCCATCCCCTTCCGGCATGACACTGTCACACTCGGGACTCTCCGATCGACTGCTATCTGAGCCCCCACTCGACGCTGGGTCCTCATCACAGTCAGACATCTCTTCCAACCCCAGGTCATGCCACACATCATGTGCTTCCATTGCGTCTCCACTCGCAGCAATCCTTTGAAAATTCTGGGCATTTTGAGTATAAACACATGTGGTGAAAACAAAAGTTCACTCCCTGCCGTATGCCTAAAACAAAGTCTCCGGTGGTGCCTGTGACGCCCACAAAATCCATTGACCCATACAACCTTTTTGGGGTCTTGGGGTCGGGTCCCCCCCCTCCCCCCCGGGAATACAATACAAGGCCTGTGGGGTCTGGATGTGCGCGGGGATGCTACATGCTACTTGCTTGAGTCTTCCTCGATAAGCTTCCCCTTCGCCAATGTTAACCATCTTAAATGTCTAGCACAACACATTCAGAATGGAGCGTGCCCCAGGTGTGGCGGGCCGCACCCCAGGTAATCATATCCATTGCAATAGCTCAGACCGGAGCCCACACCTGTATTAACTGGCAATGGGCCACGGCATTGGTATTCATATGCATGGCAGTGGCTCAGACCGGAGCGCGTTATTGGCACTGGGCTGCACCCCGGGCAAGGTGATGCATTTTCACTTGATGCGTGCCATGGGCTCATAGGCAAACTGCGGAGCTGGTGGGGCACCCCCCCCTCCTCTTGAGCCCAGGTTGCCCATGAGGGCAGAACACCAAAAGCATACCCACATATCCCCTGAGGGTGGAACATCAGAAGCATACCCACAGGCAAGGGGGTGCTCCCAGCCAGGGTTCGACCCCGAGAGGTATTCAACCGTTTCAGGGGTCGGCGGGTCGGGAGGTCAGCCGCCGGGCTCCCGGGGGGGGGGGGGGGGGGGGGCGGTGGGTACCCCCAACATACGTACCTCAAAATTATCCCCATGACGCGCTGATCATTTTGAATATACACAAGTGGGGTAGAAAACTTTTTCAAAAAAATTTGCCCATCAACTCAGGCTCCCATCAGCCAAGGTCCGACCTGGAGGTCCGGTCGGGGTCAAATCCTTTTTTGTGTTTTTCATCCATTTTTGAATTCTCCGACACATAGGGCCAAACAAAAAAATTTCCCCGTGCCGTATGCCTAAAACAAAATCCGGTGCCCACAAAACCCATTATTCCGTACAACCATTTTGGGGTTTGTAGAGCCCCCCCCTCCCCCTAGGGGAAGATATAGTGGGTGGGGGGGGGGGGGGGGGGGCAGCCCCCCGCTATGGGAAACAGTTGCGTGTGCACGACTGGCACTACTCAAAGCAAAGCAGAAATGCAAAGCAAAAGTCGAAGAATAAAGCTCTTCAGTGACATGTCATAGGCGTCGTTCGCTGTAGCAAACAAGACAGCAGGTGAATGTGCTTTGTCCACTACTCCTGTGGTCCTATGAACTATCATCTGGTTGGTATAGGGCAGCAGCAAAAGGTGCCGCCAGGCACCTAGTATGACACTCTGACGTCAAATTGTAACAGCAGCAACCCCCCGCCCCCGGTGGACGCCCCAGTCCACCCGTGGATGAGAGGAAAGGAGGGACCGCAGGCGCGCACGGCGAGGGCTGGGTATCCTAAGAGAAAGGCCAGTTGCATCCAACCTGTCACCGACAGCAAAAAGGGGCCCTAGGAATGGATGAAAGGCAAAACATTGGAGAGGGCCAACAACAGCACATTGGTGGTGCGCCGTGTGGTCGTAGCCCAGTGGCTCTGTAATGGTGCACCGAACTTTAGCTGCCAATTGGCATCTAGTGATTTGGGGTGTGCATGTGCAAGGGTGCAAGACGGCGAAACGTATATGGAGACACCCATGCAACGCACTGTCGGACCCACAATCACCGTGGCAGACCAGGTTGGGATCCTTGTCACGACAGGGGCATAAGACCCACAGGCCCCAAATTGACTCCATGGTGCAACATACCGTGTACATGGTAGTTCTGGGCGTGGGGCCCTTCGCTGCCACCATCACGTTGTCCCGGAACTGTTGTAGAGCTATGATGTCCCCACTATTCAACGTCCATTGCAGGATGCCGGAGTCGGTAACTGACATATCACCCATGGTTCGAAGAAGGGACACTGACCTTTTGCACATCCAAATACCGTGTAGGGCGCTAAACCGGCCCCCCATGGGTTTTGCACCACCTTGCTGCCAACATTCACCCGCCGCTAGTACTACGTTATCACAGGTCAAGGAAAATTCAACCAGGGAGATCAACTGATCCATTGTGGTGAAGTAAAATGTGGACTTTTTCGCCTACCCTGCCCAATCCAGGCGGCGATTTTCTTTATGGATGCTCCAGCCCCCCCCCCCCCATGCCGATTACGATTACGATTTACCCGTTTGACTGAACTAGCATTTTTGCCAATAGTTTGACAAGAGGACTGATGGCCAAAAAAAGCGCTAGGGCAGGTGCTACCCTGGATTTGAACCCAGGACCATTAATTCATGACCCTAAGCATATACCACTATACTAATGAGCCAATCTGCCAACCCTAACACAAGACACTACATTGCACAGGGGTTGGAAAATCCCATGAAGACAGTCCACAGAGTGCAATTATTTCTTGACACATTTTGCCCAAATGGCTTGCAATTCCGAATCATCTGTGCCTGCACTGCCTGTGCTGGAGCTGTCTGAGCTGGAACTTGCGCTGGTGTCGCCGTCACCGCTGGACGAGGCTCAATGAATTTGCAGCAGGCGCATTGGCAGGCATGCAAATTTCCTTGTCATTGTCATCCCAGCTGTCATCACAGGTTTGTACAACAAGAACCTTGCGCTTTTTCCCCTTGTCACCCCGTGTCTTCCGCTTGCGTGTTTGGAAGCGCCTACGATCCCCAGACTTTGCTGCAGCCCACGCAGAAGCTACAAAGGTGGTAGGAAACTCCTACGGGTCTGGGGTATCTTGCTTTCCAATCAAATGCGTACGTGTCCCAGGACATTGAACTACTCAGTGCTGTTGCACTACTGTTGAGCGCAGTTTCCAGTTTTCACAACCACATTTGTGTTGGTAGCATGAACGCAACAAGGGAGGAAAACAAAAAGTGAAGTAGGAGGAGGAGGGGGGGGGGGCACAAGGGGGGGAGGGGGGGTTGAAGAGGGTTGGGGCACAACATTCTTGGTCATTTCAGGGTTAGGGTGTGTGGAAACGTTTTCGACCTTTTCCTTTTTGCCAGCAGTTTTTCTACCAAGGTCACTATCACCCCCCTGATGGGTGG
This sequence comes from Eutreptiella sp. 'Long Island Sound 2002', assembly GCA_964036045.1. Classification (NCBI taxonomy): domain Eukaryota; phylum Euglenozoa; class Euglenophyceae; order Eutreptiales; family Eutreptiaceae; genus Eutreptiella; species Eutreptiella sp. 'Long Island Sound 2002'. The sequence goes on along the minus strand of OZ038401.1, from coordinate 34,091,707 downwards.
AAAAGCATCCCCTGCCGGAGATTTTCTGCACCCCCCCCCCCCCCGCAATGCGCCCTTTTGGGGCTCCTTTAAAAGCCAATGTGACCCAACATGAAATTGCAGGAAAATGACATTTATGCAATGCGATAAGGGCCAGAAAAGTCATCAGCAGTCTGGATTCAGTGACATTGTCTTTGGCCAAAAAGACATCGTTGGCAACTTCAGTGCAAGATTTTGCAGTGATTGGTGGATAGGGAAGGTAACCAACGGCGGTTGGAGGATGAATCGGGCAGTCCATTGGGGCGGTCCTCTTTGCAAAAACAGGAAAACAAACAGTGAGCGTCCTTTGGGGCCGCCCTGATTGACCCCTTGCCTGGACCCAAGCGCATAATTGAAATTCCGATTTGCCAAATACTTTCTGCCTCGGTGCTGTTCTGTTGTATGCCAGCCCCTGGGTACTGCTCAGAGATGCAGTCCAGGATCCTCGCCATTGGACATGCAGGCCGCATCTGCGGTCCCACCCTCCTTTCAACATGATTGACAGAGAGGCTTCACCGTGCCTACCAATGACACGGGCACACACCAATGGTCAGCTTCGTGATCTTGATAGAACTCAGGCCAATCTCAATCTTCTCGACATCAAAATCCGTCTTGGTGATGACCGGCACTGTGCAATGAAAGCAAGGCACAACGGGCTGGTCCTACGCGATGGGCCAATTGTCTGGGCCCGACAACCACCACAAACATGGCACAGCACTGCAATTCCCAGCCCTTCAACCAGGGACCACTGCAAAAAAAAAAAAAACACCTGGATCAGACCGGTGCTTAGCAGGTGTCTTGGGGAAACACCGTGTAGGCCAAGAAAAGTAGACAGTCAATACTGCCCATTGTGGGAAACACGACTTTGCACTGTGCGCACTGCGTGCGCGTTTGTTGCACTGCGTGCCGTGCATGCAACAAGCATGCCATATACCCATGAAAAACCATGACCTCCCAGGAGCACCAAATGCAGCAAAACACAAATTCACCTGAAGAAAATCTGATGCGAGTTCAACATTCATAGTACGACTGTGAAACGGTATGCATGCCTGACACATGCTCCAATGGCTTGTAGCACATTCAGATACATCATTGGGACACTTGAAGACCATCATCATTATTGTCCTCTTCTCTAGGTGCATTCACATGCTCTTGCACTTGGATGCATGTCTCTTCCATTTGTTCTTCCACTCACTCTGCCACTTGCTATTCAACTTTGCCCCGTCCCTCACACTCGCTCTTCTAATTGCTTTTCCACTTGCTATGGTCTCCAAAGCGGAGAGGAGCACCACATTTCCTCTAGTAGTTTTGTACCATGTTGGTTGAGCTAGACCAGCCCAAGAAGACCCTAGTAGGCAAACTCAGAAACAGGACAACTAGAAAAGCACATACCAATGGGATTTTAGAGCCCCTCCAACCTCACCCACCGCCCAGGCTCCACCCGCGCAACGAAAAAAAACTGTGAAACGCAAAAGTCATATGTTGAGAGAAGCTTACAAACAAGGGTCAGTATTTTCTGCACTGCAGAAAATTCGTCTCACGGGCGCAATCCATCAAAGGCATCCCCCATGTGACATGTTTCTTTTGCTACCGTTATTCAGTATATATTTGATTGATGCAAACTTACTTGAGCGCAAGCACCAATTGTGTTCATCAAATCTTGCTCAAGCAGCATTGCGACTGCAACACCCAACTTATGTTCGGGCATTGTGCTCGCATTTGGAGTACGCTAATGCTACCAAAGGTGTAAATGCTCTTGTCCAGTTTGATGGCGCAGAAAAATGTCCACGCCCACACAGAAAAATCAATTCACAACACGCAAATTGCTCCACACCAAATAATGCAGTGACCACAAAGGCAATGACGCCATAGAAACTTGCATGTAGTTTGGCGGGTGAGCGGGACCATCCCACCTCATGGGTGGGCAGTTGGGATCCCACCACTACAAATGTAAAATTCCAACTGAACAATGATGGATGCATAAATGAAATATGCAGGAGGCATAGCTCCCGTTCCCACTAAAGCATGAACAACAGTTACACGAACAAGGTGAAATCATGTAAGAAGAGGGATATTGCTCTACACCATGGTCTTTTTGAGGTTCTCAAAAAATGGCGCCAAACCAAGAATGGCGCCAAACCAGGGCACGACACTGACGCCCCCCCCCCCCCCCCACCGACATGCCCACGGAACACTCAGCCAAGTTACGTGTGGCCCCTTGCAACCTTTTGGGAAGCCTAAAACCCACACGAGAACAAGCTGTAGAGGAAAAGCGCCGCACAACGAACGTACTCCTTACCAGAACCCACCAACAAGCAAAAAATTATCCAAGTAGTGCGGATTCAGGATGTTAGACAACCCTAGGCACTCCAGATAAAAAGTTAAAACACTTTGGCAAATAAGTAGTGAAAATTGCCAACCAAAAATGGGGCAATCAAAGCCATAGATGTCGCCATCCACCTCCACTTTGAACATACCCTTAAGGTGTTTTGGTGGTCACGGTGACCAAAATGCATTGGTCCAATCAACACGGCAAGCTAACATTTCCTCCCCTACCACTGCCAGCAGCCGCAAGTCCTCAAGCGCCAATAGAAACGGATGGATAAAACAGTTTGGGCAACTAGACCGACCCCGCAAAGAAAGGGTTTTTGGAGCCCATGCTTTGGATGTGGATTGTAATGGACAAATCCCCCACTACCAAGCAACAAAAAATGATGTGGCTTATATGCATGCTGCTTGTTGAGGTGCACAAGATGAACAATTATTGACGCATTTTCAGAGTGGTTGGGCACAAGAAGCAGGTAACCATTAGCCCCCGCCCCCACCACCACCAAAAAAAAAAGCTTGTGCAAAACACGATCCCTCACTATAGCTCGCGCCATGCGCAATCCGTCGGGATTCATTGGCTAGATTCTACCCAGATCCGCACAGAAAATCGAAGGGAGGTGCGGGGGTGCCACGAAGTCCCAAATAAACTGTGGGATCGTGATGGAACCAACATTCCCAATGCTTTTTTTTAAATCAAAAGTGTTAAGGGCAAGTTCATTGTAAGTATAGATTTCAGCAGGGCCCAGGTGAACATACGGGATTCAGCTCCTGCTTGGTCCCCCATAGTTCCCTGTTGGAGTATGTGTCACAGTAACTGGATCTCCACTCGCTAGGTTCCAAGTGTGCCTTGAGCTGTTTGGGAGTGGTTGAAGAGGGACTTCTCACAAGGTGGGGCCCCACTCTTCCTTGGGTCATTTGCGTTGGAGAAACAGCTGTGGGTGCAGCGGTCGTGTTACGGTGTTCTATCGTTTGGTAAGCATCAAATGTAACAAATATGCTTCCCATATGTATAATTGGTCAGGGGTATTGGTACGTCTCTTCCCTGGCATTCACAACCGAATTTTTAATCAGCCCATGGAGACAACAATCGCTTCCATGTTATGGTGTGATGTGGTATTGTGGGAACTGCTTTTCCCAAGCACTTCTTGGTTGGAACACCCCAAACACTTGTTTTGTGCATGGACCCAGGCAATTTCCAAGCACCAACCTGAGCCCAGCCCACCTAGCAACCTCGCATGCAACACTTTTCCCAAGCACCCCTGCCCATCAAATTTTCCAAGCACTTTTTCTAACCTCCCGGCCCACCCCCTTTTCCGAGCACCAATCCCAACCTAGCCCCACCCGGCAACCTCGCAAGCACCCCGGGCCATTAAAGATTCCGAGCACTTTTTCCAGACGGTAGACGCCTCAAGTTTTCCGAGCAGTGCGCCAAACCAAATGTCTCACAATGTCCATGCGACATTCCGGCCCTCGCTTGGAATTGCTCCTTGCAATTTACAACCAACACTCAAAAATGTTCTCGTGTATTGTCAACGCACAAAGACATTCTATGACGAGGGTATTTGCGGCATGTGTGTGTTTCCGGGTGTTGTCGGTGTATCCAATCCACGTGCTATTGAAGCAGAAGCGATGTGTGACTATGGTGTTTCTCAGTTTGAGTTTGCAGCATGAGGATGTGGGTCGCGTACCCGCGGGAAAGGTGACGTGCTGATGTCGCCTCCGCGTGTTGCTTGCACATTGGTTGTTTGGCTATGGTATTCGCGGCAGTATTGCTGCAAACTGTGGTCCAGCTGCTGCAAGACGTGCCTATTGTCGTGTAGCGACCAGGGCATGGTAGGCCTTTTTTGCCGTGGAGGCCTGGTTGGGGGAGTATTTGCGCCGCGCCAGACCCTCCGCGCTACTTTTCCAAGGTGTTTATCCGTAAGGGACTGGCTTTGACACACCTCCCAAAATGCCCCCTAAGGAGAGATAACCCTTGGATACCACAGTTGCTGCTTGGTCGGGCCACACCGCTAAATCTCCGCGCCGCGCCGCGCGCGCACCACGTCAGTTGTATGCCGTCGTGAGGTATCTCATTTGCGCCATGGTGTTTCCCAGCACACAGGCATACCAGTAGGCAATGGGGACCGCGCAGGAATAATTCTCGGCGTGGTTCTCCACATAAGAGAGGTAGCCAGCCCAACGTGCATTGAGCACCTTGTGGAGGCGGGGTGTTTGTTGGACGCACCCGTAGAGGGCGAATGGCGTAGAATGGTTCGTGTGAACCACTGAACAACGTCATTGTTGTTAGCTTGTCCGGCTTTTTGCAGCTACCCTAGGTGCCTGGATGAAAGGTAGTTTTGTTAATAAAACACATGTTGCTCTTGTCAAGGTAATCATGGGCCATTTCTAGTCAAAACCTTGGGGACTGGGTCAACACCCTCGAGGTGGGGTGTTTCTTGTGGGGCGGGGGTTTTCCGTATAACGTGCCATTTTCACCAGTTTTGGCAAAATATGAAAACATGTCCTCCTCTTCATAATTCTATTCATCATTCGTTTCATAATTTAGAATTCAATGTATGAACACGCCGATCGTTTTATGAACGATGATGAACAGACGCACAGGCACAGAAAAATTGCTCAATTTTCAATTCATTTCATCCAATTCGTTGCTTTTCCTTGCTCCTTGTCCTTGCTTGTCCTTGCTGCCCTACACCCCAGGGCTGGGGCCTGTCGGGTCTTCCCAAAGTGGGGCCGTGGCGTGGGTTTGGCCCCATCCGGGGCCCCATCCAGGGCCTGGCATTGGTTTGGGCAGGGGGTTGGGCGGGGGGTTGCACGGCAAGAGAGACATACAACAAATGCTTCACGAAACATCTCCTTTTCCAACCCCCCTCCACCCCTCCCACCCCTTGGGCCGGGGAACTTGATCTGGTGTGGAGGCATGGTGGGGTCTCTGCAGCGCGAACGGCTCGGAACCGGGGGGCAACCTCGCTGCCGCGGCTTCGCTATGCTCAGCAGATCTTCGGCTCCCGGTAGGCCACCTGCCACGCCGTGATGATGGGCGCTAGAGCGGTCGGGTCGCGGGCACGGGGGCTCTCTCCACGTACCGGCGGTGGATAGCCCGTGTCCACCTCTGCTCAGCAAGCCGGAACGCTGTCACCTTTCCTAGGTATCTGCGCTTTGCACGCTTTGCTCTTGTCTGTCTACAAGCAGATGGTGGGGCGGGCATCCCGTGAACACCTATCCGGTGGAGACCCGCTTTGGCACACCATCTGCGCTTTGCCCGTTTTGCTCTCTATCTACAAGCGGGTGGCGGGGCGGGCATCCCGTGAACACCTATCCGGTGGGGACCCACTTTGGTACACCACCTGCGCTTTGCCCGTTTTGCTCTCTACCTACAAGCGGGTGGCGGGGCGGGCATCCCGTGAACACCTATCCGGTGGGGACCCGCTTTGGTACACCACCTGCGCATTGCGCGCTTTGCTCTGTTTTGCGCGACTCTAGCTATCACTAAGGTCCACGAATACCTACCGTCGGCGTCCGACGATCAGACAAGTCGCCTTGAGACGCCATGCTGGGTGGGGGCCTCTATGCGTCCGCTCGACCAGGGCTCCAGCCCTAGGTTGGGTCTGTCGTCGAGGTATCCTGGTTCAGCAGGGGCGTTGGTTTGGAGACTAGACCAGGCCCAATCCATCCTACGCCCGGGATGGACATGGCTAGCCTGGTCTGTGCTCTTGCATCCCTATCCGTGTGGTGGAGACACGGGGAGTGGGCACCAGTTCCCGGCTATCCGCTGGGACGGGGCTCGCGCCGATCGCCGGCAGCTCCTCCTCCTCCCCCCCCCCCAACAACGGAGGTCACAACCCCCGGATAGACAACATCGGTGTAGGGCACAAAATACTGTGCACCATTGCAAGCAAGGAGTCAAGAGCAGTGACCCACTGGGAGCAGCAGAAGGTTGCCAAGAAGCCCAAAAGGAAGGCTAATCCCAAACCGCCTGCTGATGCTGACCCGCCGGCTGAGCCGGCCGCCACGCCTCCAAAGCCTGACCCCAAGCCTGAGCCTAAGTAGGCCCCCCAGCGCAGCACAAAGCCCCCCCTGAGGCGGCCACCATGGAGGGGGGTCCTAGCGCCACCTTCACTGTTGTTGCTGCTGCTGCTTCCCCTTCACCTCCTTTCCCTTTGCACGGGGACAGTGTGGTCCAACGGTGGCGGCTCAGACTAAGCAAGGTCTTTTTAATCTAACCTACATTTAGCCTTTCTGTTCAACCACCCGCGCGCAGTTCGCGTGGCCCAACCCTTTAATGCATCGTACTCATTAGGGGCCCTCTATTCTAGATGTTTGCTGTGGTTTTTCGTATATGTGTGTGATTCATGAATGTTTTTGAATCCTTAAGCAAATGCAGCACTTTTTTAGGATTGACAATCACTTTGACGAAATTCCTACTACCGAACATAGAAGCTACGTAATTTGGCCAAAAATCAGGAATCCATTGGGCTGAGATCCAGGAATGCACCGTATTTCGTTCGTTTATTGAACCAAAACCAGCAGTTTTTGCCTGCAGTCTATTTGACCAATGTCCGATCCGCCCCCCCAAAACAGGATCGGAGATCCCTGTGGGCCTAGACCCCCCTTCTCTCTCGCAGCCCTCCCAACTGACCGTCGATGGACTCATTCAACGAACTCACGGCCGTGCCGCCAAAAAAGTGGGTATCAGGACCGTCTCACTTGTAGACTCCTTGCACAGGACAGACACTCTGTCGTACAAGGTGCTGAGGATTGATGAGAATAGAGAGTACGGGTAGACAAGGAAGGTGAGTGACATCCGAGTCAAAGGACGGTTCAACGATTTGGCGAGGGTCCCACCAATCGACGTCATCATTTTTTTGGAGTCTTTGAAAATTGCCCCCCGGTTCTTTCTGCTTTCTGAGATGCCGTTCAAGGATCCGTCGTTACCTATTGTTCAGGTCGCATTGGACAGACTCTCCACGGCAGGGGCCCCTGGAATTGATGGGAATTCCGCATTTGTCTTTCGTGTTTTTTCGGACGTGTTCTGTCGCCGGCTCTTGGAGGAGATAAAAATTTATATGAATGGTGGAACCCCCTCCTATGATCTCCTCATGGGCCTTATGTACAGAATTTCCAAGACGAAATAGTGGTAGTGGTAGTGTCCCGCATGCGACCAATCTGTGTTGGTAACAATCTGCTGAAATGGATTACCACGGTGTTGTTGATTTAGGTAGAAGATGTTTTGGCGCAACTAGTTCACCCCAACCAAGTGGGTTCAATCAGGGGTCGTCAGATGCAGAACCACTTGTGGTCTCTTCGCTCCCTGTGTGAGGCGTTGCTCATACTTTGCTATTGGGGTTGATTTTGTTTCGGCATTCACTTCCCTGCCTCACGTGTTCATCTCGTCTGTGCTAAAGTTCTTTCGACAGCCTGCCAACCACATTCGCCTGGTTATGATTGTTATGAAGGCCCCTCACAAGTTCATGGTGGGAGGTCACCCGGTGCAGAGTGTTATGTGCCTTTTTGAGTGCGGTATCCGATAGGGGGACTGTCTCTCTCTAGCGATCTTCCCTTCATGTGCATCTGTTACTCTTGTCAGCTGTCGAGCGAAGGCTTATACAGGGCGTGGGGGGGCCAGCACAGCAGTCCACTGGACTGCAAAGTGGACCCCCTTCCCCTGCCTCCACTAGCGGCACCATCCCACTGTCACCCAATGGTGGAGGGCCACGTGGCAATGTGCGGTCCCGAACCTCACACCTCGCAGGTCACCGCACAAGTTGAGCGAGCTCAGCGACTCGACGCTGATGCCGTCCGGCACTGCGCTGAGGGGCTCGCCGGCGAGAGAGCGCCAGATCCAAGCGCCCCCTCGCTCGTTGTTTAGCCGCCAGGTGCCTTTGTTTTCGCCGTGTTGGCGGATTTGGCACCGCACGAGGCGGTGAAAGACCCACTCAAGAGTCATATGTGCGTGTGACACGCCCGTGAACAAGGGTTGGTCCCTTGCGCAGCCCTCTTGGAGGGCCTGTGCCGACCACAGCACCAGTGCGGCCTTGCGGGCCGCAGAAGTGGGCCCCAGGGCTTTTCGGAGCCAGTGGGGGAGGGTTAGTTTGAGGGGGGGGGGGGGGGGGGTGGCCTCCACCATGTCCCCCTCCCCCCCTCCAACACCCCATCTCCCCCCTTGTCTACCACCACCTCCCCACTTTCCTCCGCCTTGACCCCCCCCCCCCGCTGGCCTGGCTGTCACCCTGGCTCTCTCTCCTTCTTCTCTTGTCTCGCTTCTTCTCCTTCTTCCTCTCCTTGCGCTCCCGCCACCGGTCAGAGGAGTCGCCGCTTGACTCCTCTCCCCCTTGACTCGGCGGGGGAGCTCTCGCTGGTGGTGGTGGTGGTGGAGCCGGAGCTGGAGCTGCTAGAGCTCCCACAGCTTGCAAGCGTTGCTCCATGTGGCTCATCTACATAGAAAAGACAAAAAGAATTAATCCTTCACATTCACGAATAAAATTTGCGAGGTGAATATTTAACCACCAAATATTGACTGATATATTAAATACTAAAAGCCGTCGGCGTTAATATTAACCTACAAAAATTAATTGAAACAACCCAAAAATTAACGAACACAAAAAGGAAACAACAAGCAAAACAAGCATACTGGGCAGTCTTCTTGGGCTTTCAACATGTCCCCCAAGAGGGACTTCAACATGTTTTGGTCAATGAGGTGGGGAAACAAGAGCTAGGGGAGGGGAAGAAAAGGAGGAGGGCGGAGGGCTTTGGTTGGCCATGAGTTTGGCAATAGTGCATGGGGCCGTATGTGGTGCCCCTTGGTGCTGTAAGGGAAGGTCAAATTTGAAAAAACACCACTGCCATGCTTGCAAAACCACCTCCGCCTCCCGTTCCAATGCCGTAGCCCCCGGCATTCCCCCCCGCGGGCCGTGTGGTCGTTGTAGGCCCGCTTGAGAATGGCTTTGAGGCTCTCAACGACATCGGCGCACACCGCGCCCAACCCGACCCCAAGCCGCGCCGCATTAGCCACCCCCAATGGCACATTCTCCTCCAAGTAGAAGAGGTAGTTCGATTGGTAGGGGGCCTTGCAACATTGCAAGCGGTACGCCCGCGCACCTCCGCGGCCTGTACGTTGGGCCGCAGTGGTACAAGTCCCGGAGGAGGTCCCGCATGGCAACCACCGCTTGCCACTCATCGTCCTCCGGGGCGTAGGCCGATGGTGGCTCGAGTCCCTCCCATGACAGCAACAACGCCCGTGCCTCCTCTCCGTCAGGCGAAGCCCGGGGCCCCAACCTGACGCTGGTGCGGGCCCGGTAGAGCACGCGTTGCACGGCCACGGCGTTGTCCTTGGGAAGGTCCCGTAGGCGGGCCTCAATGAAGGCCACTTGGAGGCGGCCCATGGCCATGCAACAATGGATGATGCATAGGAAGACCAAGCACCGCTCCACCACAACGTGCGGGTCTCCTACGCACTCCCCATTCTCCAAGCCGAGGCCCGTCTCCTCATAGCGGCGACGGGCCACCGCCTCCCCCTCAAATGTGCGGCGGACCCCCGCCTTCACCCACGCCGCCGCAACCTTGTCCCACACACCCATATTGTAAATTGAGCCCACCATGGGGGAGACGCCAATGAGGCGTCTCGCGAAGGGTCAAGCCCGATGACCAACTCAGCGGGCACCCGCTTGGTGCCCAAGTAGAACTTCTTGCAGTCATGGACCGACTGCAACACCTACGAACAAAAAGGAATTAATTTTTGAATTAATTTTTCGAGGTTAATGTTAGATTAATTTTTCAGTCGATGTTAATTTTTGCGAAATATTAAGTAGTAACCTCGAGAAATTACCGCAAAAACGAAAGCGAAACAAAACGACCGTGTACCTCCAGGTTGTTGGACCATATTGTCGCTAGCGCGGCCATGTCCTTATCCCCGCATACGGCCATGCCGATCACCCATGAGTAGGCGGGTGTTCGGCCCCGTGAACCGTGGTTGAGGAGCCCAATGGAAAGTTGGGTCCAACTTCCACCGGCGCACGGGTAAGCATCCCCACGGAGGAGGAAAGTGAGCGGCCGCTTCCAATCGATGGTGTCCACAAGAGTGGATGCGATTGGATGTAGCGGGCCCACGGTTGCAACGGCCAAGAGCGGCGGCTTGCGGGGGGATCCGCCACAGACACGCGTCGATCTAGCGCAAGCGGCGTGGCCATCTCCTTCCATGTGTCCATGAAGCGGTCACGTGAAGGGATGGGGCGGGGGAATGGGAGGCCCGTTGCGGCGGTGTACGTGGCCCCCCGCCGGGTCATGAACTTCGACACATGCCGGAAGCTGCCCTTGCGGACAGTCAAGTCCATAAGTAACCCGATCAATTCGGGTGCGGGAAGAGGACGGAGGCATGTTGCTTCACGGCCTCTGTTTGTTTGTTGCGGATGAGTGGGAGGCGGGCAACCTCGGTGGCCTCATACCACCGGGCCTTGGCCAAAGGGGATGAGGCCACTCACTCACCAAGGAGTTGGGAGAGCAAAGGGTCCCGCAAACTCTTGGCCCCACTCAAACGCGTGAGCGTCATACTAAGCTCGAGAAGGGTGGCACGAGAGAAAGGCATAACAAGAGCTACACAAGAGAAGAAGGAGGTTGGGAGTGGGGTGAGTGGGGGGGGACTGGAGAGGGATGTGTGGGGCTACACAACCACCTATAGGACTATGCAACCCCTGTAGTAACCCTTTGGGCACCCTTTGACCAGCTAAACACTTCAAGTGGGCATGGTACGCGCACAAGCAAAGCAGTGCAAAAGAGCCAAAATTGGGTTAACGTGTTAACATTTGACAAGTCAATTTTTACCCCCTTTCATATATTAAAAATCAAAATTAACCATATTGGTTTTAACGTAGGTTTCTAGGGTGGGGAATATTACGCTAGCGGCCCCCAAAAAGGGGGATATACGACGCTTGCGCCTACGGTTGATCTAACAACCTCTCTTCCACGTGATTTTCACCAGCCTGTATTGAAAGCTAGTGCCACCAATGAAGAGCGGGGTAGGGTGGTAGGGTGTCTCCTTTACCAAGGGATTCATTCATCCCCCAAGCTTGGCCCCAGGGTAGCAGGGGGGTTGTTGGAGGCCACCCAGAAATTGGGATGTTTTAGCCAACCCAGGCTAGCCTGAAAACGCCTTAAATCCTCGGTGGGGCCCCACGGGGGGGCTGGTCTCAGATACCCGTAGATAGAACCCAGGACCCTGCCATTGGGGAGGAGGTGCATATCTGTTGAAATTAGGTCCAGACTGACTCATAATGGCTGCAATAAGCTGGCCAACATTGGACCCCCGCCCCAACCCAACCCCAAAAAAGCACTCCTCGGTGGGGCTCAGGGGCACAATCAAAAAAATAATTCAGGGATAATTTTACCTTCCCAGATGATGATTTTACAAGGGGATATGCACCTGATATCATACATTGGGGTATGCTATGCGAATAACCCCCCAAAAGAGGTACATGGTACCCGCGCCAGCACTTGATCTAACAAACTAACAGACTCTTTTTGAGTTCATTTGTGCTGGAAACCAACCCTTTCTTGAGGTTCTCCAGGGCTGTGAGGAACAGCCCTGAGGTTAGACCATGCATTAGGAGGGGGGGCCACATGACGGATATTAGTGGGGAGGGGGGGGGATACTCCATACACTCTAGTTCTTCCATGCCACCATTATCCCGGCCCACTGCTCCTGCAGTGTTCGTGCTATTGCCAGGGGGCCGTCCACGAAATTCTGAGTGCTGCTGGCACCGTTTACATTTTGCAGTGGGGGGGTTGTTGACACATGCGCAAAGAGGCAGAAGAACGACACCATTCACAAGACAGATGGAGGCATGTGGCGTCACGGCCTCTGTTTGTTTGTTGCGGATGAGTGGGAGTTGGGCAACCTCGGTGGCCTCGTACCACCGGGCTTGGCCAAAGGGGATGAGGCCACTCACTCACCAAGGAGTTGGGAGAGCAAAGGGTCCCGCAAACTCTTGGCCCCACTCAAACGCGTGAGCGCCATACTAAGCTCGTGAAGGGTGGCACGAGAGAAAGGCACAACAAGAGCTACACAAGGGAAAAAGGAGGTTGGGAGTGGGGTGAGTGGGGGGACCGGAGAGGGATGTGTGGGGCTACATAACCACCTATAGGACTATGCAACCCCTGTAGTAACCCTTTGGGCACCCTTTGACCACCTAAACACTTCAAGTGGGCATGGTACGCGCACAAGCAAAGCAGTGCAAAAGAGCCAAAATTGGGCTAACCTGTTAAGATTTGACAAGTTAATTTTTACCCCTTTCATATATTAAAAATCAAAATTAACCATATTGGTTTTAACGTAGGTTTCTAGGGTGGGGAATACTACGCAACCGGCCCCCAAAAAGGGGGATATACGACGCTTGCGCCTACGGTTGATCTAACAACCTCTCTTCCACGTGATTTTCACCAGCCTGTATTGAAAGCTAGTGCCACCAATGAAGAGCGGGGTAGGGTGGTAGGGTGTCTCCTTTACCAAGGGATTCATTATCCCCCAAGCTTGGCCCCAGGGTAGCAGGGGGGTTGTTGGAGGCCACACCAGAAATTGGGATGTTTTAGCCAACCCAGGGTAGCCTGAAAACGCCTTAAATCCTCGGTGGGGCCCCAGGGGGGGGCTGGTCTCGGATACCCGTAGATAGAACCTAGGACCGTGCCATTGGGAAGGAGGTGCATATCGGTTGAAATTAGGTCCAGACTAACGCATAATGGCTGCAATAAGCTGGCCAACATTGGACCCCCGCCCCAACCCAACCCCACGGCGTGAACCTAACGCAGCTCTGAAAGAGGCATCCCCCGCGTTGTGCCCTGCTGTGCGTGTGCCACAAGACTGCCCTGCATGTTAGGACACCAGCAACCCCCCCCCCCCCCCCCCGGGAAGGCGGCCCCCCCCCGGACTCACCCCGCCCTGGGAGGTGGAAAGGGGGGGGGGGGAGAGGGGACCGGGACCCCGAGGGCCCCAGCGCCCAGAGCATGTGGGCCAGGCGCGGCAAGCCCGTGTGACCCGACGTGCGCTGAGGACGACCAGGGACCCGAGCCGCGCGCGCCGGGCACCCAACAGCCGTGCCCCGGCCGAGCCCACGCGCGCGCCTACACACAGGACGACGGTATCTTTCGCCCACCTGCGCTTCGGTGGGGTCTGGTGGCTGTCGATAGTCCGCTCGGCCTTGGAACCGGACAGTCAAGCAGTTCAGCCTCGTGGTGGGGTAGGGAAGGACGCCCACGCCCGAGAGCCTGCTCCTGCATGAGGCTGCCAGCCCAACCCAACCCAACCCAACCCAACCCCAAAAAAGCAGTCCTCGGTGGGGCTCAGGGGCACAATAAAAAAATAATTCAGGGATAATTTTACCTTCCCATATGATGATTTTACAAGGGGATATGCACCTGATATCATACATTGGGGTATGCTATGCGAATAACCCCCCAAAAGAGGTACATGGTACCCGCGCCAGCACTTGATCTAACAAACTAACAAACTCTTTTTGAGTTCATTTGTGCTGGAAACCAACCCTTTCTTGAGGTTCTCCAGGGCTGTGAGGAACAGCCCTGAGGTCAGACCATGCATTAGGAGGGGGGGCCACATGACAGATATTAGTGGGGAGGGGGGGGGGATACTCCATACACTCTAGTTCTTCCCTGCCACCATTATCCCGGCCCACTGCTCCTGCAGTGTTCGTGCTATTGCCAAGGGGCCGTCCACTAAATTCTGAGTGCTGCTGGCACCGTTTACATTTTGCAGTGGGGGGGTTGTTGACACATGCGCAAAGAGGCAGAAGAACCACACCATTCACAAGACAGACGGAGGCATGTTGCGTCACGGCCTCTGTTTGTTTGTTGCGGATGAGTGGGAGTTGGGCAACCTCGGTGGCCTCGTACCACCGGGCTTGGCCAAAGGGGATGAGGCCACTCACTCACCAAGGAGTTGGGAGAGCAAAGGGTCCCGCAAATTCTTGGCCCCACTCAAACGCGTGAGCGTCATACTAAGCTCCAGAAGGGTGGCACGAGAGAAAGGCATAACAAGAGCTACACAAGGGAAAAAGGAGGTTGGGAGTGGGGTGAGTGGGGGGACCAGAGAGGGATGTGTGGGGCTACATAACCACCTATAGGACTATGCAACCCCTGTAGTAACCCTTTGGGCACCCTTTGACCACCTAAACACTTCAAGTGGGCATGGTACGCGCACAAGCAAAGCAGTGCAAAAGAGCCAAAATTGGGTTAACGTGTTAACATTTCACAAGATAATTTTTACCCCTTTCATATATTAAAAATCAAAATTAACCATATTGGTTTTAACGTAGGTTTCTAGGGTGGGGAATACTACGCAACCGGCCCCCAAAAAGGGGGATATACGACGCTTGCGCCTACGGTTGATCTAACAACCTCTCTTCCACGTGATTTTCACCAGCCTGTATTGAAAGCTAGTGCCACCAATGAAGAGCGGGGTAGGGTGGTAGGGTGTCTCCTTTACCAAGGGATTCATTATCCCCCAAGCTTGGCCCCAGGGTAGCAGGGGGGTTGTCGGAGGCCACCCAGAAATTGGGATGTTTTAGCCAACCCAGGCTAGCCTGAAAACGCCTTAAATCCTCGGTGGGGCCCCACGGGGGGGCTGGTCTCAGATACCCGTAGATAGAGCCCAGGACCCTGCCATTGGGGAGGAGGTGCATATCTGTTGAAATTAGGTCCAGACTAACGCATAATGGCTGCAATAAGCTGGCCAACATTGGACCCCCGCCCCAACCCAACCCCAAAAAAGCACTCCTCGGTGGGGCTCAGGGGCACCATGAAAAAAATAATTCAGGGATAATTTTACCTTCCCAGATGATGATTTTACAAGGGGATATGCACCTGATATCATACATTGGGGTATGCTATGCGAATAACCCCCCAAAAGAGGTACATGGTACCCGCGCCAGCACTTGATCTAACAAACTAACAAACTCTTTTTGAGTTCATTTGTGCTGGAAACCAACCCTTTCTTGAGGTTCTCCAGGGCTGTGAGGAACAGCCCTGAGGTCAGACCATGCATTAGGAGGGGGGGCCACATGACAGATATTAGTGGGGAGGGGGGGGGAATACTCCATACACTCTAGTTCTTCCCTGCCACCATTATCCCGGCCCACTGCTCCTGCAGTGTTCGTGCTATTGCCAGGGGGCCGTCCACGAAATTCTGAGTGCTGCTGGCACCGTTTACATTTTGCAGTGGGGGGGTTGTTGACACATGCGCAAAGAGGCAGAAGAACCACACCATTCACAAGACAGACGGAGGCATGTTGCGTCACGGCCTCTGTTTGTTTGTTGCGGATGAGTGGGAGTTGGGCAACCTCGGTGGCCTCGTACCACCGGGCTTGGCCAAAGGGGATGAGGCCACTCACTCACCAAGGAGTTGGAAGAGCAAAGGGTCCCGCAAACTCTTGGCCCCACTCAAACGCGTGAGCGTCATACTAAGCTCGAGAAGGGTGGCACGAGAGAAAGGCATAACAAGAGCTACACAAGGGAAAAAGGAGGTTGGGAGTGGGGTGAGTGGGGGGACCGGAGAGGGATGTGTGGGGCTACATAACCACCTATAGGACTATGCAACCCCTGTAGTAACCCTTTGGGCACCCTTTGACCACCTAAACACTTCAAGTGGGCATGGTACGCGCACAAGCAAAGCAGTGCAAAAGAGCCAAAATTGGGCTAACGTGTTATGATTTGACAAGTTAATTTTTACCCCCTTTCATATATTAAAAATCAAAATTAACCATATTGGTTTTAACGTAGGTCTCTAGGGTGGGGAATACTACGCAACCGGCCCCCAAAAAGGGGGATATACGACGCTTGCGCCTACGGTTGATCTAACAACCTCTCTTCCACGTGATTTTCACCAGCCTGTATTGAAAGCTAGTGCCACCAATGAAGAGCGGGGTAGGGTGGTAGGGTGTCTCCTTTACCAAGGGATTCATTATCCCCCAAGCTTGGCCCCAGGGTAGCAGGGGGGTTGTTGGAGGCCACCCAGAAATTGGGATGTTTTAGCCAACCCAGGCTAGCCTGAAAACGCCTTAAATCCTCGGTGGGGCCCCACGGGGGGGCTGGTCTCAGATATCCGTAGATAGAACCCAGGACCCTGCCATTGGGAAGGAGGTGCATATCTGTTGAAATTAGGTCCAGACTAACGCATAATGGCTGCAATAAGCTGGCCAACATTGGACCCCCGCCCCAACCCAACCCCAAAAAAGCACTCCTCGGTGGGGCTCAGGGGCACAATCAAAAAAATAATTCAGGGATAATTTTACCTTCCCAGATGATGATTTTACAAGGGGATATGCACCTGATATCATACATTGGGGTATGCTATGCGAATAACCCCCCAAAAGAGGTACATGGTACCCGCGCCAGCACTTGATCTAACAAACTAACAAACTCTTTTTGAGTTCATTTGTGCTGGAAACCAACCCTTTCTTGAGGTTCTCCAGGGCTGTGAGGAACAGCCCTGAGGTCAGACCATGCATTAGGAG
This sequence comes from Eutreptiella sp. 'Long Island Sound 2002', assembly GCA_964036045.1. Classification (NCBI taxonomy): domain Eukaryota; phylum Euglenozoa; class Euglenophyceae; order Eutreptiales; family Eutreptiaceae; genus Eutreptiella; species Eutreptiella sp. 'Long Island Sound 2002'. The sequence continues at coordinate 34,074,848 of OZ038401.1, read as the reverse complement.
GGGGGGCCACATGACAGATATTAGTGGGGAGGGGGGGGAAATACTCCATACACTCTAGTTCTTCCCTGCCACCATTATCCCGGCCCACTGCTCCTGCAGTGTTCGTGCTATTGCCAGGGGGCCGTCCACTAAATTCTGAGTGCTGCTGGCACCGTTTACATTTTGCAGTGGGGGGGTTGTTGACACATGCGCAAAGAGGCAGAAGAACCACACCATTCACAAGACAGACGGAGGCATGTTGCGTCACGGCCTCTGTTTGTTTGTTGCGGATGAGTGGGAGTTGGGCAACCTCGGTGGCCTCGTACCACCGGGCTTGGCCAAAGGGGATGAGGCCACTCACTCACCAAGGAGTTGGGAGAGCAAAGGGTCCCGCAAACTCTTGGCCCCACTCAAACGCGTGAGCGTCATACTAAGCTCGAGAAGGGTGGCACGAGAGAAAGGCATAACAAGAGCTACACAAGGGAAAAAGGAGGTTGGGAGTGGGGTGAGTGGGGGGACCGGAGAGGGATGTGTGGGGCTACATAACCACCTATAGGACTATGCAACCCCTGTAGTAACCCTTTGGGCACCCTTTGACCACCTAAACACTTCAAGTGGGCATGGTACGCGCACAAGCAAAGCAGTGCAAAAGAGCCAAAATTGGGTTAACGTGTTAAGATTTGACAAGTTAATTTTTACCCCCTTTCATATATTAAAAATCAAAATTGACCATATTGGTTTTAACGTAGGTCTCTAGGGTGGGGAATACTACGCAACCGGCCCCCAAAAAGGGGGATATACGACGCTTGCGCCTACGGTTGATCTAACAACCTCTCTTCCACGTGATTTTCACCAGCCTGTATTGAAAGCTAGTGCCACCAATGAAGAGCGGGGTAGGGTGGTAGGGTGTCTCCTTTACCAAGGGATTCATTATCCCCCAAGCTTGGCCCCAGGGTAGCAGGGGGGTTGTTGGAGGCCACCCGGAAATTGGGATGTTTTAGCCAACCCAGGCTAGCCTGAAAACGCCTTAAATCCTCGGTGGGGCCCCACGGGGGGGCTGGTCTCAGATACCCGTAGATAGAACCCAGGACCCTGCCATTGGGAAGGAGGTGCATATCTGTTGAAATTAGGTCCAGACTAACGCATAATGGCTGCAATAAGCTGGCCAACATTGGACCCCCGCCCCAACCCAACCCCAAAAAAGCACTCCTCGGTGGGGCTCAGGGGCACAATCAAAAAAATAATTCAGGGATAATTTTACCTTCCCAGATGATGATTTTACAAGGGGATATGCACCTGATATCATACATTGGGGTATGCTATGCGAATAACCCCCCAAAAGAGGTACATGGTACCCGCGCCAGCACTTGATCTAACAAACTAACAAACTCTTTTTGAGTTCATTTGTGCTGGAAACCAACCCTTTCTTGAGGTTCTCCAGGGCTGTGAGGAACAGCCCTGAGGTCAGACCATGCATTAGGAGGGGGGGCCACATGACAGATATTAGTGGGGAGGGGGGGGGAATACTCCATACACTCTAGTTCTTCCCTGCCACCATTATCCCGGCCCACTGCTCCTGCAGTGTTCGTGCTATTGCCAGGGGGCCGTCCACTAAATTCTGAGTGCTGCTGGCACCGTTTACATTTTGCAGTGGGGGGGTTGTTGACACATGCGCAAAGAGGCAGAAGAACCACACCATTCACAAGACAGACGGAGGCATGTTGCGTCACGGCCTCTGTTTGTTTGTTGCGGATGAGTGGGAGTTGGGCAACCTCGGTGGCCTCGTACCACCGGGCTTGGCCAAAGGGGATGAGGCCACTCACTCACCAAGGAGTTGGGAGAGCAAAGGGTCCCGCAAACTCTTGGCCCCACTCAAACGCGTGAGCGTCATACTAAGCTCGAGAAGGGTGGCACGAGAGAAAGGCATAACAAGAGCTACACAAGGGAAAAAGGAGGTAGGGAGTGGGGTGAGTGGGGGGACCGGAGAGGGATGTGTGGGGCTACATAACCACCTATAGGACTATGCAACCCCTGTAGTAACCCTTTGGGCACCCTTTGACCACCTAAACACTTCAAGTGGGCATGGTACGCGCACAAGCAAAGCAGTGCAAAAGAGCCAAAATTGGGTTAACGTGTTAAGATTTGACAAGTTAAATTTTACCCCTTTCATATATTAAAAATCAAAATTAACCATATTGGTTTTAACGTAGGTCTCTAGGGTGGGGAATACTACGCAACCGGCCCCCAAAAAGGGGGATATACGACGCTTGCGCCTACGGTTGATCTAACAACCTCTCTTCCACGTGATTTTCACCAGCCTGTATTGAAAGCTAGTGCCACCAATGAAGAGCGGGGTAGGGTGGTAGGGTGTCTCCTTTACCAAGGGATTCATTCATCCCCCAAGCTTGGCCCCAGGGTAGCAGGGGGGTTGTTGGAGGCCACCCAGAAATTGGGATGTTTTAGCCAACCCAGGCTAGCCTGAAAACGCCTTAAATCCTCGGTGGGGCCCCACGGGGTGGCTGGTCTCAGATACCCGTAGATAGAACCCAGGACCCTGCCATTGGGGAGGAGGTGCATATCTGTTGAAATTAGGTCCAGACTGACGCATAATGGCTGCAATAAGCTGGCCAACATTGGACCCCCGCCCCAACCCAACCCCAAAAAAGCACTCCTCGGTGGGGCTCAGGGGCACAATCAAAAAAATAATTCAGGGATAATTTTACCTTCCCAGATGATGATTTTACAAGGGGATATGCACCTGATATTATACATTGGGGTAAGCTATGCGAATAACCCCCCAAAAGAGGTACATGGTACCCGCGCCAGCACTTGATCTAACAAACTAACAAACTCTTTTTGAGTTCATTTGTGCTGGAAACCAACCCTTTCTTGAGGTTCTCCAGGGCTGTGAGGAACAGCCCTGAGGTCAGACCATGCATTAGGAGGGGGGGCCACATGACAGATATTAGTGGGGAGGGGGGGGGGAATACTCCATACACTCTAGTTCTTCCCTGCCACCATTATCCCGGCCCACTGCTCCTGCAGTGTTCGTGCTATTGCCAGGGGGCCGTCCACTAAATTCTGAGTGCTGCTGGCACCGTTTACATTTTGCAGTGGGGGGGTTGTTGACACATGCGCAAAGAGGCAGAAGAACCACACCATTCACAAGACAGACGGAGGCATGTTGCGTCACGGCCTCTGTTTGTTTGTTGCGGATGAGTGGGAGTTGGGCAACCTCGGTGGCCTCGTACCACCGCGCTTGGCCAAAGGGGATGAGGCCACTCACTCACCAAGGAGTTGGGAGAGCAAAGGGTCCCGCAAACTCTTGGCCCCACTCAAACGCGTGAGCGTCATACTAAGCTCGAGAAGGGTGGCACGAGAGAAAGGCACAACAAGAGCTACACAAGGGAAAAAGGAGGTTGGGAGTGGGGTGAGTGGGGGGACCGGAGAGGGATGTGTGGGGCTACATAACCACCTATAGGACTATGCAACCCCTGTAGTAACCCTTTGGGCACCCTTTGACCACCTAAACACTTCAAGTGGGCATGGTACGCGCACAAGCAAAGCAGTGCAAAAGAGCCAAAATTGGGTTAACGTGTTATGATTTGACAAGTTAATTTTTACCCCTTTCATATATTAAAAATCAAAATTAACCATATTGGTTCTAACGTAGGTCTCTAGGGTGGGGAATATTACGCAACCGGCCCCCAAAAAGGGGGATATACGACGCTTGCGCCTACGGTTGATCTAACAACCTCTCTTCCACGTGATTTTCACCAGCCTGTATTGAAAGCTAGTGCCACCAATGAAGAGCGGGGTAGGGTGGTAGGGTGTCTCCTTTACCAAGGGATTCATTCATCCCCCAAGCTTGGCCCCAGGGTAGCAGGGGGGTTGTTGGAGGCCACCCAGAAATTGGGATGTTTTAGCCAACCCAGGCTAGCCTGAAAACGCCTTAAATCCTCGGTGGGGCCCCACGGGGGGGCTGGTCTCAGATACCCGTAGATAGAACCCAGGACCCTGCCATTGGGGAGGAGGTGCATATCTGTTGAAATTACGTCCAGACTGACGCATAATGGCTGCAATAAGCTGGCCAACATTGGACCCCCGCCCCAACCCAACCCCAAAAAAGCACTCCTCGGTGGGGCTCAGGGGCACAATCAAAAAATAATTCAAGGATAATTTTACCTTCCCAGATGATGATTTTACAAGGGGATATGCACCTGATATTATACATTGGGGTAAGCTATGCGAATAACCCCCCAAAAGAGGTACATGGTACCCGCGCCAGCACTTGATCTAACAAACTAACAAACTCTTTTTGAGTTCATTTGTGCTGGAAACCAACCCTTTCTTGAGGTTCTCCAGGGCTGTGAGGAACAGCCCTGAGGTCAGACCATGCATTAGGAGGGGGGGCCACATGACAGATATTAGTGGGGAGGGGGGGGGAAATACTCCATACACTCTAGTTCTTCCCTGCCACCATTATCCCGGCCCACTGCTCCTGCAGTGTTCGTGCTATTGCCAAGGGGCCGTCCACTAAATTCTGAGTGCTGCTGGCACCGTTTACATTTTGCAGTGGGGGGGTTGTTGACACATGCGCAAAGAGGCAGAAGAACCACACCATTCACAAGACAGACGGAGGCATGTTGCTTCACGGCCTCTGTTTGTTTGTTGCGGATGAGTGGGAGTTGGGCAACCTCGGTGGCCGCGTACCACCGGGCTTGGCCAAAGGGGATGAGGCCACTCACTCACCAAGGAGTTGGGAGAGCAAAGGGTCCCGCAAACTCTTGGCCCCACTCAAACGCGTGAGCGTCATACTAAGCTCGAGAAGGGTGGCACGAGAGAAAGGCATAACAAGAGCTACACAAGGGAAAAAGGAGGTTGGGAGTGGGGTGAGTGGGGGGACCGGAGAGGGATGTGTGGGGCTACATAACCACCTATAGGACTATGCAACCCCTGTAGTAACCCTTTGGGCACCCTTTGACCACCTAAACACTTCGAGTGGGCATGGTACGCGCACAAGCAAAGCAGTGCAAAAGAGCCAAAATTGGGTAACGTGTTAACATTTGACAAGTTAATTTTTACCCCCTTTCATATATTAAAAATCAAAATTAACCATATTGGTTTTAACGTAGGTCTCTAGGGTGGGGAATACTACGCAACCGGCCCCCAAAAAGGGGGATATACGACACTTGCGCCTACGGTTGATCTAACAACCTCTCTTCCACGTGATTTTCACCAGCCTGTATTGAAAGCTAGTGCCACCAATGAAGAGCGGGGTAGGGTGGTAGGGTGTCTCCTTTACCAAGGGATTCATTCATCCCCCAAGCTTGGCCCCAGGGTAGCAGGGGGGTTGTTGGAGGCCACACCAGAAATTGGGATGTTTTAGCCCACCCAGGCTAGCCTGAAAACGCCTTAAATCCTCGGTGGGGCCCCACGGGGGGGCTGGTCTCAGATACCCGTAGATAGAACCCAGGACCCTGCCATTGGGGAGGAGGTGCATATCTGTTGAAATTAGGTCCAGACTGACGCATGATGGCTGCAATAAGCTGGCCAACATTGGACCCCCGCCCCAACCCAACCCCAAAAAAGCAGTCCTCGGTGGGGCTCAGGGGCAAAATCAAAAAAATAATTCAGGGATAATTTTACCTTCCCAGATGATGATTTTACAAGGGGATATGCACCTGATATCATACATTGGGGTATGCTATGCGAATAACCCCCACAAAAGAGGTACATGGTACCCGCGCCAGCACTTGATCTAACAAACTAACAGACTCTTTTTGAGTTCATTTGTGCTGGAAACCAACCCTTTCTTGAGGTTCTCCAGGGCTGTGAGGAACAGCCCTGAGGTCAGACCATGCATTAGGAGGGGGGGCCACATGACAGATATTAGTGGGGAGGGGGGGGAAATACTCCATACACTCTAGTTCTTCCCTGCCACCATTATCCCGGCCCACTGCTCCTGCAGTGTTCGTGCTATTGCCAGGGGGCCGTCCACGAAATTCTGAGTGCTGCTGGCACCGTTTACATTTTGCAGTGGGGGGGTTGTTGACACATGCGCCAAGATGCAGAAGAACCACACCATTAACAAGACAGAGGGGTCTTGTACCTTGAGAACCCAGTATTTGATTGCCACTGACGTGGAGCCTGAAAATAGCTTTGCTACCCCGTTACCGCTGCTGCAAACTGTCATTCTTTGCAGTTCACACTACATCATTCACATCGCTGAAGCACTAAAATTGTTTCACACAACCGCGGTAGGGCCAGAACTACACACCAATCTTCTTCAGCAGTACACAGATTGTTCCACCCAAGCCACCACAGGCCACAAGAACGGCAACCAAACCGGCCAAGATCATAAATGTTAGCTTGAGGATCGTCTTAATCACCCACCAAATGCCACTGAGCACTGCTTTAGGGCCCACCAGCAAGTAGTCCACAAATGACATTTCAGAGGGTGAGGGAGTAGGGTCAGAGGCTCCAGGTGTACTGGGGTCCGCAGTGGTGTCGGAGGCTGAGGTTGTACTGAAGTCCGCAGTGGTGTCAGGGGTTGCAGCGATATCAGGGGCCTTTGGAGCTGCAGAATTTGCTGGGGGTTCGTCAGAACTGGCATTGACAGTGAGGCAAAGCAGAGAAACCAGCAACATAAAGGCCAAGGCCCATCCATGATGAGTGCAATTGGCAGGCATATCAATGACCTACATTGCACAAGGGGAGCACCAAGATGGCAGGATGGGAGGGTATCACAGGGGAGTGTTTGCCCAGCAGACTAACCCCCCTCCCCCCTGTCCCCACCCCCGAGGGTGAGCAACGGATACTCAGCTACTGATATATCCACCATGAAACAGGGTATACGGGCACTGCTCAAACCAGTGCTGAATGTTGCCCTGAGTTTGCCCACTGGGCTTTCGAATGTTGCATAGGCCAGGGCGGAGGGGTGGGGTGGGGGGCGGGCTGTCGCCAACTGATGCCCCCCCCCCCCCCCCCCCCCCCCGCGCCGCCGCCCAAGCGCCAAATACTTAGCTATCATATAGCCCCACGTCCTAGGAATACGGTCATCGCCGGTAACTGATTCGGAACCGTTGTATGTCAGACTCAAAGGTAAATGTGAAAAGTGGTGTAGGCACAAGTGGGTGGGATCACAAGGCCCGCTTGTGCATGCAGACTTGTGCTTGGACATGTGGAGCCAGTGGCTCCTGCTGGCGATGGAGAGTGTCTCCATACAATGGGTGCCATCACATGTGGGGTGGATGGCAGTGAACGAGCCTTTTTTTTTTTTTTGATCAAATGGGCCAGTTCATAATGTGCCAAGGGCCACTGTGGGCCAAGTTCGATGCAGAGTACAGACTTCGGCAAAGCCAGGGTGTGCATACGGGCTGCAGCTCATGACTGCGCCCCCATGGTTTCCCGTTGGGGTGGTTGTGGTCATGTCATTGGTATTTCCCACTCGTTTGGATCTCAGTGCGTTTTGTGCCGTTTTGGTAGTGGCTGCATCGGGACTTCCCACAAGGTGGGGTCCCAATGTTCTCGCGGCCGTTTCCGTATGAGGTATATCGTCTGGACCTTCACCTACGACAGGCACTCTATATGTGGTGCCAGCAGAAACACTTGGCAAACATGACACAGTGCTACCATGACGCCTGCAAACATAAGACGACACAATACTGGCAAACAACCCAACCAGCAGGATGGCAGTGAACGAGCCGACCAACAAGCAGCCAAAGGGGTCAAAACATCGCACAACAAAATCATCGCGCACAAAACAGTCACAGACATTTGGGCAGAACTTGGGCTGGAAGAAATACCAGACATGTATGACACAGACTCCAATGGTTCGGGGGGATCACAGATATCAGATGAAGATGACAATGACGTGGTGTGGGTAAATGACAAACGACCACTGTTGTAGGTAGCATGCTGCTAACCTTGGCCGAGGGAGGGTTCAAGCTGACCCAGACAGCCCAGGAAACATACGACAACCGCGCTTGAGCGTTGAAGACAATATTCGGTATTGCTCTGGTGATTGCCTGACATCCGGTGGCAGGGACAGGGGAGTGCTCGATCCTCTTATCCGCCTCCCCAAACCATACTCCAAATCCTGCATATTCAACCACCCCACCCCATGTCCTATGTTCCATTAACCAATGCCACGCCCCTGGCTGACCTTCTCAGCAATCAAGTTGATCATGTCCGGGAGCATATGAGCCCATTTTTCTTTCTTGGGCACCTCGGCGATATGAGGGGCGAAACATCTGGGACCCCTGTGAAAAACGTTCCAGGCACTGACTGAGATGCTGTGCTTGTTGTTGAATACCGAACGTTTGTGGTGTTGATGCCCAGCATTCCACCACCGCCCACCAGACTGAGGTAAAATCAAAGACCATTGGGCTGGCAGATTGAAAGTATGCAGCACATCATCGATCGAAAGTACTTGTCACACCTCAGTTATTTTCAATGGTCCCTCGGTGGTTTTCATTGGTCCCTCGGCGATTTTCATTGGTCCCTCGGCGATTTTCATTGGTCCCTGAGTGGTTTTCATTGGTCCCTCAGTGGTTTTCATTGGTCCCTCAGTGGTTGTCATTGGTCCCTCAGTGATTATCATCGGTCCCTCAATGGGTTTCATTGGTCCCTCAGTGGTTTTCAATGGTCCCTCAGCGGTTTTCATTGGTCCCTCAGTGCTTTTCATTGGTCCCTCGGTGGTATTCAATGGTCCCTGACTGGTTTTAATTCATCCCTCGGTGGTTTTCATTGGTCCCTCAGTGCTTTTCATTGGTCCCTCGGTGATTTTCATTGGTCCCTGAGTGGTTTTCATTGGTCCCTCGGTGATTTTCATTGGTCCCTCAGTGGTTTTCATTGGTCCCTCAGTGGTTTTCATTGGTCCCTCGGTGGTTTTCATTGGTCCCTCAGTGGTTTTCATTGGTCCCTCAGTGATTTTCATTGGTCCCTCGCTGGTTTTCATTGGTTCCTCAGTGATTATCATTGGTCCCTCAATGGGTTTCATTGGTCCCTCAGTGGTTTTCAATGGTCCCTCAGCGGTTTTCATCGGTCCCTCAGTGGTTTTCATTGGTCCCTCAGTGGTATTCATTGGTCCCTGAATGGTTTTAATTTATCCCTCAGTGGTTTGCATTGGTTCCTCAGCAATTTTTATTGGTCCCTCGGCGATTTTCATTGGTCCCTGAGTGGTTTTCATTGGTCCCTCAGTGATTTTCATTGGTCCCTTAGTGGTTTTCATTGGTCCCTTGGTGGTTTTCATTGGTCCCTTGGTGGTTTTCATTGGTCCCTCAGTGGTTTTCATTGGTCCCTCAGTGGTTTTCATTGGTTCCTCGGTGATTATCATTGGTCCCTCAATGGGTTTCATTGGTCCCTCAGTGGTTTTCATTGGTCCCTGAGTGGTTTTCATTGGTCCCTCAGTGATTTTCATTGGTCCCTCAGTGGTTTTCATTGGTCCCTTGGTGGTTTTCATTGGTCCCTTGGTGGTTTTCATTGGTCCCTCAGTGGTTTTCATTGGTCCCTCAGTGGTTTTCATTGGTTCCTCGGTGATTATCATTGGTCCCTCAATGGGTTTCATTGGTCCCTAGGTGGTTTTCATCGGTCCCTCAGTGCTTTTCATTGGTCCCTCAGTGGTTCTCATTGGTCCCTCAGTGGTTTTCATTGGTCCCTCAGTGGTTTTCATTGGTCCCTCAGTGGTTGTCATTGGTCCCTCAGTGATTATCATCGGTCCCTCAATGGGTTTCATTGGTCCCTCAGTGGTTTTCAATGGTCCCTCAGCGGTTTTCATTGGTCCCTCGGTGCTTTTCATTGGTCCCTCAGTGGTATTCAATGGTCCCTGACTGGTTTTAATTCATCCCTCGGTGGTTTTCATTGGTCCCTCAGTGCTTTTAATTGGTCCCTCAGTGGTTTTCATTGGTCCCTGAGTGGTTTTCATTGGTCCCTCAGTGATTTTCATTGGTCCCTCAGTGGTTTTCATTGGTCCCTCAGTGGTTTTCATTGGTCCCTCGGTGGTTTTCATTGGTCCCTCAGTGGTTTTCATTGGTCCCTCAGTGATTTTCATTGGTCCCTCAGTGGTTTTCATTGGTCCCTCAGTGGTTTTCATTGGTCCCTCAATGGTTTTCATTGGTTCCGCAGTGATTATCATTGGTCCCTCAATGGGTTTCATTGGTCCCTCAGTGGTTTTCAATGGTCCCTCAGCGGTTTTCATCGGTCCCTCAGTGGTTTTCATTGGTCCCTCAGTGGTATTCATTGGTCCCTGAATGGTTTTATTTTATCCCTCAGTGGTTTGCATTGGTTCCTCAGCAATTTTTATTGGTCCCTCGGCGATTTTCATTGGTCCCCGAGTGGTTTTCATTGGTCCCTCAGTGATTTTCATTGGTCCCTTAGTGGTATTCATTGGTCCCTCAGTGGTTTTCATTGGTCCCTTGGTGGTTTTCATTGGTCCCTCAGTGGTTTTCATTGGTCCCTCGCTGGTTTTCATTGGTTCCTCGGTGATTATCATTGGTCCCTCAATGGGTTTCATTGGTCCCTAGGTGGTTTTCATCGGTCCCTCAGTGCTTTTCATTGGTCCCTGAGTGGTTCTCATTGGTCCCTCAGTGGTTTTCATTGGTCCCTCAGTGGTTTTCATTGGTCCCTCGGGGCTTTTCATTGGTCCCTCAGTGGTTTTCATCTGTCCCTCAGTGGTTTTCATTGGTCCCTCAGTGGTTTTCATTGGTCCCTCAGTAGTTTTCATTGGTCCCTCAGTGGTTTTCAATGGTCCCTCAGTGGTTTTCATTGGTCCCTTACTGGTTTTCAATGGTCCCTTAGTGCTTTTCATTGGTCCCTCAGTGCTTTTCATTGGTCCCTGGCTGGTTTTAATTTATCCCTCAGTGGTTTTCATTGGTCCCTCAGTGGTTTTCATTGGTCCCATGGTGGTTTTCATTCATCCCTCAGTGATTTGAATTGGTCCCTCAGTGGATTTCATTGGTCCCTTGGTGGTTTTCATTGGTCCCTCAGTGGTTTTCATTGGTCCCTCAGTGATTGTCATCGGTCCCCCAGTGATTTTCATTGGTCCCTCAGTGGTTTTCATTGGTCCCTTAGTGGTTTCCAATGGTCCCTCAATGGCTTTCATTGGTCCCTCAGTGCTTTTCATTGGTCCCTCAGTGGTTTTCATTGGTCCCTCAGTGCTTTTCATTGGTCACTGGTTGTTTTTCATTGGTCCCTCAGTGAGTTTCATTGGTCCCTCAATGGGTTTCATTGTTTCCTCAGTGATTTTCATTGGTCCGTCGCAGGTTTTCATTGGTCCCTCGGTGTTTTTCATTGGTCCTCAGTGGTTTTGATTGGTCCCTCAGTGATTTTCATTGGTCCCTCAATGGGTTTCATTGCTCCCTGAGTGGTATTCATTGGTCCCTGACAGGTTGAAATTTATCCCTCGGTGGTTTTCAATGGTCCCTCAATGGTTTTCATTGGTCCCTCAGTGGCTTTCATTGGTCCCTCAGTGATTTTCATTGGTCCCTCGGTGATTTTCATTGGTCCATGAGTGGTTTTCATTGGTCCCTCAATGATTTTCATTGGTCCTTCGCTGGTTTTCATTGGTTCCCAAGTGATTATCATTGGTCCCTCGGTGATTTTCATTGGTCCCTCAGTGGTTTTCATTGGTCCCTCGGTGGTTTTCATTGGTCCCTCAGTGGTTTTCATTGGTCCCTCAATGGGTTTAATTGGTCCGTCAGTGGTATTCATTGGTCCCTCAGTGGTTTAAAATTTACCCCTCAGTGATTTTCATTAGTCCCTCAGTGGTTTTCATTGCTCCCTCACTGGTTTTCATTGGTGCCTTATTGGTTTTCAATGGTCCTTTAGTGCTGTTCATTGGTCCCTCGGTGCTTTTCATTGGTCCCCTAGTGCTTTTCATTGGTCCCTCGGGGAGTTTCATTGGTTCCACGGTGGTTTTCATTGGTCCCTCAACGGTTTTCATTGGTCCCTTGGTGGTTTTCATTCATCCCTCAGTGATTTGAATTGGTCCCTCAGTGGTTTTCACTGGTCCCTTGGTGGTTTTCATTGGTCCCTCAGGGGTTTTTAGTGGTCCCTCAGTGGTTCTCATTGGTCCCTCAGTGGTTTTCATTGGTCTCTCGCTGGTTTTCATTGGTCCCTTAGTGGTATTCATTGGTGCCTCAGTGTTTTTCATCGTTCCCTCAGTGGTTGTATTTCATCTCTCAGTGATTTGAATTGGTCCCTTAGTGGTTTTCATTGGTCCCTTGGTGGTTTTCATTGGTCCCTCAGGGGTTTTCAATGGTCCCTCAGTGGTTTTCAGTGGTCCCTTAGTGGTTTTCATTGGTCCCTTGGTGGTATTCATTGGTCCCTTACAGGTTTTAATTTATCCCTCAGTGGTTTTCATTGGTCCCTCAGTGATTTTCATTGGTCCCTCAGTGGTTTTCATTGGTCCCTCAGCGGTTTTCATCGGTCCCTCAATGGGTTTCATTGGTCCCTCAGTGGTATTCATTAGTCCCTTACAAGTTGTAATTTATCCCTCGGTGGTTTTCATTGGTCCCTTAGTGGTATTCATTGGTCCCGCAGTGGTCTTCATTGGTCCCTTGGTGGTTTTCATTGGTCCCTCAGTGCTTTTCATTGGTCCTTCAGTGGTTTTCATTGGTCCCTCAGTGGTTTTCATTGGTCCCTCAATGGGTTTCATTGGTCCCTTAGTGGTTTTCATCGGACCCTCGGTGGTTTTCATTGATCCCTCAGTGCTTTTCATTGGTCCCTCAGTGATTTTCATTGGTCCCTCATTGGTTTGGATTGGTCCCTCAGTGATTTTCATTGGTCCCTCAGTGGTTTTCAATGGTCCCTCAGTGATTTTCATTGGTCCCTCAGTGGTTTTCAATGGTCCCTCGGTGGTTTTCATTGGTCCCTCGGTGGTTTTCATTGGTCCCTTACTGGTTTTCAATGGTCCCTTAGTGCTTTTCATTGGTCCCTCAGTGCTTTTCATTGGTCCCTGGCTAGTTTTAATTTATCCCTCGGTGGTTTTCATTGGTCCCTTAGTTGTTTTCATTGGTCCCTCAGTGGTTTTCATTGGTCCCTCGGTGATTGTCATCTCTCCCTTGGTGGTTTTCATTGGTCCCTCAGTGGTTTTCATTGGTTCCTCACTGGTTTTCAGTGGTCCCTCAGGGGTTTTCATCGGTCTCTCGCTGGTCTCCGGTGGTCTTCATTGGTCCCGCAGTGGTTTTCATTGGTCCCTCAGTGGGTTTCATGTGTCCCTCACTGATTTTCATTGGTCCCTCAGTGGTTTTCATCGGTCTCTCGCTGGTTTTCATTGGTCCCTTTGTGGTATTCATTGGTGCCTCAGTGATTTTCATCGTTCCCTCAGTGATTGTCATTCGTCCCTCAGCGGTTTTCGTTGGTCCCTCAGAGGTTCTCATTGGTCCCTCACTGATTTTCATTGGTCCCTCAGTGGTTTTCATTGGTCCCAGAGCGGTTTTCATCTGTCCCTGAGTGGTTTTCATTGTCCCTCGGTCGTTCTCATTGGTGCCTCAATGGTTTTCATTGGTCCCTTAGTGGTCTTCATTGGTCCCTCAGGGGATTTCATTTGGTGCCTCAGTGGTTTTCATTGGTCCGGTCCCTCAGTGCTTTTCATTGGTCCCTCGGTGGTTTTCATTGGTCCCTCAGTGCTTTTCATTGGTCCCTCAGTGGTTTTCATTGGTCCCTCGGTAGTTTTCATTGGTCCCTCAGTGGTTTTCATTGGTCCGTCGGTGTTTTTCATGGGTCCCTCGCGGGTTTTCATTGGTCCCTCAATGGGTTTCATTGGTCCCTCGGTGGTTTTCATTTGTCCCTCAGTGGTTTGCATTGGTCCCACAGTGGATTTCATTGCCTCGGTGGTTTTAATTAGTCCTTCGGTGGTTTTCATTGGTCCCTCGGTGGTTTTCATTGGTCCCTCAGTGGTTTTCATTGGTCCCTCAGTGAGTTTCATTGGTCCCTTAGTGGCTTTCATTGGTTCCTCAGTGATTTTCATTGGTCCGTCGCAGGTTTTCACTGGTCCCTCAGTGGTTTTCATGGCTCCCTCGGTGTTTTTCATTGGTCCTCAGTGGTTTTCATTGGTCCCCCAGTGGTTTTCATTGGTCCCTCAGTGATTTTCATTGGTCCCTTGCTGGTTTTCAATGGTCCCTCAATGGTTTTCATTGGTCCCTCAGTGGTTTTCATTGGTCCCTGACTGGTTTGATATTATCCCTTAGTGGTTTTCATTGGTCCCTGGGTGCTTTTCATTGGTCCCTCAGAGAGTTTCATTGGTTCAAGAGTGGTTTTCATTGGTCCCTCAGCGGTTTTCATTGGTCCCTTGGTGGTTTTCATTCATCCCTCAGTGATTTGAATTGGTTCGGCAGTGGTTTTCATTGGTCCCTTGGTGGTTTTCATTGGTCCCTCAGTGATTTTCATTGGTCCCTCACGGGTTTTCAATGGTCCCTCAGTGGTTTTCAGTGGTCCCTCGGTGATTTTCATTGGTTCCTCAGTGGTTTTCATTGGTTCTCATTAGTTTTCATTGGTCCCCTAGTGGTTTTCATTGGTCCCTCAGGGGTTTTCATTGGTCCCTCAGTGGTTTTCATTGGTCCCTCAAGGGTTTTCATTGGTCCCTCAGTGATTGTCATCAGTCCCTCAGTGGTTTTCAGTAGTCCCTTAGTGATTTTCATTGGTCACTTAGTGGTTTTCAATGGTCACCGGGGGTTTTCATTGGTCCCTCGGTGGTTTGCATTGGTCCCTCGGTGATTTTCATTGGTCCCTCAGTGGTTTCCATTGGTCCCTGAGTGGTTTTCATTGGTCCCTCAGTGGTTTTCATTGGTCTCTCGCTGGTTTTCATTGGTCCCTTAGTGGTATTCATTGGTGCCTCAGTGTTTTTCATCGTTCCCTCAGTGGTTGTATTTCATCTCTCAGTGATTTGAATTGGTCCCTTAGTGGTTTTCATTGGTCCCTTGGTGGTTTTCATTGGTCCCTCAGGGGTTTTCAATGGTCCCTCAGTGGTTTTCAGTGGTCCCTTAGTGGTTTTCATTGGTCCCTTGGTGGTATTCATTGGTCCCTTGCAGGTTGTAATTTATCCCTCAGTGGTTTTCATTGGTCCCTCAGTGATTTTCATTGGTCCCTCAGTGGTTTTCATTGGTCCCTCAGCGGTTTTCATCGGTCCCTCAATGGGTTTCATTGGTCCCTCAGTGGTATTCATTAGTCCCTTACAAGTTGTAATTTATCCCTCGGTGGTTTTCATTGGTCCCTTAGTGGTATTCATTGGTCCCGCAGTGGTCTTCATTGGTCCCTTGGTGGTTTTCATTGGTCCCTCAGTGCTTTTCATTGGTCCTTCAGTGGTTTTCATTGGTCCCTCAGTGGTTTTCATTGGTCCCTCAATGGGTTTCATTGGTCCCTTAGTGGTTTTCATCGGACCCTCGGTGGTTTTCATTGATCCCTCAGTGCTTTTCATTGGTCCCTCAGTGATTTTCATTGGTCCCTCAGTGGTTTGGATTGGTCCCTCAGTGATTTTCATTGGTCCCTCAGTGGTTTTCAATGGTCCCTCAGTGATTTTCATTGGTCCCTCAGTGGTTTTCAATGGTCCCTCGGTGGTTTTCATTGGTCCCTCGGTGGTTTTCATTGGTCCCTTACTGGTTTTCAATGGTCCCTTAGTGCTTTTCATTGGTCCCTCAGTGCTTTTCATTGGTCCCTGGCTAGTTTTAATTTATCCCTCGGTGGTTTTCATTGGTCCCTTAGTTGTTTTCATTGGTCCCTCAGTGGTTTTCATTGGTCCCTCGGTGATTGTCATCTCTCCCTTGGTGGTTTTCATTGGTCCCTCAGTGGTTTTCATTGGTTCCTCACTGGTTTTCAGTGGTCCCTCAGGGGTTTTCATCGGTCTCTCGCTGGTCTCCGGTGGTCTTCATTGGTCCCGCAGTGGTTTTCATTGGTCCCTCAGTGGGTTTCATGTGTCCCTCACTGATTTTCATTGGTCCCTCAGTGGTTTTCATCGGTCTCTCGCTGGTTTTCATTGGTCCCTTTGTGGTATTCATTGGTGCCTCAGTGATTTTCATCGTTCCCTCAGTGATTGTCATTCGTCCCTCAGCGGTTTTCGTTGGTCCCTCAGAGGTTCTCATTGGTCCCTCACTGATTTTCATTGGTCCCTCAGTGGTTTTCATTGGTCCCAGAGCGGTTTTCATCTGTCCCTGAGTGGTTTTCATTGTCCCTCGGTCGTTCTCATTGGTGCCTCAATGGTTTTCATTGGTCCCTTAGTGGTCTTCATTGGTCCCTCAGGGGATTTCATTTGGTGCCTCATTGGTTTTCATTGGTCCGGTCCCTCAGTGCTTTTCATTGGTCCCTCGGTGGTTTTCATTGGTCCCTCAGTGCTTTTCATTGGTCCCTCAGTGGTTTTCATTGGTCCCTCGGTAGTTTTCATTGGTCCCTCAGTGGTTTTCATTGGTCCGTCGGTGTTTTTCATGGGTCCCTCGCGGGTTTTCATTGGTCCCTCAATGGGTTTCATTGGTCCCTCGGTGGTTTTCATTTGTCCCTCAGTGGTTTGCATTGGTCCCACAGTGGATTACATTGCCTCGGTGGTTTTAATTAGTCCTTCAGTGGTTTTCATTGGTCCCTCAGTGGTTTTCATTGGTCCCTCAGTGGTTTTCATTGGTCCCTCAGTGAGTTTCATTGGTCCCTTAGTGGCTTTCATTGGTTCCTCGGTGATTTTCATTGGTCCGTCGCAGGTTTTCACTGGTCCCTCAGTGGTTTTCATGGCTCCCTCGGTGTTTTTCATTGGTCCTCAGTGGTTTTCATTGGTCCCCCAGTGGTTTTCATTGGTCCCTCAGTGATTTTCATTGGTCCCTTGCTGGTTTTCAATGGTCCCTCAATGGTTTTCATTGGTCCCTCAGTGGTTTTCATTGGTCCCTGACTGGTTTGATATTATCCCTTAGTGGTTTTCATTGGTCCCTGGGTGCTTTTCATTGGTCCCTCAGAGAGTTTCATTGGTTCAAGAGTGGTTTTCATTGGTCCCTCAGCGGTTTTCATTGGTCCCTTGGTGGTTTTCATTCATCCCTCAGTGATTTGAATTGGTTCGGCAGTGGTTTTCATTGGTCCCTTGGTGGTTTTCATTGGTCCCTCAGTGATTTTCATTGGTCCCTCACGGGTTTTCAATGGTCCCTCAGTGGTTTTCAGTGGTCCCTCGGTGATTTTCATTGGTTCCTCAGTGGTTTTCATTGGTTCTCATTAGTTTTCATTGGTCCCCTAGTGGTTTTCAATGGTCCCTCAGGGGTTTTCATTGGTCCCTCAGTGGTTTTCATTGGTCCCTCAAGGGTTTTCATTGGTCCCTCAGTGATTGTCATCAGTCCCTCAGTGGTTTTCAGTAGTCCCTTAGTGATTTTCATTGGTCACTTAGTGGTTTTCAATGGTCACCGGGGGTTTTCATTGGTCCCTCGGTGGTTTGCATTGGTCCCTCGGTGATTTTCATTGGTCCCTCAGTGGTTTCCATTGGTCCCTCAGTGGTTTTCATTGGTCCCTCAGTGGTTTTCATTGGTCCCTCACTGGTTTTCATTGGTGCCCCGGTGATTTTCATTGGTCCATGAGTGGTTTTCATTGGTTCCTCAGTGATTTTCATTGGTCCGTCGCAGGTTTTCATTGGTCCCTCAGTGGTTTTCATTGCTCCCTCGGTGTTTTTCATTTGTCCTCAGTGGTTTTCATTGGTCCATGAGTGGTTTTCATCGGTTCCTCAATGGGTTTCATTGGTCCCTCAGTGGTTTTCATTGGTCCCTGACCGGTTTAAATTTATCCCTCAGTGGTTTTCATTGGTCCGTGAGTGGTTTTCATTGGTCCCTCGGTGGTTTTCATTGGTCCCTCAGCGGTTTTCATTGGTTCCTCAGTGATTTTCAATGGTCCCTCAGTGCTATTCATGGCTCCCTCGGTGTTTTTCATTGGTCCTCAGTGGTTTTCATTGGTCCCCCAGTGGTTTTCATTGGTCCCTCAGTGATTTTCATTGGTCCCTTGCTGGTTTTCAATGGTCCCTCAATGGTTTTCATTGGTCCCTCGGTGGTTTTCATTGGTCCCTGACTGGTTTGATATTATCCCTTAGTGGTTTTCATTGGTCCCTGGGTGCTTTTCATTGGTCCCTCAGAGAGTTTCATTGGTTCAAGAGTGGTTTTCATTGGTCCCTCAGCGGTTTTCATTGGTCCCTTGGTGGTTTTCATTCATCCCTCAGTGATTTGAATTGGTTCGGCAGTGGTTTTCATTGGTCCCTTGGTGGTTTTCATTGGTCCCTCAGTGATTTTCATTGGTCCCTCACGGGTTTTCAATGGTCCCTCAGTGGTTTTCAGTGGTCCCTCGGTGATTTTCATTGGTTCCTCAGTGGTTTTCATTGGTTCTCATTAGTTTTCATTGGTCCCCTAGTGGTTTTCAATGGTCCCTCAGGGGTTTTCATTGGTCCCTCAGTGGTTTTCATTGGTCCCTCAAGGGTTTTCATTGGTCCCTCAGTGATTGTCATCAGTCCCTCAGTGGTTTTCAGTAGTCCCTTAGTGATTTTCATTGGTCACTTAGTGGTTTTCAATGGTCACCGGGGGTTTTCATTGGTCCCTCGGTGGTTTGCATTGGTCCCTCGGTGATTTTCATTGGTCCCTCAGTGGTTTCCATTGGTCCCTCAGTGGTTTTCATTGGTCCCTCGGTGGTTTTCATTGGTCCCTCACTGGTTTTCATTGGTGCCCCGGTGATTTTCATTGGTCCATGAGTGGTTTTCATTGGTTCCTCAGTGATTTTCATTGGTCCGTCGCAGGTTTTCATTGGTCCCTCAGTGGTTTTCATTGCTCCCTCGGTGTTTTTCATTTGTCCTCAGTGGTTTTCATTGGTCCATGAGTGGTTTTCATCGGTTCCTCAATGGGTTTCATTGGTCCCTCAGTGATTTTCATTGGTCCCTTGCTGGTTTTCAATGGTCCCTCAATGGTTTTCATTGGTCCCTCAGTGGTTTTCATTGGTCCCTGACTGGTTTGATATTATCCCTTAGTGGTTTTCATTGGTCCCTGGGTGCTTTTCATTGGTCCCTCAGAGAGTTTCATTGGTTCAAGAGTGGTTTTCATTGGTCCCTCAGCGGTTTTCATTGGTCCCTTGGTGGTTTTCATTCATCCCTCAGTGATTTGAATTGGTTCGGCAGTGGTTTTCATTGGTCCCTTGGTGGTTTTCATTGGTCCCTCAGTGATTTTCATTGGTCCCTCACGGGTTTTCAATGGTCCCTCAGTGGTTTTCAGTGGTCCCTCGGTGATTTTCATTGGTTCCTCAGTGGTTTTCATTGGTTCTCATTAGTTTTCATTGGTCCCCTAGTGGTTTTCAATGGTCCCTCAGGGGTTTTCATTGGTCCCTCAGTGGTTTTCATTGGTCCCTCAAGGGTTTTCATTGGTCCCTCAGTGATTGTCATCAGTCCCTCAGTGGTTTTCAGTAGTCCCTTAGTGATTTTCATTGGTCACTTAGTGGTTTTCAATGGTCACCGGGGGTTTTCATTGGTCCCTCGGTGGTTTGCATTGGTCCCTCGGTGATTTTCATTGGTCCCTCAGTGGTTTCCATTGGTCCCTCAGTGGTTTTCATTGGTCCCTCGGTGGTTTTCATTGGTCCCTCACTGGTTTTCATTGGTGCCCCGGTGATTTTCATTGGTCCATGAGTGGTTTTCATTGGTTCCTCAGTGATTTTCATTGGTCCGTCGCAGGTTTTCATTGGTCCCTCAGTGGTTTTCATTGCTCCCTCGGTGTTTTTCATTTGTCCTCAGTGGTTTTCATTGGTCCATGAGTGGTTTTCATCGGTTCCTCAATGGGTTTCATTGGTCCCTCGGTGGTTTTCATTGGTCCCTGACCGGTTTAAATTTATCCCTCAGTGGTTTTCATTGGTCCGTGAGTGGTTTTCATTGGTCCCTCGGTGGTTTTCATTGGTCCCTCAGCGGTTTTCATTGGTCCCTGAGTGGTTTTCAATGGTCCCTCAGTGCTATTCATTGGTCCCTCGGTGGCTTTCATTGGTCCCTCCGTCATTTTCATTGGTCCCTCGGTGGTTTTCATTGGTCCCTCGGTGATTTTCATTGGTCCCTGAGTGCTTTTCATTGGTTCCTCAGAGATTATCATTGGTCCCTCGGTTATTTTCATTGGTCCCTCAGTGTTTTTCATTGATTCCTCAGTGATTTTCATTGGTCCGTCGCAGGTTTTCATTGGTCCCTCATTGGTTTTCATTGGTCCCTCAATGGGTTTCATTGGTCCCTCAGTGGTATTTATTGGTCCCTGACTGGTTTAAATTCATCCCTTAGTGGTTTTCAATGGTCCCTCAATGGTTTTCATTGGTCCCTTAGTGGCTTTCATTGGTCCCTCAGTGATTACGACCCCGTGTCACGGGCGCATGGTCATCACCACACAGTTGACACTTGTTGGGGCCATGAGGCAACGGATACTGGGCTCGCATACGCCCCCGTGTCACAGGCGCATGGTCATAACCACATTGTTCAGTGTTTTTCTCGTTGCACTGCAGCGCAGAGCAGTTCAGTACCACACCAGGTGGTCGCTGACAGTGCTTTGCCTTTGGTTCACTTGGACACTGAGGTCAGCTCACACTTGTTGGGGGGGGGGGGGGGTGATCTGGCGCAGGATGTCTTCTACGTGGATGAGTAGGGTTGTCATGAACCATTTCTTTTTTCATTGCTGCAGTGCGATGGGGCGCAGTTTCTCAATTGTGGAAGCCCCTGCTATTTTTGGGATGCACGTGGTCAGGCCTTTGTTCCAGGTTTCCAGAAAATTTCCATCTTCCTATGCATGTTGCAGTATTTCCAGCATACATACTGAGAAGAATTCATGAAATTATTGGTCTATGCTCAAGGCGAGGGCCCGGCTCCCCATGGAGAACGGTTTGGAGACATATCTGGATATGGAGTCGTGGACGAGGAATTGTGTGTCCGGGTTCTCGTCTCCATAGGTGATGGGGAGGTAGTCGCCATCCATAGCAGCCGGCCAAGGAGCATAATGAGATCCACTGCGGAATCGAAAATCCTGTAGGGCAATGGCTGCGCGTTGTTCAACGAAAATCTCCGCCAGGAGGCTTTTGGGTTGCCCCTTTTTGTTCTCATCTTCTTGGCTAACTACAACCCATTCCGTCAAATCAACAGTGTTTGGTGCCACGGTGGGATGGCAACGTGCCAAGTGAGTTTTGATGTTCAAAACCCACGGGGTGGCACTGCACCCCGGAATGAGACATTCACGGGGCACACTTTCTTGTTTGCGCATGGCCATTGCGTGCTTCAATGGGACTACACACGGGCATGTGCTGCTGCTTTTCTTGCAAACAATACTTGTGGTGCACGTGCCTATACTGCGAACACAGAACCTGCAAGGTTCGGCCTCACCATGCATCCTTGGGTCTGTTACCACCTCTCCCTTCTGTAAGCGCAGTGCCACGTGATTAGGCATCCTTGCCAAAGCAATAGCCACTCCACAAAACAAACAAAATTCTGCTGCTTCTGGCGTGGCCGGCGGGGCTTGTCGCCACGCGCGTGCGCCAGCGAAATAAAAAGAAAAAACAGGAAAACGACACAGAAAACAACTAAAAGAATAGAAAAATCGGGTTTTCCGACCTCAGAAACCCCCCCACGATTTTTGCGCCACTGTTTGGCGAGGTCGGCGAAAAGTCCACCGCACACAGCAACACAACACGAACAAAGGGAGAAAACAAGTGAGCCAGCTTGTGTGCACGCTCCAAGACAATAGCAAAGTGCCCGCAAGTAGGGAACTAGGGCTTGAGTGCACGCCCCAACAACACAAAAAGTGCGCACAAGGGGAAGGGAAGGCACCACACGCTTCCTCTTGGGCGTCGCCAAAAACAACGAGTCCACGGCACAAATAAGAGATAGCCTGTGTCATGAATGCATTAAGACACGCTTACTCTTGGGCGTCGCTAAAAACAAAGAGTCCGTGACATAAAGAAGAAGTAGCATGTCATGAATGCATTAAGCAAACACGCCTACTCTTGGGCGTCGCAAAATACAAAGAGTCCACAAACCAACGAGTAAATAGCATATGCCGTCATGCATGCATTAAGACACGCTTACTCTTGGGCGTCGCTAAAAACAAAGAGTCCGTGACATAAAGAATAAGTAGCATGTCATGAATGCATTAAGCAAACACGCCTACTCTTGGGCGTCGCAAAATACAAAGAGTCCACCAACCAACGAGTAAATAGCATATGCCGCCATGCATGCATTAAGACACGCTTACTCTTGGGCGTCGCCAAAAGCAAAGAGTCCATGCCAGAAAGAATAAGTAGCATGTGTCATGAATACATTAAGCAAACACGCCTACTCTTGGGCGTCGCAAAATACAAAGAGTCCACAACGCAGGGACCATATGTCATGGATGCACACATGAGCCCAAGAGGAGTACACCGACAGCGCCTACTCTTGGGCACGACGAAAAATGCAACGAGGACGGTATGGCACACGTGAGCACACACCCACACCCACACCACACACACCACACACCACACACCACACCGAGCATGCACACCGGTGAACAGGAGCCACGTGGCCCAGGACACCGCACACAACACACAACACACAGAACAAGCACACAGCACACCGGTGAATAGGAGCCACGAGGCCCAGGACACCGCACACGCAACACAACACACGCCACGCGGGCACACCGGTGAACGGGAGCCAAGTGGCCCAGGACACCGCACACACCACACAACACACGAAACAGGCACACGGGTGAACAGGAGCCAAGAGGCCCAGGTTACCAAACACAAAACACCGCGCACCGAGCGCGCACACCGGTGAACAGGAGCCAAGTGGCCCACGCCACCGCACACACCGCACAACACACCACAAAAGCACCCCGACCGAACAGGAGCCAAGAGGCCCAAGACACCACGCACAAAACACCGCACACCGAGCGTGCACACCGGTGAACAGGAGCCACGAGGCCCAGGACACCGTGCACACCACACAACACACCACACAAGCACACCGGTGAACAGGAGCCAGGTGGCCCAGGACGCCACATACACCACACAACACACCACACAAACACACCGGTGAACAGGAGCCAAGAGGCCCAGGACACTAAACACAAAACACCGCACACCGAGCGCGCACACCGGTGAACAGGAGCCAAGTGGCCCAGGACACCGCACACACCGCACAACACACCACAGAAGCACACCGGTGCACAGGAGCCAAGAGGCCCAGGACACCACGCACAAAACACCGCACACGGAGCGTGCACACCGGTGAACAGGAGCCACGAGGCCCAGGACACCGTGCACACCACACAACACACCACACACGCACACCGGTGAACAGGAGCCAGGTGGCCCAGGACGCCGCACACACCACACAACACACCACACAAACACACCGGTGAACAGGAGCCAAGAGGCCCAGGACACCAAGCGCACACAACACCACACACCGAGCGTGTGCACCGGTGAACCGGGGCCGGGAGGCCCAGAACACCACACACGCAACACCGCACACCGAACACCACACACACCGCAACACACCGCAACACACAGACCGAACACACCGGAGAGCACGAACCAAGTGTCCCAGGACACCACACACGCCACACAACACACACCACACGAGCACACCAGAAAACAGGAGCCAAAAGGCCCAGGAGACCACACACACGACACCGCACACAAAGCGTGCACGCCGGAGAACAGGAGCCACGTGGCCCAGAACACGGCACAAACAACACAACACAACGAGCACGCACACCGGAGAACAGGAACCAAGAGGCCCAGGGCGCCGCACCCACAACACCGCACACACAGCGTGCACACCGGTGAACCGGAGCCAAGAGGCCCAGGACACCGTGCACACGACACAGCACACCAAGGCAGGCACACCGGTGAACAGGAGCCAAGCGGCCCAAGACACCGCACACGCAACACCACACGCAGAGCGTGCACACCGGTGAACAGGAGCCAGGTGGCCCAGGACGCCGCACACATAACACCGCGCGCAGAGCGTGCACACCGGTGAACAGGAGCCAAGAGGCCCAAGACACCGTGCACACGGCGCAGCACACCAAGGCATGCACACCGGTGAACATGAGCCAAGTGGCCCAGGACGCCGCACACACAACACCACACACAGAGCGTGCACACCGGTGAACAGGAGCGAAGTGGCCGAGGACACCGTACACGCGGCGCGGCGCACCACACGAGCAACCCACCCCCCACAACGAACCCAACCCACGCCGCCCTGCAGGAAAGAAACACCATGTCAGACCACCAAGACCAACCATCCAGCCAAGGCCAACCCAGCAGGTACGAAGAGGGTAGGCAGGCAGGGCAGGCCGACGAAAAGGGAGAGAGGGGCAAGGGGGGGAAGGCGAGGGGAGAGGAGCCCAAACCCCCCCCCCCCCACGTACACACACCCCACTGCCGCGCACCGGGCCACAGCCGGGCGGTAACAGGGCCCGCCATGGAGCCATACGGGCCCGCTAGAGAGAGGGTGTGTCCCCGCGCCTGTGCAACAGCACGGCCGGGCAAGGAGCGCGCGCCACACGCAGGCCAAGCAGGGCACACACGCAGCATCACACGCCAGCACGCACCACGGCACAAAGCAAGACACCACCACGGCAAACACCCACGCCCGACGACGAGCAAGCCGCCAAGAACAAGCGCTGATGGGACGCCCGGCCCGCCCACCCGCGACAAGACCCGGCGGGAAAGTGCTCGTGGTGGTGGTATACGTGGTGACGAGCAGTAGTGGAGGCAGTAGCATATCTACCATTGTACCATCTCGCTTGACACCATTCAATAGACCTACGTCCTATTCTCCGACAATACCTAATCAGCACAATTGACGGATAAATATACTCGGTTCATAAGTCTCGTTCATGGTATGTACCTAATGCTAAGTGACACCTTGTGTAATGAATGAATTTCAGTGCATATTTCATGCTATTATCACATCAACAAAATTGTGCGGCACCAAGAATATCAATGCATGCTACACTAGCTATGCACAACGTCTCCTTTTGCCTCTTAGCAATCAAGTAAAAAAGAAAAAATCAGAAAATAACAAGAAAATAACAAGAAAATAACACATCGAGCAACAGCAGTTTACCTATTTTACACAAAGCAAAAGCAAAGAAAAAAAAAGAAAAAAAATAAAGGATAACCCAATTGATGTCATTAGCTTTGTGACTAGGCTTGGGAAGGACTCGCTATGCTCCTCCTTCCCAAGCCTACAAAGGCCGAAAGTATCAGAAGTTTCGCTGCGTACCAACAAGTACACGTTTCATTACGCTGATTTTAGTTGAAAACCATGATTAAAAAACCCGATTTTCAGGCAAAATGAGTTCAAGATGGCCTACAACCGGTCCCCATATCTCGTTACATTACCTCTTCACCTTTCAAACGAGCCCAACGGTTCGTTCCAACTCAACGGTATGATGGAGAACGACCTCCGACAAATGGGACCATGAACTCCAAATTGCTACTTTTCACCAAAATGCAAAACCCCCATTGCTTATAACTCCGGGGCAACGGGGCTTGAATGGGCAAACAATTGATCTTTTGCATTCTTCTAGGTCCAAATAACTCCATTATGCTTGGATGAGGACTTGGTTACCTATGTGCTTCCAACCTGACTACGTGCCGACGGGTACACGTTTTGACGTGGCAGGGTATGCACAACATACACCTGATTTTACCTAAAACTGACCACCAAAGATGCAATTTTTCCAAGAAATGGTTGTGAGACGGCCTGTGACGGGTCCTATTATCCTTTTAGGACATGTTCTCGGCTTTCAAACGAGCCCAACACTTTGTTCTAACTCCACGGTATGTTGGAGAACGAGCTCGGACGAATGGACCCACAAACCGAAAAGGTCCATTTTTGACTAAAATGCGAAACCCCCGGCTGATATATCTAGGGGCCATTGGGGGTACACCGGGCAAACTAATGGCCTTTCCCCTCCCTCTAGGTCCAAACTACTCAAATATGCTTGGTTGAAGTCCCAAGGAAGCATGTGGATGCAACCGGAACTCCGGGGGGGAGACCCATGGTTTTGGTACGCAGGCGTTGTGACAGCACCGAAAAACACAGCTTAAAAAGCACGTATCTTTGAGTTTTCGCCCCCATGTGCTCTCTATAGACGCCATAGGGACGTAACATTGCTTATACCCGTTCCATTGGACCCATACGGGACTAGTTTGCACAAAGGTTGAATCCCTAGGCCGGGATATAGCACTTTGACAAGGCTGTACAATGGAGACAGCAACCTTATCTAAGTACTGTTTTTTTCTACCTTTTGTACCCTCTTTCTAGGCATCAAGAGGAGGATAGAGGGATCAACCTTGGGCATTTTCACATCATTTGGGTGCAAATGAACTTGGATTGTCACTTGGTTCGTTGCTAGACCCTCGTGGTTTCGCTACAACAGGCCTACGAAACAGGCCAAAATGGCCAAACTGAGCCCACTGTATAAAAACTTGAAAAAATCATATCTTTGGCCTACCGGCTCAAATTTTGATAAACCGAAAGCCAAATCTGGGTAGTTTTTGACGCTGAACACGAATATTGAGTCAAAACCCCGGCGTCGAACAGTCTGCTGGCGGAAATCGACGATCGGTGTTGCGAAACAGTGATTCGTGCAGTTTTGCGAAACACCAATTTTACAGCGTTATTCGGGCTTTAAAACCCTTCTCATTCATGGTCTTAAATCGAATTTTCGTCAACTCTAGCTAGGTGCTGAGTTCAACAGGACAAATCACGGCGACAACCACTGGTCACGCGTGCGCGCCGATTTTTGACCAGAAATCCGCATTCTGGCCAGTAAAAAAAAATCCCCGATATACCACCTTGTAGGGCCCGACGTGCCATCCACAAATGTGCCTTCGGTTCGTCCGGACCTTCGTCCGTTGCCACCATTACGGGAGCGCTAATCCGGCGGGATAATCACCGGGGTCAGCTTTACAGCTGAGCGTCGCAGGCGGCCGCGGAGGCCCCTCCCCCGCGGCCGGACAGCGAACGGCGGGCCTTACGGCCCCGGGGCAACAAGTCCAAGCCCTGCAGTCCCCACAGCGCAACAGCCGCCGTCCGGATGGACGTGTATGCGCCCGGCAGTGTACCCATCCCCTGCCGGCTACGAAACAGCCGCCGTCCGGACGGACGTGTGTGCGCCCGGCAGTGAACCCAGCCCCTGCCGGCTACGAAACAGCCGCCGTCCGGATGGACGTGTGTGCACCCGGCAGTGAACCCAGCCCCTGCCGGCTACGAAACAGCCGCCGTCCGGACGGACGTGTGTGCGCCCGGCAATGAACCATGCCCCTGCCGGCTACGAAACAGCCGCCGTCCGGATGGACGTGTGTGCGCCCGGTAGTGAACCCAACCCCTGCCGGCTACCGAACAGCCGCCGTCCGGAGGGACGCGTGAGCACCCGGCGGGCGCGCACTGCCTGCCGGACGGGCTACCGGACCACCGGGCCCGCGCCGCCCGGAGGGGCGAGTGCTCAGTTACCGCAAACCACACGCCCCACGGTACCACACCCAGCAACACCCGCAAGGACACACCGTCCCGCCACCACCACCATACACGCCCACCCGCCACCACACACCCTAGGCCCACCATCACGGCCGCCCTGGGACGCCGCAACCACCAAGCAGTCCAGCCACAACCACCACCACCACCCAGCCCACGCCGACCCGACCCGAACCGCCCGCACCGGACACCACACCACCGACCACACCCACCACCAACCGGCCGCGCACGTCGGAGAACCCACCATCACGCCCGACCACACTGCGCGGACGACGCGCCCACAACCAGCACCCAACCCCAAACACCCACACCGACACCACCCACGCCGACCAGGCCCCACACCATCCACGCAGAGCACACACCAGCCACGCTCCACCAGACAACACAAACCGCCACACGCACGGCAACAGCACACCCGCCGCCCACAGACACCCCGCAACCCGCACCAAGTACACGTCAACACGCGCACCCGCACCCAACCAGGCCCACCAAGCGCCCAGCGCACCGACCCCCGCCGCCACCGCCACGCACAACGGCACCCACCCACGCGCACAGGCGGCCGCCCAACGCCGGCACCGACTCCACGGGCGGACAGGCAGACAAACCACCGCCGTCAACACACCCGCGCCAACAAGCGCACCAAAGATACCCGGCACTGGCCACACACACCAAGCACCACACCACGAGCCACACCCACACTGGAGAACCCACCATCACGCCCGACCGCACTATCGCCCTCTCCTCTCCACCAGCCTCTCACCGGCGGCACCGCCTCCCAAGGCATCACCAACAACACCCTCCCCATCGACAGCACTCACGACACCGTCGCCAGGCGCACCACCATTCACCCGGCGCCTCACTTGCAATACCTCCGCAGCACCCACACCATAGACCGCCAACAGCGCCGTCCAACCCTTATCGCCTGCAGCACCGTCACCATCGACATCGCCAGCGACACCACCACCCACCACGTCACCTGAGGCACCCCCAACGCCCGTTGCGGCGCCTACAACCACCACTGGCACCACCAGCGACACCATCAACAATTACAGCATATGGCACCCGCAGTGCCCTCACCTGTTGAATCACCTCCCTACAGCACCCTCGCCGACGACACCACCAGCACCACCACCACCCGGTGCATAGCCCAAGGCCGCCACCCGTTGCATCCCATACAACACCCCCCCCATCGGCAACGCTAGCATCGCCATCGCCCGCTCACCATCGCCATCACCAACGTCACCCGGTCCATCACATGCGGCACCCTCGCCATCGACATCACCAAGGGCACCACCGCCACTTACACCACCTGTAGCTCCCCCATCACCCACCGCATCGCCGGCAACCCTCACGACGGCGCCCCTAGCCTCACCGCCACGTGGACCGTCACACCACCAGCAGCGCACACCAGCCCCACCGCCACTGGAAGCAGCACCCTCACAATCGACACGACCGGCAGCACCATCACCATTGGCACCACCGGTGGCTCCGCCACCCACGTCACCACCCGCAGCACTGTCCCGGCAACGCCAGCGGTACATCACCCTCACCGTCAACAACACCAGCATCACCGATGCCCATTCCACCACTAGCGGCACCACTGCCACCGCCACCAGCGCCTCCGCCCACCCCAATACCCGCGGCGCCCTCACCAGCGACGTCACCCGCAGCGCTCTCCCTATGCGGCCCTCCCATCACCCGCACCGCCCATTCCACCGTCGGCATTACCGGTCTCACGGTCGCCCGACGCCCCGCCCGCCCCCACGTCCTCCGTCACCTACGACACCCTCCCCATCGACACCGCCAGCGGCGCCCCCAATGCATCGCCGCACCCTCACCGTCATCAGAGTCGCCAGCGGCGCCACTACCCGTAGCATCACCCACAACACCCCCGCCCTGGACGCCGCTTACATCGCCATCACCTGTGACAACGCCTACAGCACCCTCACCAAGAACATCGTCAACGACACCATCACCCATCGCATCACCGGCAACACCCTCACCATCAGAAACACCCACAGCACCCTCGCCATCGGCATCGCCAGAAACACCACCACCCACTGCACTCCTCACCGTCGGCGCCACCGGCGTCCCCATCGCCCGTTGCACCACATGCAACACCCTCGCCACCGGCACCATCAGCCTCGCCAACGCCCGTCACCGCAACACCCTCCCCCGCCGTCGGCATCACCAACAACACCATTACCCGATCCACGACCTGCGGAACCCTCACCATCGACATCACCAACGCCACCATCGCCCGTTGCACCAACGGCAGCCCCCTCTCCGGCCCCCCACCACCCGTTCCCAGCGCGTCACCTACGGCACACGCCGGCCTCACCGTCACCCGGTGCATCGCCTGCGTCACCCTCACCATCGGCACCACCAACGACACCACCGCCCACAGCACCCCCAGCACCACCCTACGCACGGGCAGTACCAGCGGCGCCACCAGCCGGCGCACCACCTGCAACACCCCACATCAACATCGCCATCACCCATGACATCACCCGCAGCGCCCTCACCATCGACGTCACCTGCAGCAACCTCACCGCCGACATCACCAGTTACGCCACCACCGATTGCACCACCTATAGCGACCACCGGAGCCGCAGGCCCCCCCCAGCACCCGCCCCGTCAACTACGACACCATCGGCATCACCAACCCCGTCGCCGCCCGGCGCGTCGCCTGAAGCACCCGCATCAGCAACACCAACCCGTTTCGGCGCCTACAGCACCCCCCCCGTAGGCATCACCAGCATCTCCGCCACCCATTGCATCGCCCACAGTGCCCCAGCCCAACCCACCACGCCTTCGGCGCACACATACCCGACACCCACCCCGCCCCATCCCACCACCCACACAAACCAGCCACGCCCACACTGCCCACCACCCAATCGGCCCACACCATAAACACACCCACACGCACGCCCGCGTCCGGCCACGCCACCCAGGCACTACCCGGGAGCCGCGACCACCCGCGCAAGCGCCACGCCACCACCGCCGCCAACCACCCGCCGTCCGCGCCCCCCGGACCGGCACCCCGGAAACCGGAAGCCACCAGGTGCCTGGGGGCAGACACACACACAGGGAACCCAGAGCGCAACAGCCAACCGACCCCCATCCCCCACGACACCCACGCCCACACCAACACGGGCACCGGCACGCACCCACACCCACGCCCAGCACCAAAAACGCCGCACCCAAGCTCCCCCCCCCGGGAAAAAACCAACCGAGCAAAACGAACAAGGAAAAAAAAGGCGCAAGGGAAAGGCAGAGGAAGAAACCGCGGAGGGAGCAGAGGGCAAACACGCAGGCCCACACACACGCGCCCCCTCCCCCCC
Source organism: Eutreptiella sp. 'Long Island Sound 2002' (assembly GCA_964036045.1). NCBI lineage: Eukaryota > Euglenozoa > Euglenophyceae > Eutreptiales > Eutreptiaceae > Eutreptiella > Eutreptiella sp. 'Long Island Sound 2002'. Next base: position 34,044,047 of record OZ038401.1, on the reverse strand, counting down.
CAGCCAACCCGACCCCGCATGTACCGCACCCTCCCAGGAACCGCCAAGCCCAAGACCACCCCCCAAGCACCACCACAACAGACCGCCATGAGGAGCCGCCGAGGACGACACACGACGCACCGCCGCCAACCACACGGACGACACCGACGCAAGCCCCACCCCCACAACCCACCGCACCCCCCGCTGCGGCACACCAACACACAGTGGTGCCCCCATGGATGCGGTACACCCCCAAAACCCCCTTCAGCCAGCCGACTAGGGACCACCACGGGACGCACCAAGGGGACACCGCGGAAGACCCACCCACAGTGAGGCCCCGGCACCCGCTACCAGCCGGTAGCCTACCACGGACCCACCCCACACCCGAGCACATAGCCCCCCCCCCACCGTGGAAACGATACACCCCAGCCACACACCGCCACTCACCACCCGCGGGCGCCGCACCGGGGCCACAACAGGCCCAAGATGCCGCGACCCACCGACCCGCGGACCCCGCAAACGCAGTAGCCCGCGCGTGGCCCATTCACGGCGCTCCCCGCACCACTGGGCCCACTCAACGGTGGGCCGACACCCCCAAGCACCACGCGACCACACCCCCCTGGTTGCGACACTCCAGCCCCACACACCCCACCCCAGGGGACCCCAGGCCCCACGCCACAACGACCCCGCACGGCCCACGTACTGAAACACGCCAAAAGGACGACCGAGAGACCGCACGGGGCTGCCCCACACCCCCAGAGGACCAGCCACGAGCGACCACCCACCCCACCAGACCTGGACACGGTGCCCCCCCCCCCCCCCCACCGGGAAGGCCACCACGCAACCCAGCACCACCATACCACACCGCACTCCCCTCCCCCTCCCGGGGACATGAGACACCACAGCCCACCAACACAGGAACGAAGCCGCGCCACGCCGGCTCCGCACCCCACCCCACCCCCACCGGCACCACCCCTGGAAACCCCGCACACCACACGCCAGGTCAACGCCCACCACCGGCCACAACCCGAACCGCGCACAGGGGCAGCACCACCGGCCGGGACAGCCACCAGCGAGCAGCCACACACCACAACCACGCCAAACCGCGCGCTTCCCCGGGCACCGGCGCACGACCCCGCACCGGCCGCCGCACGTGCCCCGAGCACCAACATCACACACCCACCGTGCCACGAAGCAGCCCCCCAACACGTGAACACCCACGATGACCCCATGGCCCTGGACATAGACAGCCTCCTAGAGCTGGAGCTCCAACACACGGAGGACACGGAGCAGCATATGGACCTCACCCCGCCGGAGCTCGAGCCCGCAGCAAGCGACCCCGCGGACCCCGGCCCGCATAATGCCCCCCCGCAGCCCCCGCCCCGCGAGCGGGCGCCCTGGACACACCTGTCCAACGCCCTGCGGCACCACCACCCCACCCACGAAGCCAGTAGGGCCCCGCCGAGTACCGGGCGTCCCTCGAGCACGACCTGCCCGACGTCACGGGGCCGGGGCTCCACGGGTACACCACCTCCCCCCCCTCTCCAGGCGCCCCCACACAAGAATGGGAGGAAGGATACGCCGTCGACGTCACCGACATGACGGCGTACGTGGAGAGCGTGGAGGACCCGGAGCAAGACACCATCCTCAGCCTCCTCGCCTACCACAGCTAGAGATGGGGCCACCACGTCACCCTCCACCGGCCGCGGGACGGACCCCACCAGTGGTCCCCGGAGCAGACGGTGAAGTGGGACATCGTCCTCCAACTCACCCCCGAGGGCTTCTACATCCTCACACACAGCGGATTACCCGACACCACACCCACTGCACAGGCGCTGCCGCTAGCCCAGCCCCAGGAGGACGACGCAGACGCACCCCCCCCCGGAGGAATGTAATTGGGACCCCCCCACAGCCACCAACGAACACATGCCGCACCGGCTCACCAAGCGTCACCTCCCCCACGACTACCATGCCACCAGCGACTCGCGGGGACGCCGCACACTGCCCCTGCAGTGGGCATCACCCGAAGGCACCTTCACGTGGGGGAAAATCCTCCCCGGCGCCGTGGCGCTCACGTACCTGTGGCTCCGGGACGCGGAGACACACACGCAGCCCCCTGGCACACACGTCGTCCTCAACCTAGAAGGAGAGGCCGCCATCGAAAACGTCCACACAGCGGAGGGAGAGGACTACGTGACGGCGAACGCAGACACCGTGGTATGGCTACACGCTCACGAGCACACCACACCCCCCACCGTAGTACCGGGGTCACACCCCTGGCACGTGGTCATCGTACGACTGCCCACAGGGGCGGGCACAGGAGGCGCCCAACAGGGAAGGGCGGACAAGTGGGCACACGTGTGCGCCTCCCTGCACGATGGGCTGCACAGGCCCTCCCTCACCAGTCAAACCCTCGAGCCGGCCCCCACCACGGCCGAATCCCACACCGGGGCGGCCCCCCCCCCACGGGGTCTGGGCCTACACACGCACCCTCCACCGCGAGGCAGCGGAAGCCCTCAACACCGCCATCTCCAACCACCAGGGCCTCGTGCACACACCCCACGATGACACGCAAAAGGGCTACACCCTATGGTGGCACCACCCTGCACCAGAACGGGGCCTACAACCACCGGCAGACCAGCCTGGCATCGGCCCAGACCTCACAGCGGTCGCCCACGCCGTCGCCGCCATGGCCCAGCAAGTTGGGGCGCCACCCCAATGGGCACCGTCCTTCATCAAAGAAACGGCGGCACACCACAACCCAGCTTTCGCACACTTCCGGGGACGCCCCATTCATCCCACCCTACCGGACCTCGACCTCCCTGCCCACGATGCGTGGGCCGTCCACATCCTCGTGCCCCACGACACCGCGCCCAAAACGGGGGACGCGACGGCACGCGTCACCAAACAACTCCCCAATACCGCACTCCACTACGACATACCGACACCAAACGTCATCGTCACCCACAACACGAGTCGCGACCACTACTACCTGCAGGCCACGCATGAGCGCTCCCCCATCATCATATACACCTTCACCACCTACCCTGGCCTCCAGCCACCGCAACACCACCCGCGTCTGGCATGGAAGCATCCACTACACGTCGCCTTGACCCCGCGCAAAAGGCCCGCCCAACACGCGCCCCCTCCCGCCGACAACACCGCCCTCCACGCAACCCGCAGACGGGCCGCGGCACACCACCAAAACCACCTGCTCCCACGCATTAGCGCTGGACCCGGCACCGTCACCGAGGCCACCCACAAAAGCACCTTGAACCTACTGGCCCGCAAGCTACGCCCCAAAATGGCACTGGAGGACACACTCTGGATATACTATGGCGAAAGCCGCACGGCACGGGTGGCGGACCTCCGCACCATCATCCCTCGCCACATCCAGCGCGCGGTAGGGCCCTTCACCGTGTACGCGGTACCGCACCCCATAACAGCCCAATGCACCCACTGCAACCCCCGGTGCGCGCTACCATGCGCGGGCGCTCTGCAGCAACCCCTGCCCACCCCTACCTACAGGGGGGGCATATACCTCGGCACTATACCCGCGGACCCACACCCCTACCTCCTTCCCGCGGCGGACCGCCACCACGCCATACCGCTACACCTTGTCGAGCACCTGGCGGTGGGACCATCCCCCTTCCAGAAGCGCCCCCCCCCACACCCCATCCGACGGACGCCCGCCAGATGAGCCGACGCACGCCACGCCTGGACCCAAACGCGCCATCGCACTCCTCACCCTAAAGGCGGAAGCCACCATCCCCCGAGACCTGGAGGGGGAAAACCAACTCATGGTGGAAGGGCTGACGGAGCACGTCCTGATCGCAGCCATGTACGCCACGGCGTCCGCCTCCCGCCTCTGGGAGGACCGCCCCTCCCCACCTCTGGCCCAGGCAGCGCAGGACGCCCCCGACACGGGCCCTAACGCGGAGGAAATCCACCGAATCCTCAGCTCGCGAGCACCCCCGAAGACCCAGCCCCAGATCCGCCCCATCCAGCTCGTCGGCTGGGACGCCATGGACGCCCCCCCGGCCACCATGGAGGTCCACATCCTCAAACACCGGGACACCTGGTGGACAGTGGAATGGGACGACCACGGCAAGGACAGACGGGCAACGGCACACGCCCCCGACGACGAAGTCCCGCCCCCACCACGCGGAGGGGACCGCTTGCGACTCGCCGCACGCGTCCCCCACACCCCACAGGCAGCCTGGGAAGCGCTGCACTACACCCTCTATTGGGCGCAGGGGGCGCCGGAGGGCCCCCTCCCCCCGGAACGCACCCCAGCGTGGACACGCCACGCCACCCGCTACACGGCCCACATGCGCCGCCACGGAGCAGGCACCGGGCACCGGCTCCTCACCTGGCCCACGGACCCGCCCGACGCCCTGCAGGAGGCCGAGGAAGTGCTTGGCCTCATGACCAAGCAAGTTTTCCAGCTGAAGGACACCGTCCCCACGTCCAAGCCCGACGTCCCCGCCACCCGTGAACACCCCGTGTTTGCACCGGGCCACGCACCAGTACAGCAGCCCCAGGGCGCACCTCCCCAACGGGGACAACCCAATGCCCGGCGCCGCCAAGGTGCCAAGAAGCGCAAGGCCCCCGCACAGGCCAAACCCGCACCCAAGCCAAAAGCCAAGTCGAAGAGCTGGACCGAAGAGGAAGCCGCTGCCCTGTATCCCGAGTACGCCATCGGTACCCGGGTGCAGCTGCCCTTCGAGTACGCCACGGCCGCGGGCCCCCCCAAGTGGATATGGGCCGCAGGTGAGGTCAAGCACCGGTACCGCTTTTGCTAAAACCACAAGCAAACACGCAAACACGAGGCAAAACACGCACGTCTCCTGTGGCACATCTCGTCAGTGTGCCGCCTCCTCGTGGGCAGTCACAAAAGCCCGGTATGGGCAATAGAAGTCGCAAATAGCGTCATTGGGCGGGACGGGTGGGCTGCTGGCAACAAGCAAAAATGCTCTACAAGTACAGAGGCTCACTGCACACACGCATGCGCACACACACACCACCCGACGAGCAAAACCAAAGCTCAGGCACGGCTGAGCTAAGATTTTGCTAAAACCACAAGCAAACACGCAAACACGAGGCAAAACACGCACGTCTCCTGTGGCACATCTCGTCAGTGTGCCGCCTCCTCGTGGGTCTCGTTCATGCCAAACTGCCGCATAACCCCCCCCCCCCCCCCCGGCGCAGGTCTGAGACCCAGCGGCTCCCATGCGCAACGCACGCCACACCCTCGAAGTATACGGCCGCCCCAAACATAAATCGCCAAAGGCGCCCCGCACACACCGGCGCCACCCGCCAGGCTTCAGGCGTCCGCAGACCAAGCCCAAGAGAGCGTGGACGACCCCTGCCGCCGCCAATGAGGAAGCGGTAAATGTACAGCGACCGTCAGGCACTGCCGCCCTGTCGCAGAGCTGCCCGGTCAGCCCAGGGCAGCACCCCTGAGATCCGCAGCAGATCCCAAAATGGCGGGCCAGCGCCCAACCCAGCTCCAACCCTAAGAAAGCATGGACCCCGGACCCACAACAAAGTGGCAGCGGTGCAGGCCAAAGGACCAACGCCCGGCATATAACCACAAAATCAGCCCGCGACATCCACGCAGGGCAGGGCCGCCTCTACAGACAATCGCCCGGAGGGCTCCCGCCTGCGCACACTGGACCTGCCAAAACGCAGAGAGAATACGAGCCACACACAACAACCAGAACATTGGCGCAGCCATGGAACCCAAAAAACGCCCACAAATGCGCGCGCAATGCCCGGGCGCAAAGCAGCCCGGCCATCCCAGGGTGGCACTCAGAGACCTGACACAGAACGCAAAGCAAAGGGTGAGCGCACACTCCCACCCCAGCCCCTCGGAGACCGGCTGACCACCCAAAAAACAGACTACACCAACGGCCTGAAGTGGCCAGCTATTCTCACCACCAAGGGATAAGACCCCTGCACCCATAGATACGGGACGGGGGTACGACGACCCCCGTTCCAGTCCGTCAGCGACACCACCACCCTCTGACCTCCCCTCGACCCCGTCACCACATCCCACATCCCCCCGCAAGTGTGTCTGCCCCCCGGCTTCACCCCGGGGTCCCCAACCGCGGTGGTGCGCCGCGTCGCCTGCCCCCGAACCCGCTTGGCGATGTCCATGGCTGCGGCACCCAGGAAGTCGTCCCTCTCCCCGGGATCTTCTGGCACGCCATACGCGACGTACAGCCGCACCCCATTCCGGAGGAGCACCCGGTGACAGGCCCTGCGGCCCACCAAGGCTCCCAACTTCTCCCGCAGCGCGGCGCGGCGCCGCGCCGCGCGCCGCTGAACGGCCTCCTCCGAACGCTTGCGCGAGCGGCTCTTGCCCCGCCTCCGCCCGCCGCTACGCGCACGGCGGTTACGGCGGCGCCGGGTCATGATCACATGCACCAAGAGAAAACGAGTGCTACAAGCAGGCGCCGGCACTACACGACATCAAGTCATTGCACCCACCGACTCCTCCAAGCGGTACTGCAAAAAAACCTCGTGGAACTCCGCCCCCCCTTCACCACCCCCCGGGGACCACAGGCCCGCTCTCCACGAATGCGGCAGAACAAAGGGCCCCATAGGCACCCCCAGGGTCCACAAAAAAACCGTGCGCCTATCGGGAAAGGCCCAGAGATCCCCAACCCTGCGCGCCGCCACCTCGCGCGCCAAACCCAGATCTCCATTGAAGTTGTCACTCAACCTACTGATAGGATCAGCGGGATTATGTGAACCACGCACCCAGTGCATATATACCGTGAAGCCTGGGCACGACGCCCACAGGTAGCGGAAACGCTTCAGAATGGACTGCTGGAATTTACGCCCCACCTTGGCTTTACACCGAAGGAACTGCACTAGCGCCGCCGCATTATCCCCAAACAAATGGGCCTCCCGAACGCCTACATTGAGGATGAGCTTCAAGCCCCAGAGCAGCGCGGCAGCCTCCGCACACTGCTGGTTGGGCGGTTGCTCCGCGGGCACAACCGATCGAGAACCCACATCCATCGAAAACAGGCCCAGCCGGTATTCACCCGCGTCCAGCGCCGCGTCGACGTAAACAACCAACGGCGATCGCTTCACCACCCTGGGGAGGGACACCACTGACCATTGCCTCCTGGCAAGCACGCACGCCACGCACATAGACTTAAGCAAACGCACTGGGGTAAACGGCAGCCGGGGGGGCGCCCAGAGCACATGAGCCCACACACCGGACAGGTGCGGACTGTGCCCAGAACCCGGGCGACATATCCACTGTGCCCGCCCCAAGAACTGCTGCAGCCGTTTTACCCTACAGGGTCCCACAGACAACCTCAACCAATGCGCAAACAGAGCTTCCCACGCGTTGCCAGCAGTCCGCACCTCCCCCCCCTGCAAATCAATATCCTTCCCCAGCCACACCAGCCGCTGCACAGGCTCTAACGTACTCTTTGGGCTGACTACAGCACCTGCACGGCGCAACGCCTCCGCCGCCCTTGCCGTCTGCTCTCGCACACGCGCGCGGCCGCGCCCCACAACCAGGACATCATCCAAGTAAATTAAAACCAGCACCCCCAACAGCCCCGCGCCGGCCACCAGACCCTCTAACACTCGCTGGCACAGGAGGGGGCTGTACTTCCACCCAAAGGGCAAGCACCGGAAAGCCAACACCCCCCCCTCTCCATCCGAGACGCGAAAGGCCCCCCAGAACTCGCGCGGCAGCTGAAGTGACCAAAAGCAATTACTCAGGTCGATGTGGCACATGCACAGCTCTTCCCCCCCCCCCCCCGGCAGGGACAGAATATCCCACACCGGCCTCATGCAACGCGCTCGGGCATAAAAAGAGGGGAGGAAAAAGGAGGACCCTTGCTGTGCCACCTGCGCCAAAAGGGCCAACACCTCCACAGAGGGGAGGGAGAACTTCTCCGGCCGAGACCGCATCTCCTCATTAAGGGGCACCAGATTGACAATCAAACTGCACTTCTCCTCCGTCTTGGGTATCGCAAAAACACCCCCATTGGGCCCAGGTGACCCCGGCGGCAGGGGGAAAAGCAAACCCTGGTCCCGCAATGCCCTCATCATGACCACCGCCTCATCCGACGGGGGAATTATCCCAGAAAACTGCCTGCCTACCAATTCTGCGAAGCCGTCCGGCACACAACTATCCCAGACCTCGCGGGGGATATCCACACGCCCCACCGGCCCCAAACCCCGCGCCAATACCTCCTCCCTGATACGCTGCATAAGCAATTTGGGCGACGTCGAATCATGCAAGAGCGACTCCCAAACCTCAGGGCTAAATGAGGACAAAGCCACAGCCAAGACTCGCAGAAACTCCGGCTGTCTGAGATCACGGGCAGCTTCACTGCCCCACTCCAGAAACTGCAACAGGCGACGCTCCAGTAAACCAGGGGGTGCGCGGGGCAGACAAGCCCGCAGGGAGCACAACCAGGCGTCCCACTCACCGGTCCGAAGGCGCTCCCGCACCCACTGACCCAGCTCCGACGCGACGGGAAATTGCCGTTCGGGCAGCCGCACCCACAATCCTGGCCGGGCCCGCGGCCTTCCGCTTGCCCAAGACGGACGCGACCTCACCCGTCCTGCGGGCCGCGATGCGCAGCCGCCTGATGGAGGAGCCTGCTGCGGAGGCAGGTGGGGGGTCTGCATCCACATCAATGACTTCCCCCCCCCCGTCTCCCCGCGGCCGGCGCCCGCGTCCTGAGGACCCCTCAACAGCCGTAAGGGCCGGAGGGGCCCCCGGGTCACGTGCGCCAGCCCGGTCCTCCCTCCCAGCAGCTCCCGCAGCGGCAGGACTCGCGGACTCCCCAGGGCACGATCCACCCCGACCTCCTGCCGACCCACCGTCACCTCCCCATTGTGGGGGCTCATCGGCATCAGGGGCACAGAGCTCCAGGAGCTCCTTCGGGAAAACGTCCCGGAGGGACACGGCGCGCCAAACGAACTCTCCTGCATGGTTGTCAGGGGGCCAGGGGAGGACAGCCTCGGTCGTGACGACGAAGTCGTCGGGCGCGTCGGCGTAGTGGACTGCCACCGTCTCCGAAAGCCACCGCCCCCACCAAGCCAGCCACTTGATGGGCAGCCCCAACCATCGCAGGGCCGCGGAGCCCCCTCGCCTCCATGCGTGCCACCTGGCGTGGGGGTTGTCGCTGCCCCCCAACGCGGCAGCCATGACCGACTGCATGAAAGCTGGTCCCTGCGGACAGAATTGCGCTCCGACGACAGCAGACGTGGCCCCCTTGGCATCGAGCCAGCCCAGCCACTCTTGGGCATACTTCCCGAGTCGCCTGCGCACGATGCGCGGCGCCACCTTGACCGTGCGGAACGCCAATCCCCGACACCGGGATCCCCCCCGACGGAGGGGCGCGGCCTCACCCACCCGCAGAAGGCAGGTGAATGCCAGGACTGCCATCCCATAGACGGTCCACTGCGGTCGCTCCGTGCAAGCCAGCGCGAAGTTGCGGAGGTCGTCCAAACCTGCGTAGGGCCGTAGGGCCGGCTCCGTGGGCGCCCACTTGGCACAGCGCCAGACCCGGCGACTGACGAACGCGGGCAGCCATCCCATGTCCTCCAGCGCCCGGAACGCCGACACTGCGACCTTGAGGGAGCTTCCCGAGTACCCCAGTCCCCATAACTGGAAAATGTAGCGGCACACCGCTTGTTCAAGCTCGGATGTGGGCGTGTAGCCCACCCAGAGGGCCATCTTGCGGAAGTGGGTACAATACGTACCCATGGTGCTTTTTGCCCAGGAGGATGCCCGCAGGGCGTCCACGGAGGTGATCTCATCCTCCTTCCATATCCGTCTCCACGCTGCCCACACCAGGCGCCAGACCACGTCCTCGCCATCCCGGAAGTCCGACGGTCCGAGAACCACCAAGGCCCCCCGGGGCTCGGGAGGGATGGGCCGGATGGGGCAGCTTCCCCATCAGTCAAAGCCGGGGCACTCGTGAAACCAATGCCGTTTCACTCCCCTCCCAGCGTTCTTGCATGCCCGACACGCTGTCACCGGGGCATTGGTGACGTCCATCGGCTCGGCACCCGGCTTGGCGGTGTACAGGCGGCGGCCCCCCTCAACGCGGAACTTACCCTTCATGGCTTGCAGCCGCCGCCCCACCACCTCCTCCTCCGCCGCTCCCGTACAACCAGCGGACAGCACAGGCACATCGGACGCATCCTCGGCCGCGTCCGACCCCTCACCGACCGGTCCGGGGTCCAAGCCCTTCTTGCCCCTGTATGCCGACAGGCTAGTCACCGTGAACGTCCAGACCGCCTGGACAAAACTCCGAAGGCGCGTAAGTTCGTCATCATCCATGGACTCCAGCTGCCACACCTCCGTGTCCGCGGAGTCCGCGTCCACCACCGGCGCCAGCTCGTCCAGGATGGCGTCCGTGAACTTTTCCTTGTCCTTGTACTTGGAGACGTATTCGTGTTGGGGCACCTCCCTGCGCCACAACAAGGTGGACAGCGCGAGAAGGCTGGCGAAGACCCACTGGGGCTTAGAATCCAACTCCCTCACCTTCACGATTTCCGCTTTACACAGCGGCGGGACCTTCGCCATTTTCCTCTTGGACTCCGCCTCGGCCTTGGCACTGACCGCCTCCAACTGCTTGCGCAGGCCCTCCATCACAAGGGCCTGTCCCTGAACCAACTGCTTGAGCTCCAGGAGCTCTGGCGACACCGTCTGCGGCTGTTGGGGTGGTACCTCCACCTTGACAAAGCCCAGCGACGCAACATCCAGGTCGCACTGGGCCATGACGCAATACGAGGCGATCATCTTCACCAGCCCCACCTCCCCCAACTCGATTCCGTACTTGGCGACGAAACTAGCCTCCCACTCTGACCTGCGTTCCAGCAGCACCGACAGCTTCATCTCCACCTGCGAGGCAGCCCTGGCTATCTCCAGCATGGGAACGCTATCAATGAACTGGGAACAAATTGTTCCCTTCGCGAAGACGGCAAAATCGTCAACTGACATATTCACAGACCGGGTCGTTCCAAAGTGTCACGGAGCAGGCTCTACGTGTGACCACCTATGGTCTGCTGGCAACAAGCAAAAATGCTCTACAAGTACAGAGGCTCACTGCACACACGCATGCGCACACACACACCACCCGACGAGCAAAACCAAAGCTCAGGCACGGCTGAGCTAAGAGTCACCGGGGACCACCAGGGGTTCAAGATCCACGTCAAGTGGGACCCAGCCACCCCCAACGACAAGAAGGTGGGGCGCACCATCGAACTCTGGCGAGACCGAAACGGTCGTGAGATGGTCCCCATGCAGCTATGCACCCCCGACACGGAGCACCTCACCGGCACCGAGTACACGAGTGAAGTCCACAGTGCATGGCCCCTACCCCAGCCCCAGAAGCGGGACCGCAAGGCACCCGCAGCTCAGGGCGTCAACGACCTCCTCGACGCCTGACGGGGCCCGGGCCGGACACGGCCCGCCCCCACAACTACCGGTCCCAAGAAACCGGCGCCTGCGGAAGCCCACGCCCGCATCAACATCCTCAACGAGCCCACGGTCACCTACGACCCCACCAAGGCCGCCACACTACAAGCCATGCCCGGGCCACACCCCCAAGGTGCAGACCTCCTGGGGTTCCTGGAGCAAGCCCTCCGCAGAGCGGACCAGCCCGAAGCGGCACCGATCCTGGACCCGGAGGGGAACAAATATCACGCCCACTGGCAACGGGGGGTGCCCCTCTACCACAAGACGTCGGTCACGGTGCATGCCCACCCCGACCTCGGAGTGGATGGTCGCCTCGGAGCGTACGAGTGCGTGGGGCCCGGATGGCAGCTAAACGTACTACTCACGCACGTCCCATTAGGGGAGGAGACCAAGGACTTCCTGGACACCCTGAGCCTGGCGTACCGCCGCCTCTCCCTCCTGGCACCCACCATCATCATAGGCGACCTAAACGCCGCCCCCACTGACGACGACCGCACCGGCCCACCCACAGCCACCGACATAGCTGTCCGGGACGCCATGCACCAACTGGGCCTCACCGGCCTCACGGCAGGACTCACCGGCACACCCTCCCACTACCCCCACCAAGCCGGCACCCACCCCTCCCGCATCGACACGTGCTACGGGGACCCAACCACGGTGCGTGTCCACGAGGCGACCTACGGGGACCTCCCGCCCACGGGCACGGGCCACCAACCCCTCTACATCGACCTCATCATCCCCAACCTACCCCCACCCGCGGCCACCCTACCAGACGACACCCTCCCACCCACACTGCGGTTCCCGGCCGAGGACGACCACGGCGCGTGGCACAGGTATAAAGGGCCCTACACGCCATCCTGCGCCACCCGGATGCGCCAACACTCACCACCGCCATGCGCCGGGCGGCACAAGCATGCGGCATGGGGCGCGACACCAGCCACACGGGAGCACCACCGGACCTCACCCTCCAACAGCTCGTCCATGACATCTGGACCACGAAAGAGGAACTCGCCACCCTGCTGCGCCCGAGCACACCGGAGGCACGAGACCGGGACGCCCACCTCCGTGCGCTCCTCACCACCCGCCGCCACCAACTCCAGGAATGGCACACCCACCGCATAGCGGCCGCAGCTTAGGAACGCGAAAGATAGGGCAGAAACGACATGCCGTACAAGTCCCTGTGGTACGTCAGCCGCATCCTTGAGGACACGGGGCGCCGTACCATCCACGCGGTGCGCACCCCCGAGGGGGGCCTCACCAACGACCCCGACGCCGTCCTCCAGGCAGTCCTGGACAGCTTCCAGGCACAACACGGGGACGCCCTCCCCCAGCTCGACCCCCACACCAGAAGCACCATCCGCGAGCATGTGCCCAGGGTCTTCAACCGGGAACAGCGGCGCGCCATCGAACACGACCCCTTCAGCATCTCAGAACTGCAACGCGCCCTGGACCGACTGAAAAAGGGGGTCGTGCCCGGCGTCGACGGTTTACCGGCCGAAGCGTACCAACGCCTCACCCTGCCCGTCAAACGCCGCCTGGCAGCCCGCCTGTGGGACGTCGTCACGGGCGCCACGCCCATCCCCCCTGAGTGGGCCGACCTGGTCCACCCCCTCTACAAGAAGGGGGACTGGGCGCAGCCGGGGAACTGGCGGCACATAGTCTGCGCCACCACCGAAGTCAAGCTGGTGTGGACGCTCATCCTGGGCCGCATCGCGCCGGCGGTCTTCGCCCACGTGCCCGCCAGCATGTGGGGAGCCATGGCCGGCAAGTCCCCCCTCGAGGCCATCTTCCTCCAGGACACCGCACTGGACATGAACCCCTACGAGATGATTGTCGCCTCCCTCGATGTCCAAGGCGCGTTCCCCCACGCCCCACACCGGCTCCTCACGGAGGTATGGGATGCCATGGGCCTCCCATTCCTATCCTTCATGACCGGGTACATCCAGACCCGGCTCTACGCCGTCATCACAGCCGCAGGCCTCACCCCCTGGACCGGCACAGACATCGGGGTCCCCCCGAATGGCGCCGAGGGCCCCTTCCTCTACCTCCTCGTCACCCTACCACTGGCATTCGAGCTAGCACGGGTATACCCGGGGTACGCCCCATACCCGCTACGGTCCCCCCTCATCAACTTCGCGGACGACAACCTCCTAACTACGACCACCCGCCACCGCGACCCTGAGAACGCAGGGCTACCAACGACCACCGAGCAAGTGTCCGCCATTCTCCAACTCACCACAACCTACCTGGACGCCCACCTACTCCTAGTGTACCCCCGCAAATCGGTCGGGCTAGCCGACACCAAGACCCCCACCCCCCACATCCGGAAAGGCGAACCCCTACAGCTGGAGGACACCACATTCCACCTGGGAGTCACACAGGCCACGCGGCACCACCACATCACACTCCCAAGCAAGCTGGAAGGGCGCCTCGCCCGGCTACCCCAACTTGCCAGGGGGGACCTCCTGTCTACGCAGGGCCTGGCATACTTCATGGAAGCAGTGCTCAACGCAGCCATCGGGTACCAAGCCCTGCACCTCCCGCACCCCCAAGGCGCCCTACGCCACGCTCGACAGCGAGTGACGAAGGCATGGGCGCAACACGGAGGCTGGCCCACGTCTTTCCCCAAGGAGGCCATGATGGCCCACTTGCGCTACTACGGAGACAATACAGGCGCCCTGGTCGACATGGCCTATGCCAAACACGCAGCGCACCTCCTACACAGGGTGACACACAACCACCAGCCCGAGGTTCGCGAAGCGGCAGCCATACGCATAAAAGAAGCGCAAATGGCCCGCAACACCTACCCCCGGTGGATACTGGCGCAACACGGCGTCTCCACCTCCGTAGGCACTGGCATCTGGGCCCAGCTGCAACTCCTCCTACCGCACCACACGCACGCCATCCTGACGAACCACCACTGCGATCAACAGGGGCCACTCGTGGCCACGCACACCGACATCCACCGACACCCGGCAGGCGAGGTGGACACCCTACGCCTCGTGGGGGCCACCATCACCATAGTGTATATCACCCCAACGCAGATGAAGATCATGGCCCAGTGCGACGCCCACCACGCCCCGTTCCTTTCCGACCAACAATGGCCAGCACGCCGCGTCTTCCAAGCGTACCTCCGCGCATGCGCTACGAAGGCAGGGCGCGACATGCCGGGGCCCAAGGACATCGACACGGCGTACAAGACTTTCCACCGCCAGCACCCCCGGCCCCGCCCGAGCGAGCACGAGACCCCCAACGACGGCAGCACGACGCGGGAAGAGCCCACCCCGTCAGCCGAAGGCTGGACACCACCCACCATCCTGCTACTAGCACCGAACGGCCACAAACACGCTACCCGCACTGTCCAGCGACACCATACCCCCTGGTCCATCCCCAAACACAACGCACCGGAGACCGATGTACCACCAGTCAGACACAGTGACCAGGGCATACCAGGCACGTGCTGGCACTGCGGCCCGGCAACCCTCGACACTGCGTGGCCCCTGCTGCACCTCATCTCCACCCACTACCACACCCCCACCGCCGCCGCCAGCGCCGACCAGCACGCATGGCTCCCCCCCTGGTTTCACACGGTACCCCCAGACCACCCGGCGCACGTAGCCTGGACCCGAACACCCACGGCGACATGGACATTCACCAACCAGCGGGCAGACCCAGAAAGCGTGGCCATAGAGTACGACCGCTGCGACCCACACCGCGCAGGACCTCAGGAGGCACCCATGCGCCCCCTACAGCACAAATGCCCCACCCTCCGCGGTGACAAAGACGACAAGGAGCGGCGACAGACCATCACGTGGCAAAAGTTCCACCCCAATACGGGATACCACTTCCACCTGATGTACGCGTATATCACCCAGGGGCGCCCAGACAGAGGCCTCCTCCGCCTCACCCCACGAGCCCAGGCCATCATCACCCAGGGGATAGGCGTCTATGCAGCGCCGCTACTGCAACCCACACAAAATCACCACCAGAGCCGCCCAAGGGAACCCCGTCTACGTCTATCACCCCACAGCAATTGCCCGCCTACCCATACCCAGCGACACCGACATCATCTACTTCGGTGACGCATCCGGCACCCAGCAAGGCACCCCCACGGTCGGTTGTGCCTCCGTGCGCATCACCCGGCACGCGGACGGCCTCCACGTGGAACACCACACCGGGGCCACCATCTTTGGGGCGTCCTCCCACAGCGACCTCCGCACCCTGGCAGACCCTGGCAGACGCCATCACCGCCAAACCACCATCCGCAACGATCCGGCCCCGCAACATCTGGGTAGTCGTGGACGCCACGGTCGACATCCACCTCACCAGGCGCCTCGCGGACCTGCCCCTCCACAAGGCACTCGAATCCGGCATCACCACACAAGCGTTGGGGCTATGGATGGCCTTCAGGGGCATGCACCCCCAGGACGCCCTACACATCGTCAAACAGGAGTCACACCGCTACACATACGGCAATGGACGCGCAGACACGCAAGCCAAACACCAGAGCACCAGCCACACCCCAGGGCTCGAACACGTACGACTCGACACCCCACACCACAGCCACCTGCAGCACCTACCACCGATACCCTCGGCCACACAGCCCCCCCAATGGATACCCGAGGACACACCGTACACAGATCGAAACAAGCAGTACCACTACCCCACACCCATCCAGCAGCTGGCCACCACACCGGGCCACCCAGCGAACACCGAACTCCTCCGACGCCTCGAAGACTCCGCTCACACCTCCCTCTACTACCCCGCCCTGCGCCCGGATAGCCTCCCAGCACACCTACAAAAACCCCGACTCCAACTCGCCCTCGAACAGCTTCCCCTCCTCACCCGATACCACCGATGGTACGCACGCCGCTCGATCCACGTCCCCGCACGATACACCAAATGCATCTGTGGCCACGCGGAAGAAGAAACCTGGGACCACTTCAAGGTGTGCCCCCTGTACAGAGGACTGGACACCCTCAGAGACTGGAACCCAACCCACACCATCGCACAGCACGCCGGATGGCTGACGCTGTCCCCGGCAACCCAGCAACTCACCACAGTCCTCAAGCAGACGGAGGTACTGGAGGCGGTCCGCAGGGGACTCGTCCCCACTGCCGTCTACACCTTGCTACGCACCCACACGGAGGACCCCCGGGCCACGGCGGCGCACATGCAACGGACGGCCGTTGTCAAGACAGCGGAGCAGCTCACATACCGCACCCACAAATACCTGCAGCATGTAGCCACCCTGCCCCACACGGACCAAGCCCACCTCGTCAAACTCCTGTTCTACCAACCGGGAGAACCTACCCCACGACACACCACCCAACACGGGACCCCCACCACGCCTAATCACCATCCACCGGGCACAACACCGGCACGGCACACACGGGCACCACAAGCACTGCACACACGCCCACCAGCATGCGCGCGCCGCCAGCCCCCACTCCCCCACGCCACCGTCCGTCCACAGGTACCGCCAACCGCCAGCCACCGCATGCCCCCTCTGCGCACGCGAGCGGCTACCACAAACGGCCCTACCCTGCAAGCCAGACCACTGGGTCTGCCTGGGAGCCGCACACCGCCTCACCCACTGCCCCCACTGCGGGGACCTCAACCCCCACCACCGCGCACGGCCCGCGGCCCCAGCCGCACCCCCCCCTCCAGCCACCCCAGCTTCTTTGGTCCACTCACCGACGCCCTCCGGGACCACCTGGAAGGGTACTACGTGGCGGACCACGCATGGACCATAGCCATGGCCACGGGCAGCACACCCCTGCCCCCCCACAGCCCACCCCTACGCCACAACGGGGGCGGCTTGAACGTGGCGGCCCGCCACGTCCTCCTCGCCCTATACCTCCACCACCGTGACCTAAACCTCCCAGGCCCACAGCTCCCGGCCCCCCAAGCAGCAACCCCGACGCCAAAAGCGTGGGCGGACACGGCACCAGAGGAGATAGCAGCCTACCTCCGAATCACTTGCCGCCGGTTCAACACCGCCCTCGGCCGGCGGAAAGGAACGCCTTACCCACTCAGCGCACTCCTCTACCCGGCGCACCCCCCCCACCCCGCGCAGCTGAGGCCCGCGGAGGGCTGGGCGTCCTTTCGAGACGCCCACCTGGCCGCCCCCGACGAAACCACCGCCACGCGGATGGACCCCGCGGGCCAGCGCGCCTATGTCAGAGGCCTCGGGGCACGCCTCAGAGAGGCGCATCGCTGGCAGGCCCGCTCCCCGTCGCCCCCACGGGGACAGGGGGGTTCACCCGCCCCCGACACCCACCAGGCCAAGAAGACCAAGACAGGTCAAGGGGCCCGCAAGCGCGCCCGCAAGCAGGGCGCGGCGCCCCGACCAGGGCCTGGGTCCAGCCACGCCGCGCCACCCCACGCCTAGACCCCCGGAGCACACCAACAACACCGCCCCCACCAACGCCCACCGCCACCACCGTACCACAGCACCCTAACCCAGCAGCCCAGCCAACAACCACCGCCCACACACGTCCACGCCATGCCAGGACCACCATACACGCAGAGCCAGGGGACACGGCACCACCAACACCACCACCACACCCCCGTCCCTCCCAGCCCCTACCCCCCGATGCCCCAATACTACGGCGAGCCCCGCCAGCTACATCCCCACCACGCCCCGCCACAACCAGGCCCCACGGGCCACCCACCCCACACGGCACACGTCACTGCACCACACCATCACGTATACCACCACCACCAGCCCCTACCACCGCACCCGCCAACGCCGGGGTACCACACACAACCAACACACCCTCAAAACCACCACCACGCGATCCAGCACCACCGACCACCCCCGCTACACGGGCTCACGACATACGGACCACCGTACACCCCCATGGATCCGCGGGGAGCCGCGCACGCACACCGGCAACACCAAGGCCTAGTAGGAGCACCCCACCACCACCAGCGAGCACCATCCACCGGCAGCCACCCATTACCTACGGACCGCACCCCGACCCGGACGCCCATGCGGCCGCCTCCCACCCACACCTCGTAACAGCAACCAGCCAGGAACCGCAAGGACCGCACGGCGCGCACACGCAACACCCACACGACCCACAGGGACGCCCAGACCCCCAGCCGGCGCAACACCCGACCCCGCCCCCCCCACCACCAGCAGTGCCACCCCCACACCCCCCCCCCCCCCGAGAGAAGGCCACAGACGCAACACGCGGCAGCCCCCACCGGCCGATTGATGTTGATGCCCCCGCAGACACACACCACCGCGAGTCCCCCCTCCCGCGGCCGCCACAAGAAACCCCATCACCGGACCCCACACGCGACAACGACGACCACCCCCCCAAACACACACCACCCCCCCCATGACACCCCGCACCACCAGCCGCCGCACCGGGCGAACCCTACGCCCTGCACAACCCCGCAGCGGTACGGCAGCACCTCCGGGGACTCGGGGACCAGGAGGTGCTGCGCCTCCACACCTCCGGCACCACCCAGCGGATCCGGGCGATCACCCTAGTCCAGGCGGCCACCCTGGGGGAAGGCGTCCGAGACTTCCTCTTCGACGCCTTCCTCCACGTCGCCCGACACGACCGCCCCCCACTCGCCAACCCAGACGGCGAGAGCCCGCCCCCCACGGGGGACTGAATCTGGGTGCCGCCCATCGACTGGGGGCGACACCTAGTCGGACACCCCGTGCCGGAGCGGGTGGACACCTAGGGCCGCACCCGCTACCGCGAGCCCGACATGGCCCACCCCCCACCCAGCGCCACCCCCAGCGACACCAAAGAGTGGGAGCGGGAAACATGGGTAGCCCGGATGGCCTCCCTGAGCAACTTCCGGCACCACGTCCCGGGGGACGTCCCCACCCCCGACGACCAGCAGCCAGCCCCCTCCACGTACAAGACCCTCATGTACAATCTGCACTACACCCTCTCCACCACCCACTACCACGCACCATCTGGCCACTAGGTGGTGCACGGCACCGACTCCCTCCTCCCCGCCGACTACGCCCCCCCCCCCCCCACACACAACCCAGGCCTTGACACGTACACCAGGGAGGACGAGCCGGACGACCCCCACCTCTGGGGCACGTGGGAACGCAAGTCCCTGGACACGGTGCTCTCCATCCGCAGCGGCAACCAGGGCCTTGGTAGGGCGATGTATTGCCTTGCCAAGTGGACCCAACGAACCTGGGGGATCCCCGCGGACCGGTGGCTGTGGAAGGTCACGCTGCGCCCCCAACAGAGGGAGGCCCCCCCGAACCGCAGGGGACCCACCCCCCCACGCCCCACCTCCCTACAGCTCTGCCCGTACATGGTGGCACCCCGCCTCATGGCGATGCTGTGGCCGGGCCCAGACACCCCCACCCAAAACTACCCCCACCTCACGGAGGATGACATGCCCAGCATCCAGCGATGCTTCTTCCGCACCCTCGACTACCTCCAGCAAACGCACCCACGCGTCCTGGAGCAGATATGGACACCCCCTGGGTAGACCACGTGCCCGCACAGCCGAGACAACGCCACCGCACCGCCACATGCACCTACACCGGCACCAGCACGCACAGATCACCAGGGAAAGCGCGCGCACACGCCCGGTGCCCGAACCCACACCCTCGTTCTCACTACTCGCAGGACCCAGCATCCTACGCCCGCCCCCGCAGCCCAGGGCCCTCCGCCGTCCCCCACGGCCCTCTCCTCGGCCTCCGACTCCACAACCTCCACCACCACAACCACCTCATCCACCACCACCACTACGTCCTCATCCATCACTCCACCCCCCAAACTGCGGAGGAAACCTCCCAAACGGGCCCCCAAACCCGTCCCCACCGCGAGCAACCCCGCCGCCGCCAAGGCCCACGCCCCGACGAGGCCCGCGCCCGCAGCCCGGCCGAAACCCAAGACCGCCGCCAAGCAGCCGCCCAAACCCGTCGGCGCGCCGCAGCTGCAACCCGCAGCCAAACCCAAGCCCAAGGCCAAGCCCGGCGCCACGACGGCAGGGCGAGCCCGACCCCCCGAGGACGTCCTCTATGACATTCAGCCCCAGCCATCCCAGGCCCGGAGGTAGCAGCGCCCAGCACGGCGCCCCCCCACCGTCATCGACGCCACCGCCACCACCTTCATGGCGGAGCGCGCCGCGGCCGAAGCGCGACGCACCTCGTCCCGCCACCTCTCAAAGCCCGCACCCTAGGCCCACGGACCGCCCCCGACCGGACCAGAACGACGCCAGGGTCCACCAGCAGCGTCCCAGCCCCCCTACCAACCCTCGATGTCAGCCCACATACAGCACATGCCCCGCTACCGCCGCCGCCGCGAGTCCCAACCCAACCCCGAGGCGGAGACCGTGCGCGCATACGCGCGAGTCCACATCCGCCTGCGCCCCCACTCTCCGCGCACCCCCACGGCACAGGACTACGAGGAATCCCCCAGGCCCGCCACCGGCACCAGTCCCCACGACCCCATCACACCCACCCACGCCCACTCCTCCGCCCAAGACCGCGGCCCCGCCCAGGGACAGTGGTGGCGGCGCTGGACCCACATGCAGCTCTGGGAGCTGCGAAAGTGGGCCCGGGCAGAGCCCTCCCTCGAGGGCCTGGTCCACCGGCCCCGCAAGGGGTCGGTGGAGAACTGCCGCCTCCAGTCGCCGGGGGGGGTGGATGCCGCAGGCCGCATGGGTAGCCATGCTGGCCGATGCGCTCCACCCCCTGGGGGTCCACCCCCGCAACCTCCCCGCGCCCCAGGACCACCCGTATGTCCTCAGGCGCCTGCGGGAGACCCTCCAAGAGACACAGCGAGACGGTATCCGCCTGTGGGACATCACCCAAAGCCCAACCCTGCACACACACACACCCTCGCCACCACACAAGCGTCGGCGCACCGACACGAGCGGCACCCACAACACCCCAGGAGCCCTGCGCGCCACACAGCACGACGCCCCTGACCCCCAGCCAGCGGCGCCGCCACCTAACCCCATTACCCAGCCAATCACCGCCGCGGGGCGCCACGCCAGGCCCCGCCCAGAAGACACCAAGCGAACCGGAAGCCGAAGGACGCCAACGCACACGCCAACGGGCACCGCTACGCCCAAAGGCACCGAACCCAAGCCCGCAACTGTCACAACCGCCTAACCCAGCCAAAGCCCCAACACGAATCAAACCCGAGCCACACCCCAAAACCGCTAACCCTTGACTCCTAACCAGGCACGCCGAGGGAGCAACGTTGCCACAGCCCACACCCACAGCCCACACAGCCGCCTAACGAGCCAGCACCAGAAGTAAAGAGGCACCTAACCAAACCCACCCTGACCCATACCCGTGTACATCAGGACGCGCGAGCCGCACCCATGGGGTCGACCACCGCCAAAGCACCGACGACACACGCCAGAGAACACAACACTATTGCACCGCTGCACCGGCTGCCCGTGCCTGTGCCTGCAGTGTACGCGCGCCCCCCTTTTTTTTCCATTTCAAAAAAAAACAAAAATTAGGGGGGGGGGAAGAGGGACACAACCACCAACGGCACGCGCGCACCGCACACAGCGCGCACACCGGTGAACAGGCGCCACGAGGGCCACGACACCGCACACGCACGTGCACCGAGGGCACCAAAGGGACGGGACACCACGGCCTGGCACACTGGTGAACAGGAGCCAAGAGGCCCAGGACACCGCACACACAAAACAACACACCGAGCGGGCACAGCGGTGAACAGGAGCCAAGTGGCCCGGGACACCGCACAAACAAAACAAAAGACAGAGCAGGCACACCGGTGAACAGGAGCCAAGTGGCCCGGGACACCGCGCACGCAAAGCAACACACCGAGCGGGCGCACCGGTGAACAGGAGCCAAGTGGCCCAAGACACCGCACACGCAACACAACACACCCAGCGGGCACACCGGTGAACGGGAGCCAAGGGGCCCAGGACACCGCACACGCAACACAACACACCGAGCGGGCACACCGGTGAACAGGAGCCAAGTGGCCCAGGACGCCGCAGACACAACACAACAAACCGCGCGGGCACACCGGTGAACAGGAGCCAAGTGGCCCAGGACACCGCACAAACAAAACAAAAGACAGAGCAAGCACACCGGTGAAGAGGAGCCAAGTGGCCTAGAACACCGCGCACGCAGAGCAACACACCGAGCGGGCACACCGGTGAACAGGAGCCAAGTGGCCCAGGACGCCGCACACGCAACACAACACACCCAGCGGGCACACCGGTGAACGGGAGCCAAGGGGCCCAGGACACCGCACACACAACACAACACACCGAGCGGGCGCACCGGTGAACAGGAGCCAAGTGGCCCAGGACACCGCAGACACAACACAACAAACCGCGCGGGCACACCGGTGAACAGGAGCCAAGTGGCCCAGGACAACGCACAAACAAAACAAAAGACAGAGCAAGCACACCGGTGAAGAGGAGCCAAGTGGCCTAGGACACCGCGCACGCAAAGCAACACACCGAGCGGGCACACCGGTGAACAGGAGCCAAGTGGCCTAGGACGCCGCACACGCAACACAACACACCCAGCGGGCACACCGGTGAACGGGAGCCAAGGGGCCCAGGACACCGCACACACAACACAACACACCGAGCGGGCGCACCGGTGAAGAGGAGCCAAGTGGCCCAGGACACCGCAGACGCAACACAACAAACCACGCGAGCACACCAATGAACAGGAGCCAAACACCCGGTACACCGCGCACACGTAGGGCGGCCGAGGGACAGGAAAGTACCAACACCCCATGGGTTGGACACACTTGGGCGACCCGGCCGACCCACCGGGCCAGGGGCAGGAGCGGTACTCCAAGGCCACTGGTCCGAGCCCGGCCAGGCTGCATCGGGGACCATGGCAAACGTCACCCGGAGCCATGGAAGCAACCGGTGACAGGCGAGCCGGTACACAGTCCAGGAGGGGCTCGCCTGCCAGGCAGAGTGGCCCCGCAACTCAAGCCACAAGGGTGAGGCGGTCGTACCGTAGACAAGCGGGAGCGATACCCCTTGTGGTGAGAGATACTCCACACGGCTGGGCAGCCCCCAGAGCTGCCGCCCAAAGGAGGGGGCATGTGGCCCTAGCCATGAACACATGTGGGGACACCCTCCCACCTGGGACACATGGACCGGGTGGCCGCGACAATGCCTTCCCAAGCACATGCGGGAGCGGCTCAAGAGGCACCTGACATAGGGCAGTGGGAGGGACAGGACGTCCCCTTGGTAAGACCTTCTTCCTGCATTGTCAAAGGAGGCATCCCGAGCTCCCGAAGATACCTACCTACCTACCTGTGCTGCTTCTGCGGGCCGCACGCTGGTATGTGCCACAGTAGCGTACGACTCTGTGGGGGAGGTTAGTGCTGCAACTGTTGCTGGCCCCCCCTTGGCAGCAAGCCATGTTTGCGGAATGGGTACCGAGTAACCTCCTTGGTCCCTCCGTTGGGAAAGTTTATGGGTTTTGATTCCCCAACTATCACAACAAAAGAGTATGTTGTAAACAGTGTTTAGAGCCGAGACCACAGACCGATCGGCAACGTAGGCCCGGGCCATCATCAACAACGTGGGAAGGATCCATGTTTTCAGTAGTGTGATTTTTTCCGGTATGGACAGTACAATGGTGGCTGCAATCCGCGCTCTGCGGTATGCCTCACTCAAGGGACCCACAGAGGCTTCTTTCACAAACACGTGCCCCATTTGCACTCCAAGGTACCGGACCTTTGTTTCGTGCCCCAGGCGCGAATCTTGCATGAGCTGCAAAGCCTCCGGTTGTAACGTGCCCTTTGTGACATACGCGGACTTGCCTACATTTTGTTGTAGGCCACTAGCTGCTGGAAAACGCCGGAGCTCTTGAAACTTTTTTTTTGGCTCACACCAAGATGAGCTGGCGTAGCCTGCTCACTTCACAATACTCGAGGTGACCCCTCGGGATCAAGGTTCAGAGCTGTCCGGTGCGAGGATGATCCCACAAATGACTGTGGTAGCGGATCTGACACGTAGTGAGGATGAGCTGAGTCTGAAACCAGGTTATGCAGTGGGAGACTGCCACGCCCGTAGGCTTCCCAGTGTGCGTGAGGCACAATGACTGTAGGCTGAAAAAGACAGCGGAGTGAAGATTGAAGGCCGAGGTGAATCGGCAGGTTGCATGTCATACACTATCAGAGTGGGAGGGGGATGACATTCAGGCACGATTGGTCCATCAGGCACAAAGGGTCACTATTCGCCAGGGGCAAAGCGCACTGCTGTGGAGTGATTGGTGACACACCGCCGGAGGTCTTGTAACACTTGTGTTAGCTGCTATTTCGTGGTCTCTTGACCAACTGTGATGAGAAAATCATCCACGTAGAGGTACATGCCCATTTTAACCCGCAGCTGCCACAGCGTGTAAATGATGATTGCTGCGCAAAAAGAGAAGAGCTGGGGTGAAACCGGGTCACCCTGACCAATACCTGCTTCCTGATAGAAAATCACCTCCCTGATGGCCGCACTGCCCACCAGGAAATGGTATTGCAATCTTAGCAAAGAGATGCCGAGGTTCACAAAAGTGGGCGGGAAAGAAAAGAAAGTGAGAGCTGCTCTGGTAAAATTATGCGAGAGTGTTGGTCTCACTCGAGGTTTTCCATTGCTCCCCTCAGCCCCTCAAAGCTCGGATTGTAGCGACTGCACTGTTCCGAAGGTTCATGGAATTCAGTATGTACAGCCAGAGGTGCATCATTGCTGCCACTTTGGTGGCCTGCTCTGTTTGTGTTCTGATCCCTGTTCGTCCCCCTGTATGATCCCCTGCACCCTTGCTAACCCTAATAGGAACGGATGGCGCCCCGGCAGGCAGGTGCCCTATGCGTACTCGCGCATTTGTGAATCTGCTCTGCATGTGCATATGCCCTGGGCGACAAGACACCCCAGGCTATACCCGTGACAAAACACTGAGCTCAGTCATTGCATGGAGAGTGGTAACTGCACTGTGCAGCGCAGGTGCCACACCCTTGAAAAGTGATAGCATAAGCCGGGCGTGCCCCGGTCACAAGTGTTGACTGATGATTATCGTCCGCGTGCCGGAGGCGTCAAAAACAAGCTCTGTGCGTACTCGCGCATTCATGGGTCTGCTCTGCATGTGCATATGCCCTGGGCGACAAGACACCCCGGGCCAAACCCGTGAAAAAACACGGGGCTCACGTCACTCTGCCTGCTTGCATGGAGAGAGGCAGCTGCACTGTGCAGCGCAGGTGTGCCACACCCTTGATAAGTGAAAGCATAATCCGGGTGTGCCCCGGCCGTGATGACTGACAAGTATTGTCCGCCTGCCGGAGGCGTCAAAAGCAGGAAGCACATGAAGGATGTGCCACACTCCTGTAAAATGAAAGCCTAAGCTTGTGACGACAAGCTAATATTGTCTAACTGCCGGAGGCGTCAAAGGCAGAGTGTACAAGCAGGGTACTGCATCCCCTGAGATGGGGTCACTTGGGTGGAAAAGCGTTTGTTGGAAGTGCCTCAGCACTTCCGGCGCTCCTGCAAACCATATGTGGTAATAGTCTCCGGACCTGCCTGCGGAGGTGCGCACTGACCGGCACCCTGTTGCAGTGGGCACCATCAGGATGGCCTCCCACTCGAAGATGTGCATGTGGTCCTCTCGCTTCCGGATCCAGCTGATGCGCATACTTTCGTAAGCACGTTGCTTGAGCAGCCAGCACACGGCGACCATCAGTGAAAACAGCTCCTGATGCGACACGGGCTCTGGCTCACACACCGTTGTGACAATCTCCACCATCATGCGCGACGGTCCCTGGATCTGCAATCTCATCCACACTCGCTGATTGCGGCGCCAGTGGATGGTGTAATGCTTAGGCGTCACAAGTTGCCCACCCCCCACCTGGCGCTATGGCCCACGGAAGTCCATGTTGTAGTGAGGGAAAAAGTATGTGAAAAGGGGTGTTATTTTTTGGGTATCCAAACCCCCCTGGTGGCAACATCCAAAAACAAGGTGTGTATTTCAAATATATGCCATTATTTGCATTTCTGGAAACACACAGATTTTCAAAATAAACATTCACCAAAATATAGTGTTGTTTTACATTTAGACCACTGCATTCCAGTGCGGGGGGGGGGGGGGGCTGCCTATTTTTCACTCCCCTTTGTTCCAGGTTGATCACAGAACCCCCCTATACATCACAGATAAAGGAACCCCAAACATACCTTGCATTGAAGCACACAGAAAACTATCCCGAAGCATGTACTTGTATTTCCTATTTTAACCAACCTGGCCGAAATTCTTCGAAAAATGTCCAAATACATGGTCCTATTTGGCAGACAGGCCTAAGCTGGCCGAAAATTCGGCCAGGTCCATCGAAACTCCGAATATGATAACTGAAATGGGTACCTATGACAGTAGACACGAGCAAGGAACACAGGAGCAGTGACATTTGAACAGGGTGTGCAACATAATATACTCAATTACAAGCAAATACTTGCCACCTGACGAATCAAATCAGACTTTTGCAGTGCCTATGGGGAAACACAATAACAAGAGGCGGAAGAGGCTGAGCACTGCATGCCGGCCGAAATTTCGGCCAGACTTCATATTGATACGCAATATAAGCAGCAGGACTGGCATTAGCGCTTGCGCAGACCAGATGCACGGGGCTTCTTAGCACCTGTGTTAGCAGGAGGCTTGGCAGGGGCTGCAGCACCAGGCTTGGCAGTGGCAGAGTTCTGTGACTGTGTGTTTCCACCCTGGGATGGTGAAAAATGATTCACAAAAGCAGTCATACCTCTGCCAGTAGGGGCCACAGTGCCTGAGGAGGAAGCTGCGGTGGCCTGAGCGCACTGCGTGCCACTAGGTGAGGGGGCAGGGGCAGTTTTGGGTTTCTTCTTTGTAGTGTGTGTCTCTGGTTGCGACTCTGCCTCCCCATCTTGCTCCTGAGGATCCTCATCTACATACCTAACCCCAGAACAATCCACAGGAAAAGCTGCCCCCAAGTCGTGGTACACATCCTCCCATGACTTGGGGGGGCACGTGTCGGCGTTGGTGATAGCTGCTCTGATGGACTGAACAAACTCATCAGGCACAACAGTCTCCTCAGCCAAAAGGGCACACACAACATTACAGTCCTTGGAAAACCTGGTAGACATCAGTCCCCAGCAAAAACCAGTTGCCTGCCCATTCTGGGACCGGAACCAGGCTCCAATGAAATGAGAATATCTCAACAGGCATCACAGACGACATGGGTCCTTCAGTAAAAGCCACGTAACGGGGGTGGCAGAACAAATGGAAACCAGATGGGAAGTGGAAGTGTACAACGGGGTATTGCTTGACAAATTGTAAATTGCAAAATCACACTCATACATATCCTCGGCCACAGTGGCCTTCAAAGCAGCAACAGTGGCTTTCACATCAGCACACTCACCCGCAATGAACACAGGCATACCGGAAAAAAGCAGCTGCGCAATCAGGTTATGCAAACCAGCTGTATAGAGGCGGGGCACCTCAATGACACAAGCAGCAAAGGGCAATGAACTAATGATACTGGGAACAGGGACTCCACAACGCATTGCCATCAGTTCCACACGGCCTGACTCTGCAATGAGTTTGCCGGTGCTTGTCTCAACGAGGGACTCCCTAGCACACTGGATACTAACCAGACCAATATCCGATTTTTCACAAACAGGCTTAGCAACAGGCTTCGGCAACAATCCCCGCAACCCCTCATATTTAGGTTCCTTCCAAAGAGGGGCCTTAATTACTGATGACCACGGTGGCCAGGGGTTTTCTTCAGTCCAGGTCCAGCTGCCATAGGCTAACTTCAGGTGTGATGCAATAGCGCACTGCCTTTTGGCCGTCTCGATAGTACCAAGTGTAGCTGCAGACAGGTGGTGTCACAGGGTGGGCTACTATTGTGCATTAATTGAACGACACACTGGCCGAAATTTCGGCCAGGTCGGTCGAGTTTATTCGAATACAAACCCCTGTTTGACCAAAACATACCTCTGGTGTTGTTCACAAGCCCATTGGTAACCGCCTCGGGATGAAGAATATGCCAAGACCACATCTGGGCCTTTTTAACATCTTTTATAATTTTTTTGAGACGCAGGGTATTTTTTGTCCCATCCATGTAACCTATGATGTCGCGAAGTCGGTCAGGCGTGATGCCTTCCACTTCCTTGAACGTACCCAGTGCGGGATGTAATCCACGCTTCTCCATGGCTGCCATGGCGTCTACTGCAGCAAGACCCACAAATTTCACCAAACGCCCAACGCCACCCCACCGTTTGGCAACAGCAGTCTGCACAGGAGAACATGTGGAACACAGAAGCTGGCCGAAATTTCGGCCAGGTCGATCGACAAAACCGAATTAATAAACGAAACACACCACAGTGCCTTCCTCGGCAGCAACACCACACTCTTCAAGCATAACAGTCTTGTGATGGTAAAGGGTGTACTCATTGGCATCCTCATCCTCAAGCCTATCCAGGAGCAGGGACATTCGCTCCGATGTGGTGGATGCTGAGCCAGCAGTGGTCTGGATTTGATGTAAGCCTGCAAGCCGGCGCCTAGTCCGCAGGGGGCAGTCCTGTTTGACTTCATGACCACCAAATACCAGGGTCCAATCCGGAGTCTCCATATTTTTCATCTCAAATTCCGTCTTGTGTTTTTGGGCAGCATTGTAAATATGCTGACCGCCCAACAGAACCCAGCAAGTGGCTGTGCAACAGGAATATTCGAAACAGCAGGGTCGAAAATTCAGACGCGAAAACGGTACTATCGAGAAGAATACCACAACACACATACGAGTGACTTTATAGAAAAGGAGATCCTGGATGTAATCCACAGGCGGGCCTGCCTTCAGATCGTCGTAGCGGCGTTGCACGCGATCATCCGATATCCTACGGACCTGCCCAAATTTTTGGTCGTGGTCATGAATAATCTGATCCCAGCGAACCTTTATTTTCGTCGTTGACGTAACCCAGTAAGATAACTTGATGGAGGATGTTGAATTTTTCTTTGGTGCGGCCTTAGGCTTCTTTTGAAGTCCCTCTGTGCTCGCCTGGTCCTCTTGAGACTGCGATTGCACTTGAGATTGCCCATTGTCTGCTGCAGGCTCACCATGTGGCGAAACAGCCACGTCCTGTGATACCTCTCCAGGCTCAGTCATAAAATAAAATGCTACACGGCAACATTTCATGAAGGAGAGAGTTCCCAAATAGCAAATAACAAGCACAGATAAACCAAAAAAGGACCAAAACGGACTGCCTGACAGGAAAATCGGATAACCTGGCCGAAATTTCGGCCAGCACTGCTCTGCATGTTAAACCACTGTGCAGAAATACCATTCTGAAAGGCTGGCCGAAATTTCGGCCAGAACCTTATGTCATTTGTGTTCCGGGGGTAGCCATATGACCAAACAACAAGTCTGGGCGAAATTTCGTCCAGAAAAACATGAAACAGCAAATAGACACACCAAAATCACTGGCAATGCGTGGCAGAACCCATACCACAGTGACAAACACAGCTGCAAACAGAAATCAGTCCCACTCCTGGGTATCCACACCGATGTGTTCTGCCTCATCTAGGGCTTCAAAGGAGGCAACGCTGTCTGCATCACAATCAATATCCCGGTCACTATCACAAGAGTCGATGGCAATGGAATCATCAGGGGCTAGGGGGGGTACTGGGCGGGGGGGGGGGGGGGGGGGGCTAGGGGGGGTACGGGGGGGGCTCTGGCTCGGGGCTTCGGGGGTGGCTTTGGGGGCAAGGCAATTCCACCAGGAGCAGCAGCAGGAGCAGCAGGCGGTGCACGGCTGGCAGCGCGGATAGAAGCATGTGCAGTACGCAACAGCCCTTGCTGGGCAGCAGTGCGAGCGGGTGCATTTGGCTAATAAGGGCTAATACAGGGCTAATAACATACGCAAACCCTTGCGCTGAATGGGTGTCAAGTCCCGCTGGCTATTGAGCAGGGTAGTTACGCGCTCATTTAGTCTACCTCTATTGGACGATGTGGCTAGCATGAGTCCAAGCAACGTCTTCTCCATATGGATGACCTTGACCTTGCGAGGGAGGATAGACCCAACCTGAAGGCTATTCGCCTGCTCCAAAAACTTAATGAACGGCAGGAACGCCCTGTAGATCAATTCAACGCAGTACTTATAGCTATGCCATACTCCGTACACCAAAGGACAACCCAACAGTAATTGTGGTACATTCCACGGAACATAAGCAGCACCATAACACAGCTTAAGTAGGGCAAAGTGTATTTTCATGTCCACAAGCAGCGGAACACAGTGTCTGGTGCGGTGTTCCACACATGACAAATCAACCACGAGTTGCAAAAGCTCTTTGTGTGTGCCGGAGCGGAGCTCAGACAGGAAAAAGGGTCTCCAGTTGAGGGAACGAACATTTTTTCTGGCAATATCTAAAGGAGCACGAACCCAAACTCTGTGAATACCTTGGTTGGCAACATCAATACGATCAAACAATGCTCTATGTGAGCGAAAGATGTCATCTGCAACCTTTGGTATCCTGGCCTCAATTTCGGCCAGCTCCGGCACACCCCGGTATGCAGGTAGGGCAGTAGTGTGCAAAACAGCAACAGCTGTACAGTTTAGGGTTAAGTCGGGTGAATGGGGATCAGCTCCCTACCTGTAACGCCTCAGGCTATCAAACCATATACAAACTTGCCTACGGTGCATGGTGTTCCACAAGTTGTGTGCTGCTAGTCCAGCACGATGGTGAATGGACTCCTGCTTAGTGTTACACTGACCAAGGACTCCTACCTTACGGCGTTGGCGGCAGGACATAATACCCCAGTTGTAACCAGACCCACAGTTAGAGTATGGGAGGGCCATACGACGCAGCAGGCAGTATAGGGCATGGAACCGTGACAAAAATGTCATGTAGGTCATGTAGGCCATCGTGGGGGCTTCTTCTCAGTGGCGGCAGCCTTCAACTGTGTCAGGGAGTGCCGGCTCCTACGATTCTTCCGCAACATGAGGCAAAATTGCAAAAGCTTTTGCAGAGTCCCACCACGTAATGCATTTCGCAACAACCCTTTGGCTGTAGTAGCAAAAGCACCAGTAACTGCAGCATGTACAACATTGACATTAATAGCAGAAGACATTAATGCTGAGACAAGAAAACAGTTATGTAGGAGTGTAAGGTGTAATACTCATGAACAACGACAATTGCAAACTGGCCGAAATTTCGGCCAGGTGTGTTCGAAGGGGAAATAATTGCTTAAATAATTAAAAATAGGAAAAGCTGGCCGAAATTTCGGCTAGACCGGCCAAAAACCGGAATATAAGTGCTTGAATAGTGAACAGACCAAAAAGCTGGCCGAAATTTCGGCCAGCCCGAAGAAAAATGAAAATAACTATGCCTATTCACTAGGAAACCAAAAAGCTGGCCGAAATTTCGGCCAGAAGGGTCAAAAACTGCATATACACATAGTTGTTTGGAATGTTACCCAAAAGCTGGCCTCATTTTCTGCCACCTTCAGAAAAACGTCAAATACAACACACTAGAAGAAGGGGATACACAAGGCTAACATATCAACACGTATTTCAATGGGTGTCACACAGCTCTGCCAACAACTTTGGTCACATATGTCAAATAGCATACTCAAATTAGAAATGTAGAATATTGTCACATCGCGCGTATACGGGGTCCTAGAGGGTGGGCAACTTGTGACGCCTAAGTAATGCGCGAAGTCGAAGAGGTCCCTGGCCTCATTTTCTATCTCCTGCCGTGTTCTGAGTGCCTGTACCTTAAGGCGTTGGCGTGCTTCCTGAGGGGTGGGCGGTCTCAGCCATCCGGGCTGCCGCCCGCCCACTCTTTTTGAGTGGCGTCCTCCCCGCGTCACGACGCTGGGGAATTCTCCCGCGTGAGGACACGGGTCAAAAAACAAGATACTGCATGCAACGAGAGGGGAGTGTGTTGTATGGGCAATGCTGGGGGAGGGGATCTCCAAGCATCACTGGGGGGGGTCGGCCCCTCAGCTTCGCCCTCTTTTTCCTAGCTTTGCATGTTTCACCGGCATCGGTGCTGCACTCGTCCGAGTCTGCGAAGAGACACCGTTCAACTGGGTCCAGGGGCTCTGGATCCGGCGGGGCCAATGCCCTCAAGTACATTGGCTGTGACTTTGGTGACAGCGGTTCTTTGTCCCCAGAGGGAAGCCGTGTATCCGACATTGGTTCAAGCCCTAGCGCTCTCCACACTGCCAGTGGGGAGGGAGTCATAAGTGAGGGGGGTGTACCCATGATCGATCCCACCACAGAGTGTGGTGTTAGGAAGTCTTCCGTTTCTTGACCGTCAGAGCTGGCCTAGGATGGCGTGTTGAAGAGTGTCATGGCAATTGCAGTCTCCAGTTCGGAGTCACAAGTGGCTGTTGCAGACGCCTTTTGACTGGGGCTACCGGACTGGGTGTGTGTGATACATCCTGTTGGTTAGGGGAGGGATACCTGAGTAGTGGATGGTCTTGTGAGCCTCTCTCAGCCAGTGCATCCGCCCTTTCGGTGCCTGGTATACCTTGGTGCGACGGGGACCATGCCCACCGGATTACATGACGTGTGCTATCAATCGCAAGAAGCAGTGCCTCCCAGAGGTCACAATTGGGGACTGGGCCCGTGGTCAGGCACCACTGCATTCTTCGCCACGAGTAGGCCTTGCCGGCCACCCCATCAAGTACATAGGTAGAGTCCCCAAAAATGACAGTCTTTTGCGTGGTTTCACGACAGCAGGAATGGCTGCCTTTAACTCTGCTCGGTTGTTTGTTTGCTTTTCAAGTGTGTCCAGGGCGGATGAGAACTCCCAATGCCCCTGCTGGCAACTGCCAAATCCGCCCACCCATCCGGCTTAGGGGTAATGTTTGGCCGACCCATCAAAATCAAAAATGTGCCACCCTTCAGTGAGGCAGACTTGTTGTATGGCCATGACTTGCTGCGCCATGGTCGCTTTGCGTTCATTGCGTTTTTGCTGCTTGGGTTTATCATGCAACGGCGGTTGCCCATCGTGCACCCTTCGGGTGCGCCAATTGATGTGCACCGTCTTGAATGTACCCTCTTGAATATAATGCATGAGTGAACCAAAGAACTTTTGTATGCCTGCGTGGTGGGCTTTCAGTGGCTGCCACACGAGGAGATTTTTCAACTCTTGGAGCCACCTTTGGACATACTGTTCAAATGTGGGCTCATTGCTCGGTGCGGCTGAGCACCGGGTTGTCCAATGTGCCTTGCGGGCTGCCCAGAGGACAAGCCCCGGCGTAGTACTGAACGTGTGCTCCAACAGAAAATGCATCCAGCGTCCCGTTTTACCGTTCACCCTCCATTCCCCAAAGCACTCCACCATAAATTTGTGTGCGCGCGCGTAAAATGCACAGTTGTGCAAGGCGTGGAACACCTTTTCCCTTGCCCCACACAAAGGGCAGGCGGAAGTATGGAGCCAAGGTTCCAAGCGGTGCCGCACTTTGAGCTTGTGCCACATGCACTGATACGCAAAATCTTTTAGGCCAGGGGGTAGGCGTGCAGGTCAATAGGCCTTCCAGTCATCAGGCGTCGCACGGTGCTGTATCTTTCTGGACACTGCTACTGTGCTATGTGGGCCAGGCATGCAGACTTCGCCCAACAGCCTGCCCACACTGCTGGTGGGGACCAGTCACTTATAGGTAGTGTTTGATAATGTTGTAACGCTTGCTGATAAACAGGTAGCCATGTACGTGAGATAAACTAGTGCATGTGTGGGTGCATGACTAAGTCGTTATCAAACATTTGTCCTACAGTTAGGACTCCCTGTTTGATGAGGTGCAACGTATGTATTGTGGTGCTTGTTACAGAAGAGTGTGGAGTGCCATAGTGGCAATTCCCTTAATGGGAGGGAGAGCTTAATCTGGACGCCCTTGCGTGCAAGGGAGTACGCCTTGTAGCTGCGTGCCAGGTATACTGCCCCTTTCGTGGGGACTAGCCCCAACTGCGTCACTGCAAGTACTTTGTGTGTGGTGGGAATTCCGTACTTGAGGCAAAATTTGATGAATTCTTGCATTACGTATGTGGGCATGATTGTTGGTGAGGTCAGCGCTGCCATTGCCGCTGTTTCTCCTTGGGCTGCAAGCCATGTTTGTGGCATGGGTACTGAGTACCCCCCCCCCGGTCTTGGTGTTGCGAGACCTGGTGTGTTGTGATACCCCAACTGTCAAAAGAACGAGAGCGTTGGGAACGCGTTGCGGTAGTTGACGGTGTGGAGCATCATGGACTCCGCTGTGTCCCATTCCCCTCTGACTCCCCAAATGTGATGCACGCAGCTACAAGGCGTACTCCCTTGCACGCAAGGGCGTCCAGATTAAGCTCTCCCTCCCATTAAGGGAATTGCCACTATGGCACTCCACACTCTTCTGTAACAAGCACCACAATACATACGTTGCACCTCATCAAACAGGGAGTCCTAACTGTAGGACAAATGTTTGATAACGACTTAGTCATGCACCCACACATGCACTAGTTTATCTCACGTACATGGCTACCTGTTTATCAGCAAGCGTTACAACATTATCAAACACTACCTATAAGTGACTGGTCCCCACCAGCAGTGTGGGCAGGCTGTTGGGCGAAGTCTGCATGCCTGGCCCACATAGCACAGTAGCAGTGTCCAGAAAGATACAGCACCGTGCGACGCCTGATGACTGGAAGGCCTATTGACCTGCACGCCTACCCCCTGGCCTAAAAGACTTTGCGTATCAGTGCATGTGGCACAAGCTCAAAGTGCGGCACCGCTTGGAACCTTGGCTCCATACTTCCGCCTGCCCTTTGTGTGGGGCAAGGGAAAAGGTGTTCCACGCCTTGCACAACTGTGCATTTTACGCGCGCGCACACAAATTTATGGTGGAGTGCTTTGGGGAATGGAGGGTGAACGGTAAAACGGGACGCTGGATGCATTTTCTGTTGGAGCACACGTTCAGTACTACGCCGGGGCTTGTCCTCTGGGCAGCCCGCAAGGCACATTGGACAACCCGGTGCTCAGCCGCACCGAGCAATGAGCCCACATTTGAACAGTATGTCCAAAGGTGGCTCCAAGAGTTGAAAAATCTCCTCGTGTGGCAGCCACTGAAAGCCCACCACGCAGGCATACAAAAGTTCTTTGGTTCACTCATGCATTATATTCAAGAGGGTACATTCAAGACGGTGCACATCAATTGGCGCACCCGAAGGGTGCACGATGGGCAACCGCCGTTGCATGATAAACCCAAGCAGCAAAAACGCAATGAACGCAAAGCGACCATGGCGCAGCAAGTCATGGCCATACAACAAGTCTGCCTCACTGAAGGGTGGCACATTTTTGATTTTGATGGGTCGGCCAAACATTACCCCTAAGCCGGATGGGTGGGGGGATTTGGCAGTTGCCAGCAGGGGCATTGGGAGTTCTCATCCGCCCTGGACACACTTGAAAAGCAAACAAACAACCGAGCAGAGTTAAAGGCAGCCATTCCTGCTGTCGTGAAACCACGCAAAAGACTGTCATTTTTGGGGACTCTACCTATGTACTTGATGGGGTGGCCGGCAAGGCCTACTCGTGGCGAAGAATGCAGTGGTGCCTGACCACGGGCCCAGTCCCCAATTGTGACCTCTGGGAGGCACTGCTTCTTGCGATTGATAGCACACGTCATGTAATCCGGTGGGCATGGTCCCCGTCGCACCAAGGTATACCAGGCACCGAAAGGGCGGATGCACTGGCTGAGAGAGGCTCACAAGACCATCCACTACTCAGGTATCCCTCCCCTAACCAACAGGATGTATCACACACACCCAGTCCGGTAGCCCCAGTCAAAAGGCGTCTGCAACAGCCACTTGTGACTCCGAACTGGAGACTGCAATTGCCATGACACTCTTCAACACGCCATCCTAGGCCAGCTCTGACGGTCAAGAAACGGAAGACTTCCTAACACCACACTCTGTGGTGGGATCGATCATGGGTACACCCCCCTCACTTATGACTCCCTCCCCACTGGCAGTGTGGAGAGCGCTAGGGCTTGAACCAATGTCGGATACACGGCTTCCCTCTGGGGAAAAAGAACCGCTGTCACCAAAGTCACAGCCAATGTACTTGAGGGCATTGGCCCCGCCGGATCCAGAGCCCCTGGACCCAGTTGAACGGTGTCTCTTCGCAGACTCGGACGAGTGCAGCACCGATGCCAGTGAAACATGCAAAGCTAGGAAAAAGAGGGCGAAGCTGAGGGGCCGACCCCCCCCAGTGATGCTTGGAGATCCCCTCCCCCAGCATTGCCCATACAACACACTCCCCTCTCGTTGCATGCAGTATCTTGTTTTTTGACCCGTGTCCTCACGCGGGAGAATTCCCCAGCGTCGTGACGCGGGGAGGACGCCACTCAAAAAGAGTGGGCGGGCGGCAGCCCGGATGGCTGAGACCGCCCACCCCTCAGGAAGCACGCCAACGCCTTAAGGTACAGGCACTCAGAACACGGCAGGAGATAGAAAATGAGGCCAGGGACCTCTTCGACTTCGCGCATTACTTAGGCGTCACAAGTTGCCCACCCTCTAGGACCCCGTATACGCGCGATGTGACAATATTCTACATTTCTAATTTGAGTATGCTGTTTGACATATGTGACCAAAGTTGTTGGCAGAGCTGTGTGACACCCATTGAAATACGTGTTGATGTGTTAGCCTTGTGTATCCCCTTCTTCTAGTGTGTTGTATTTGACGTTTTTCTGAAGGTGGCAGAAAATGAGGCCAGCTTTTGGGTAACATTCCAAACAACTATGTGTATATGCAGTTTTTGACCCTTCTGGCCGAAATTTCGGCCAGCTTTTTGGTTTCCTAGTGAATAGGCATAGTTATTTTCATTTTTCTTCGGGCTGGCCGAAATTTCGGCCAGCTTTTTGGTCTGTTCACTATTCAAGCACTTATATTCCGGTTTTTGGCCGGTCTAGCCGAAATTTCGGCCAGCTTTTCCTATTTTTAATTATTTAAGCAATTATTTCCCCTTCGAACACACCTGGCCGAAATTTCGGCCAGTTTGCAATTGTCGTTGTTCATGAGTATTACACCTTACACTCCTACATAACTGTTTTCTTGTCTCAGCATTATTGTCTTCTGCTATTAATGTCAATGTTGTACATGCTGCAGTTACTGGTGCTTTTGCTACTACAGCCAAAGGGCTGTTGCGAAATGCATTACGTGGTGGGACTCTGCAAAAGCTTTTGCAATTTTGCCTCATGTTGCGGAAGAATCGTAGGAGCCGGCACTCCCTGACACAGTTGAAGGCTGCCGCCACTGAGAAGAAGCCCCCACGATGGCCTACATGACCTACATGACATTTTTGTCACGGTTCCATGCCCTATACTGCCTGCTGCGTCGTATGGCCCTCCCATACTCTAACTGTGGGTGTGGTTACAACTGGGGTATTATGTCCTGCCGCCAACGCCGTAAGGTAGGAGTCCTTGGTCAGTGTAACACTAAGCAGGAGTCCATTCACCATCGTGCTGGACTAGCAGCACACAACTTGTGGAACACCATGCACCGTAGGCAAGTTTGTATATGGTTTGATAGCCTGAGGCGTTACAGGTAGGGAGTTGATCCCCATTCACCCGACTTAACCCTAAACTGTACAGCTGTTGCTGTTTTGCACACTACTGCCCTACCTGCATACCGGGGTGTGCCGGAGCTGGCCGAAATTGAGGCCAGGATACCAAAGGTTGCAGATGACATCTTTCGCTCACATAGAGCATTGTTTGATCGTATTGATGTTGCCAACCAAGGTATTCACAGAGTTTGGGTTCGTGCTCCTTTAGATATTGCCAGAAAAAATGTTCGTTCCCTCAACTGGAGACCCTTTTTCCTGTCTGAGCTCCGCTCCGGCACACACAAAGAGCTTTTGCAACTCGTGGTTGATTTGTCATGTGTGGAACACCGCACCAGACACTGTGTTCCGCTGCTTGTGGACATGAAAATACACTTTGCCCTACTTAAGCTGTGTTATGGTGCTGCTTATGTTCCGTGGAATGTACCACAATTACTGTTGGGTTGTCCTTTGGTGTACGGAGTATGGCATAGCTATAAGTACTGCGTTGAATTGATCTACGGGGCGTTCCTGCCGTTCATTAAGTTTTTGGAGCAGGCGAATAGCCTTCAGGTTGGGTCTATCCTCCCTCGCAAGGTCAAGGTCATCCATATGGAGAAGACGTTGCTTGGACTCATGCTAGCCACATCGTCCAATAGAGGTAGACTAGATGAGCGCGTAACTACCCTGCTCAATAGCCAGCGGGACTTGACACCCATTCAGCGCAAGGGTTTGCGTATGTTATTAGCCCTGTATTAGCCCCTATTAGCCAAATGCACCCGCTCGCACTGCTGCCCAGCAAGGGCTGTTGCGTACTGCACATGCTTCTATCCGCGCTGCCAGCCGTGCACCGCCTGCTGCTCCTGCTGCTGCTCCTGGTGGAATTGCCTTGCCCCCAAAGCCACCCCCGAAGCCCCGAGCCAGAGCCCCCCCCGTACCCCCCCTAGCCCCCCCCCCCCCCCCCCCCCGCCCAGTACCCCCCCTAGCCCCTGATGATTCCATTGCCATCGACTCTTGTGATAGTGACCGGGATATTGATTGTGATGCAGACAGCGTTGCCTCCTTTGAAGCCCTAGATGAGGCAGAACACATCGGTGTGGATACCCAGGAGTGGGACTGATTTCTGTTTGCAGCTGTGTTTGTCACTGTGGTATGGGTTCTGCCACGCATTGCCAGTGATTTTGGTGTGTCTATTTGCTGTTTCATGTTTTTCTGGACGAAATTTCGCCCAGACTTGTTGTTTGGTCATATGGCTACCCCCGGAACACAAATGACATAAGGTTCTGGCCGAAATTTCGGCCAGCCTTTCAGAATGGTATTTCTGCACAGTGGTTTAACATGCAGAGCAGTGCTGGCCGAAATTTCGGCCAGGTTATCCGATTTTCCTGTCAGGCAGTCCGTTTTGGTCCTTTTTTGGTTTATCTGTGCTTGTTATTTGCTATTTGGGAACTCTCTCCTTCATGAAATGTTGCCGTGTAGCATTTTATTTTATGACTGAGCCTGGAGAGGTATCACAGGACGTGGCTGTTTCGCCAGATGGTGAGCCTGCAGCAGACAATGGGCAATCTCAAGTGCAATCGCAGTCTCAAGAGGACCAGGCGAGCACAGAGGGACTTCAAAAGAAGCCTAAGGCCGCACCAAAGAAAAATTCAACATCCTCCATCAAGTTATCTTACTGGGTTACGTCAACGACGAAAATAAAGGTTCGCTGGGATCAGATTATTATTGACCACGACCAAAAATTTGGGCAGGTCCGTAGGATATCGGATGATCGCGTGCAACGCCGCTACGACGATCTGAAGGCA
Source organism: Eutreptiella sp. 'Long Island Sound 2002' (assembly GCA_964036045.1). NCBI lineage: Eukaryota > Euglenozoa > Euglenophyceae > Eutreptiales > Eutreptiaceae > Eutreptiella > Eutreptiella sp. 'Long Island Sound 2002'. The sequence continues at coordinate 34,004,251 of OZ038401.1, read as the reverse complement.
GGCCCGCCTGTGGATTACATCCAGGATCTCCTTTTCTATAAAGTCACTCGTATGTGTGTTGTGGTATTCTTCTCGATAGTACCGTTTTCGTGTCTGAATTTTCGACCCTGCTGTTTCGAATATTCCTGTTGCACAGCCACTTGCTGGGTTCTGTTGGGCGGTCAGCATATTTACAATGCTGCCCAAAAACACAAGACGGAATTTGAGATGAAAAATATGGAGACTCCGGATTGGACCCTGGTATTTGGTGGTCATGAAGTCAAACAGGACTGCCCCCTGCGGACTAGGCGCCGGCTTGCAGGCCTACATCAAATCCAGACCACTGCTGGCTCAGCATCCACCACATCGGAGCGAATGTCCCTGCTCCTGGATAGGCTTGAGGATGAGGATGCCAATGAGTACACCCTTTACCATCACATTACTGTTATGCTTGAAGAGTGTGGTGTTGCTGCCGAGGAAGGCACTGTGGTGTGTTTCGTTTATTAATTCGGTTTTGTCGATCGACCTGGCCGAAATTTCGGCCAGCTTCTGTGTTCCACATGTTCTCCTGTGCAGACTGCTGTTGCCAAACGGTGGGGTGGCGTTGGGCGTTTGGTGAAATTTGTGGGTCTTGCTGCAGTAGACGCCATGGCAGCCATGGAGAAGCGTGGATTACATCCCGCACTGGGTACGTTCAAGGAAGTGGAAGGCATCACGCCTGACCGACTTCGCGACATCATAGGTTACATGGATGGGACAAAAAATACCCTGCGTCTCAAAAAATTATAAAAGATGTTAAAAAGGCCCAGATGTGGTCTTGGCATATTCTTCATCCCGAGGCGGTTACCAATGGGCTTGTGAACAACACCAGAGGTATGTTTTGGTCAAACAGGGGTTTGTATTCGAATAAACTCGACCGACCTGGCCGAAATTTCGGCCAGTGTGTCGTTCAATTAATGCACAATAGTAGCCCACCCTGTGACACCACCTGTCTGCAGCTACACTTGGTACTATCGAGACGGCCAAAAGGCAGTGCGCTATTGCATCACACCTGAAGTTAGCCTATGGCAGCTGGACCTGGACTGAAGAAAACCCCTGGCCACCGTGGTCATCAGTAATTAAGGCCCCTCTTTGGAAGGAACCTAAATATGAGGGGTTGCGGGGATTGTTGCCGAAGCCTGTTGCTAAGCCTGTTTGTGAAAAATCGGATATTGGTCTGGTTAGTATCCAGTGTGCTAGGGAGTCCCTCGTTGAGACAAGCACCGGCAAACTCATTGCAGAGTCAGGCCGTGTGGAACTGATGGCAATGCGTTGTGGAGTCCCTGTTCCCAGTATCATTAGTTCATTGCCCTTTGCTGCTTGTGTCATTGAGGTGCCCCGCCTCTATACAGCTGGTTTGCATAACCTGATTGCGCAGCTGCTTTTTTCCGGTATGCCTGTGTTCATTGCGGGTGAGTCTGCTGATGTGAAAGCCACTGTTGCTGCTTTGAAGGCCACTGTGGCCGAGGATATGTATGAGTGTGATTTTGCAATTTACAATTTGTCAAGCAATACCCCGTTGTACACTTCCACTTCCCATCTGGTTTCCATTTGTTCTGCCACCCCCGTTACGTGGCTTTTACTGAAGGACCCATGTCGTCTGTGATGCCTGTTGAGATATTCTCATTTCATTGGAGCCTGGTTCCGGTCCCAGAATGGGCAGGCAACTGGTTTTTGCTGGGGACTGATGTCTACCAGGTTTTCCAAGGACTGTAATGTTGTGTGTGCCCTTTTGGCTGAGGAGACTGTTGTGCCTGATGAGTTTGTTCAGTCCATCAGAGCAGCTATCACCAACGCCGACACGTGCCCCCCCAAGTCATGGGAGGATGTGTACCACGACTTGGGGGCAGCTTTTCTTGTGGATTGTTCTGGGGTTAGGTATGTAGATGAGGATCCTCAGGAGCAAGATGGGGAGGCAGAGTCGCAACCAGAGACACACACTACAAAGAAGAAACCCAAAACTGCCCCTGCCCCCTCACCTAGTGGCACGCAGTGCGCTCAGGCCACCGCAGCTTCCTCCTCAGGCACTGTGGCCCCTACTGGCAGAGGTATGACTGCTTTTGTGAATCATTTTTCACCATCCCAGGGTGGAAACACACAGTCACAGAACTCTGCCACTGCCAAGCCTGGTGCTGAAGCCCCTGCCAAGCCTCCTGCTAACACAGGTGCTAAGAAGCCCCGTGCATCTGGTCTGCGCAAGCGCTAATGCCAGTCCTGCTGCTTATATTGCGTATCAATATGAAGTCTGGCCGAAATTTCGGCCGGCATGCAGTGCTCAGCCTCTTCCGCCTCTTGTTATTGTGTTTCCCCATAGGCACTGCAAAAGTCTGATTTGATTCGTCAGGTGGCAAGTATTTGCTTGTAATTGAGTATATTATGTTGCACACCCTGTTCAAATGTCACTGCTCCTGTGTTCCTTGCTCGTGTCTACTGTCATAGGTACCCATTTCAGTTATCATATTCGGAGTTTCGATGGACCTGGCCGAATTTTCGGCCAGCTTAGGCCTGTCTGCCAAATAGGACCATGTATTTGGACATTTTTCGAAGAATTTCGGCCAGGTTGGTTAAAATAGGAAATACAAGTACATGCTTCGGGATAGTTTTCTGTGTGCTTCAATGCTTCAATGCAGCATCTCGGGGATCCCCAATAAAGGGGACAAAGTCCGAAGCGGCTGCCTCACCCTTATCTTCTCGGGGGCCCACAATTGGGCGGAATTGCTACCTCACCCCTGCATTCTCGGGAGTCCCCAACAAAGGAGACAAAATCAAAAGTGGCCACCACACCCCTGCCTTCTCGGGGGCCCAAAAGTGGGCAGAATTGGTACCCCTACATTCTCAGGGGTCCCCAACAAAGGGAACAAAATGAGAAGTGGCTGCCTCACCCCTACCTTCTCGGGGGCCCACAAGTGGGCGGAACTGTTACGTCGCCCCTACATTCTCGGGGGTGCCCAGAAATGGGGATCAGATCAAAAGTGGCTACCTCACCCGTGCCTTCTCGGGGGCCCGCAAGTGGGCAGAATTGCTACACCACCCCTACATTCTCGGGGGTCCCCAACAAAGGGGACAAAATCAAAGATGGCTACATTGGGGGCAAGGACAAAACTTTGGATGTGCAGCCTAAAAGAACATCACCAAGAAATTTTTAGCAAGAATAGGGTGCTTGCGTAGAAGAACAACCTTAAAACCCCCCACGCACAATTTTTTAAAGGGGGGGTTCCAAAACCGCCCACGCTATCAGAATTCTGAGAACCCCCCCACGTGGATCTGTCAAAGCACAATACAACCCAATAAAACAAAAGCAATATATTGGGTTGCATGTAGATTGGGTTGTGTGTCCTGCCCCTGCCTGGGATGCTGAATTTCACCAATCTCAGGAATTGAACCAATGACCTCTCAAATACAGATGCAATGTTTGACCATTGGAGTACTGGCCATCTCTGACGAATACCTGCTCAGCGATGGGATTCATATTTTGGTCCGATATTTGTTTTCCAAAAACAACCCCAACCAAATCTTCAGTGTGCTGCGGCATGCTGCGGCATGCTCCCCACCAACAGGCCCAAAAACAAGTGCTGTGCCATGCTTCAACCGTTGGTGCTTGGACCGACTGCCACTGCAGGCAGTGGCCCCCTCGACGTACCCAATGTTCACACAGTACACACCAAAGAGCACCCCCTCTCACACCCGGAAATGTGCATGTACCCCCCCCCCTTGGGGGAATGTTTGCCCGGCGCGCTACTTTTCTATTAACTATCCCGACTTCAGCCCCAGATTTTCCCTCTCATGGAGAAGCCCCCCAAGTAGACCACGTTGCACTGCACACCTTCCCTACTAAGCACGTTGCATAATAAAGCAATATCTGTGAATTCGGCAGCTCCAACTGTCATCTGTATTGTACTTAACAAACAACATTGGTCCCACAAGTGTGGGTGTCAATACATCCAGTACAATAGTGCTCCTTACACTCATATCCTCTGCCTCATCTTGCGTGCCACAACGAAGCAAACAGTTGCTCAATGCGTGCCCTATACCACCCGTGCACGTCATTGTAACATTGTTGGCGGGCTATCAAAGTGCCATTCTTTCTTCCAATGAGAGGCACAATGACATGAATCCGGCCTTCATAAGCACCATCATGGCCTCCTACTTCAAAATCAAAGAAATCACCTCGGGTACGAGAAGGTCCATACCCATCCCAAATCAAAACATCTGCTGATGTCCCGGGGGCCAAGGGGCAAATCCATATAATGTTGCCCAACATATCAACAGCAACAGCCCACCGGTAGGGCACGGGTAACAAAAGATGCCCGGCGCGCGCCCGGCGCGCGCAGGTTCCCCCCTTGTATAAGCTACGCCAATGTACGCAATTATTACAGTCCCTACCCCTACCGTAGCTTGGACAAGGGCGTAGCTTGCGCGCGACACATACAACTACCAACACACACGTGCACGCATGCGTGGTGTGAGTGCACCTTGACCTCCACGTACGATACCAAGAGCATGCAAACACAAGAAAGCCTTGGGAACATGAAATTTTCAGGTTCACACGTATATTATCACAAACAGTGAAGGATGCGAAGGAACTTCAGGAACAGTCAGAGGTAACGGCGGTGTGTCCAGCTCGGGGGAGGGAGACGGGACCGGATGAAGAGCTCAATTCTTTGAAGGGGGGCACAAGGGTGTGTGACCATCTGCCCACCCTTCATGTGCTCCAACACCGCAAACTGGTCCCCCTTCTCTGATGGTCCATTCATTGTAGCATCCACGCGCTCGCCGGTGGGACGTGTGAAAATATATAGTACAGTATAGTAAAGTTTCGTGCCCTCCCCCCCCCCCCACGTGTCCAGGAACTGGCAACGTTTGACCGTGGAACCAGGAGTTGGTTCTTGCGCACACTGTCCTCCAAAATTCAACCGCGGAACCAGGAGTTGGTTCTTGCGCACGACCGTGGGCAGGCCCGTTCCGCAGAAATCTTTCCTGCGATATACCATCCTGAATTCCTGTCTGTGCTGCCCCTTGGGGCCAGGCTGCTGCCTTGGGCTTCGGAGCTGGCTTAGGCTTCGGCTTGGGCTTGGGTTCTGGGACGTTAAAATGCTTGGGGACTGTATCATCATCCATGATGCCCCTTGTGAAAAACAGCTTGTTGTTGAAGGCATGTGCCAAGCCCCAGACACCCCTGGCTGCCTTTGCCCAAATGATATCCACACATTGGTCATTCACAGAAGCACCATCACCTGCCCCATCAGAGTCAGAGACAATTAAAGCAGCTGGGTGCTTCACCAGGCGCTCATTGAGTTTGTACTCAATCTGCACTGTCTCAGACTGGGCACCAGGCCCCAACAAAGTGGCTGGAACAAGAGAGCCATCAGATCGCCGACAGAAGACAGACTCACCGGCAGTGGTACATGGGAACATGTATGGTACATAACAAGGAATGGAAGAGGTGGTACAAAAGCAAATATAACCTGCCAAATGCCGCAAACCATGCAATACGCATGAAATGTTGTCCTGCACACCTGAATAGCCGTCCTGCATCCACCAGAACCATGAAAAACGCAATTCTGTGGTTAAAAAAAGTATTGCGAGAATTCGACTGCGGAACCAGGGGGCAGTTCTTGCGCAAGGCGGCTCCTAGACACGGGGGGGGGGGTACAGCATAGTATAGTATAGTATAGTATAGTATAGTATAGTATAGTATAGTATAGTATAGTATAGTATAGTATAGTATAGTATAGTATAGTATAGTATAGTATAGTATAGTATAGTATAGTATAGTATAGTATAGTATAGTATAGTATAGTATAGTATAGTATAGTATAGTATAGTATAGTATAGTATAGTATAGTATAGTATAGTATAGTATAGTATAGCATAGCATAGCATAGCATAGTATAGTATAGTATAGTATAGTATAGTATAGTATAGTATAGTATAGTATAGTATAGTATAGTATAGTATAGTATAGTATAGTATAATTTACTGTAGCACAGTATAGTATAGTATAGTATAGGAGAGAAATCATATTAAGGAGCATAGCCCATGGGCTGTGTGGACCTTTGCCCCCATCATGGCTTTCCGTCAGAGATTGCCAAGTGATGGAGTCAACCCCCATGGCGGTAGAGCAAGGCTCCCACCTTCACCGGTTAGGTTTGCCCAGGTCGCTTGGCTCTGGCCATCCATGGTGCCCGGCGTGCAGGCGACACCCTCAGTGAGGGTTTCCCATGCTTACACCACGGTACAGTGCATCGGGTTGGGGTCCTGTGCTGCCTGCTTTCTGGAGAATCGGCAGCACATGGCACCGCTATCAATCTGGCCGGCTGTGTGCCCGCAGCACCCTGAGGGGTATCACTTACTGATCGTGGGCCACATCATCACTTAGGTTCCCCCAGGGGGGCGTCCTCTGTCACGAGGCACGGTACGGTGGCTGTCAAGCCAACAGGACATACAACTCCTCCGGTGAAGGTTATTTAACATACCCCTCAACTGCAGGGGGATATGTATGGTATCTGGGTGATCCAAAGGCTTGTCCTCCCCTGACATAGCTGCAGGGGACCAGTGGTCAAAGGATAGTTGAGTATAGCATAGTACAGTATAGTACAGTCCAATACCAAACACAACATAGTATCGTCAAGAACAGCATTGAATAATGTAGTGTCCAAGGGATTTGGCCCCAATTTGGGTCCATCACATGGGTTACCCACATGTATCCATCACATGGGTCCCTCACATGGGTCTATTACATGCGTCCATCACATGGGGGGATCAACCGTCAGACGGGTAGAGTGACACTCGTAATATGTATTCCTTTTCAAACCTGTTTGTGTGCATCAGCATGGCCCTATCTGAGCACATGTGGTCCCAGCCGTGCTCCTCAACTGAGAGACAAACAGGCCAGGCACCCAGCCCGGCAGTAAGATCCAGAGGCTCCAGGTCACTTCAGAGGAGGCCTGGCCATGACCAGGTGCCCCTGGCCGCGTGTCATCTGCACTCTTAACACACACCATTGTGCAGTGAATGACATCCATGCCCAGCAAGCCTGGGCCATGTACCCCCCCCCCACCTTGTATAAGCTACGCAAAAGTCCCAAATTAATACGGTCCCTACGCCTACTGCCGTAGACACCTGGATTCAAAAAGAGAAGATGTGCATGGTGAGCTGGTGCAAGAAAGGGGAATATAATGCACAAATATCCCCAAAATAAGATCTATGTGGGTTCAAGTGGGCAAACACTCACAACAAATGTGTCCATGACCCTACGTAACTGGCAAATTTGTCACCAAACCCATGTCTTACGTGGCCGCACTACATTTGTACCGAATCAAATTAGGTACCAAATTAATACGGTCCCTACGCCTTCTGTAGCTTGGACAAGGGCGTAGCCTATCCATGAGCGGTGGAAAGTCCAGCGACAGGTCCCCACCGACAGACCCATGCTCTCACAAGGGCATAGCCTATACAAGGGGGGGGGGGGGGCATCCCTGGCATTGCATCACAGAGCTGATCAGGCAGGTCCTGCACCAATGGTACCTCATAAGGCAAACGACATTCTGAAGCAGAATCGTCAGACATCCATTCAGGCATTCAGTGGGATAGTACGAAACGCGTTGTGTGCACGTCACCCAGAATCTTTGGTGCCGTGCTCACATCACATCCAGTCATGCATTTGGAAAATGATCTCAGTATTAAACAACGAATGCCCACCTCAACACTGTGAGCAGTCTCATGTGCAGATCTGTGCACATCAGAGTCTAGCCCACAGCTGGTGCCATGGAGACATCACGAACCAAATGATCACCACATCGAACCAGAGGGAGAGAAGAGAGGTTTCAAGGCTGGAACTCCGCCAGCCTGGAGACCGGTCTCAAGGGCAGGTATGTTACATGAAAGCAAGTAGAAAAAACCAGCCACAACGTCCCGTCTCACCCCAAATGGGGGAGGCTCAATAAAGGCTGGCCAGCTGGTGCCCAGTGCCAAACTGTTTGTGTGAGCTGCTTTTGTTGATTGACCTGGAGGGAAGTGTCCTGCGATCAGAATGATCAGCATGATGCCCTGGGACAACAACCACGTGGCAAAGGCTGCCACTTTCAGTTGGGGTTTTTGCCCGGTGTGCTACTTTTGTATCAACAATCGCGACTTTGGGGGAATCCTTGCACTGCGCGTGCACTGCGCGCTACTTTTAGACTACACAGGGGGGGGGGGGCGGATTTCGCGGGGGGGGGGGGGGGATATTTTGTTGTGGGAAATTTCGTATTTCAAATGTGTGCGAAATTTCCCGCTCAATTTTCAGGTCGCTGTGCAAAATAAACCCGGTGCGAAATTTAGCCACTAGTGCGAAATTTAGCCACTGGGGATTCGCGGGAGGGATGCTTCTTGCCCCCCCCCCCCCCCCCCTTCCGTGGGCTTCTGGGTTTCACTCGCTGCTCACCCCCCCTCTTCTCTGTCTCATGCCCCATTCTGCACCTTGCTTTGCTTTCAGAGAATGATGAATCACGCCCTAATGTGCCCCAAAGCAAATAAAGGGGCTAATTCGGGACATTTGTTTGCCGGGCTATTTGTCATTGGACTCGGATGCTAATGTGCCCCAAAGCAGATAAAGTGGCTAGTTCGGGACATTTGTTTGCCAGGGTATTTGTCATTGGACTCGGATGGTAATGTGCCCCAAAGCAGATAAAGGGGCTAGTTTGGGACATTTGCTTGCCAGGCTATTTGTGATTCAAATTTGGTTGTATGTTGTTGGCAAAAAGGAGTAAACCCGCGGGCTAATGGTTTCTCCTGGGGGGAAAACAGGCCCACTCGCCCAAACCGAGGTAAACAAAACGCGGCCACAGGGGTGGATCGCCAGGCTGTGTGCGCGACGGAGGAGTTAGAACCCCTTCGGTGCTGGACCAGCTAGGGGTCCTAACCAAGGGTCTTGTCCTCAAGGCGGGTTCGCTCACACCTTGCATAATCACACCTTGTTGCCTGTCTTTAAGAGGGCAAACTCATCAACAACTGCCACTCGGCGAGTTGTCTAGCCGACTGCCAGTTTCCCATGGTATTAACACTAGGGCAAACGCCAGGGGCGTTTAAAGTTAGACAGGCTCTGGGGCAAAGTTTTCCCCTGCCTGTGTGGCCCTGCTTTGCTTTTCTCTGCTTGCAGTTTTATACATGCCATGCTTCGTTTTTTGGCTCCCAAGCCCAAAACTGATGATCGGCAAGAGAAAGTTTCCGCAATGGTTCAGCACCTTAAAGCTATTGCTGGCGCCTGCAATCAAAGCGGGCTGCATATTCGAAAAAACCATGGTCTCAATGGGATGGTGATCAGCGGCGTGAGGCTTCAACGTTGTATCTGAATGGCGGTTACCAGAAATGTATTTTGAAGTACGGGGAAAAAAGTCGCGCATCTGTCAGTACTTTGCGTGACCGGGGCAAGAAGTTGGCGGCCCAGGGGTGCACCAATCCCATCGGTTGGCCTGGAAAATTGACTGATGAGGAAACCACCGCCTTGAAGACTTATTTTGATGATGTACGGGCTGAGGGTGCCGTGAGTGTATTGCTTTATTGGCGAAAGACTTGGTGGCGAAAAATCGACCCCACCTTGCTCCAGAGTGTACCCCGAATTTTGATTAAGCCTGTGCCCGCGATTTTAAGCGGCGATATGATATGACTTGGAGGTCACGGGATACCGACCGCGTCCCATCTACATTTGCCAACATTGTGGCGGATCGTTGATGAATTAAAAAAGCGCGGTGCCCTGGGTGTGGTGCCTCAAAAATAGGCCAGTAAGAGGCCATTGGATGCCTCTTCGTTTATGGATTTGCGCAAGAAACGGCACAGAAAGGAGGCACGCAAGTAGTGCTATTTGGGTCCTCTCTGTTTTCTTCAGTGCAACCTTTTTTTTCAAATTTGAAGGGATATTTTATCAAATAGTTCCGCAACTGTGCTTTGTAGCCCAAACTTATTGTATCATGGCCTGAGTGGTATCGAGTCAAACAGTTCTTCAACTGTTTTCAGTCCAACAGTTCTTCAACTGTTTTCTTTCCAAGGCAAACTTGATTCGCAGCCCGAGTATTACGACTTGCAAGGGTGGGAGGCTTTGTTTGTGCAGGAAAAAAGTATTTTCCCAGCAGGCTTACCATTGCAAGACTGGTGCTAAAGTTGTAGACAGTGGGAATTGAACCAAGGTTATTATTTTGTAAGACCAGTGCACACACCACTAGAGCCACTAGAGCACTCACCATCAATGGCACATTGCTGCTCAAGAATCACATAGAGCCTAAGGGGTGAATTTTTTTCAAAAATTGAGAGAGATTTTTTGGTGTCCACATGTTTGTAGCTACACAACAACCAGAAGGAAGGTGTGTTTAAGGCATGGGATTGAGATCCAGGTCATGCAGGAACCCCATGAAAAATGAAGAATGCCCATCTGGAAGCTCTTGGAAATTCGCAAAACAATCCTAGAACCCGCTGGAATTTGGCAGTGCAACTACCACTAGCAAACAGTACAATCATGGAAGGGTGCGAAATTTCCCGCAGGATTTTCAGGCCACTGTGCGAAATAAAGTCGGTGCAAAATTTCTTGTGCGAAAAAACCCTAGTGCGTAATCCCCCCCCCTATATGTTCCCCCCGAAGAGCCCGCAGGCACGCCCCTTGGAAACCCCCTTAGAATTAGGCGACCCAAACTGCCCCAGCTCAAGAAAGTTGCAAACTACCTTCCCTTCACATAACAACACATCATGCACAACTGGAAAAGCCATGAACGGTGATGGTCGCCACCCTCAACAACACACAACCGTCTTTTTGTTCCATTGTCAACTCAGTACAAACTAAGAATGCGCAACTTGTGTGCAAGACATGGTAGAGTTGCAGAATTAAAGAAATGTCAGATTGTCACGTGTGTGTGTGGGGGGGGGGGGGGGGAGACCCGCATGGGTCTAGGGCCCCCATGGTCGCCTGAGGCGCCACCAAAATCAGTGCAGCGTACATTGCGTGCGCCACCCTGTCTGGCGCCCATTGGGGTTGCAGCTGGGGGCCTTGCCTGGGCGAGAACCTCTGGTGGGGTGGGGTTATGTGACCTCAGTTCCGTGTCCTGTATCCTGTATGTCGCCTGGCGCAGCAGTGCCGCACCCCTCTGCCCATTGCCGCGCACGTTGAGCATTGTCTGTGATTGTGCGCAGCGCAAAGCCACAGCCGCGGAAGTCGCGGTGGAGTTTCCGGGCGCGCACCGCTGTGGTGGTGTGAAAAGCACGGCCCCTCCCCCTGGCGCAGATGTCGCCGCGTCTCCGCTTGGCTCCTCCACTTTGTACCGTACTCCTCTGCGTGTCCCTTCCAGTAGGACGGGTCCTGCATAGAAATCGCCGGCGTACACCCTAGCTGCTTTCTTCGCCCCTCCTCTGCCTGGGCATCGCTCCCGCGGCTGCGCGTTATCGTTCTGCCTGTTGGCCGATTGTCCCTGGGCTCGCCTCGGTTTCAGGCGCTGCTTGGCCACTCGTGACTGCTGCTACTGCGCCCACCATTCGGCATTGTACTTCTGCAGGCGCTTCAGGTGGTGCCATACTGCCATGGGTCTCGTGAAAAGGGGGCGTCCCTTCACTCCTACCACCGGGCCTGCCCCCAGCGGCACCAAAGAGCGGCAATGATTGGTGATCCGGGCAGGCAGGATGGACTCCCTCCCTGCCGCTTTGCCCATCAGGGTTACTGCAAGGCGCACCACCCTGCCCTTTTCCTGTAATGACAGCTCCGTGCCCGTGAATCGGGGCTGCGGGGTGGGCGGCAGGGGTCTGCCCGCGTGCGTCTCGAAGTCCAGGGCCAGTTCCATGAAAGAGACCTGCCCGTGTCCGTGCGGCAAGGTGTCATCCACGGGGAGCCATTGTAGGTCTTGTAGCCACGCGACCATCGCCAGTAGGAAGTCAAACCCCATTTCCAGTCTCTGGACATCGCCCCCATGGCCAGCAGGGGGGTCCTCTGAGCCCTGGGTCTAGGGGGCTGCAGCTGGTACCAGGGGTACTCCTCCCGCGGCACCGTGCGCGACTGAATCGGAAAAAAAGAGGTTCTGTTTCTCCTCCCACTGCATTCGGGCCCGCAACACCGCTCTGAACACACATGGTGCTGGGACGCACAGCATAGAAGGTAAAAAATGGTAGGAAAATGCTGAGCATATTGCTCAGGATATTTGGGGATGCTCAGCATTCATGCTCAGCAAATGGGACTCATATTGCAGAGTTGATCTCGGAAGTCCCAACCAAAATTTCTTCCGAGCTCCCCTGGCACGGTCGGCTGGGAAGCCCATGGAACATTCCTACCGATATCGGTTGCGTTTTGGGACCCAATCTGGCTGCCAAAACTTCCGAGCATCTTTCCGAGGGATTTCAAAAACTTCCAGGCGTTTTTCCATCGGTTTTTTGTACGATGAACTACACCGTTCTTGGTTCCCAAATCCCACACCTCAGCAAAGAAACACACAAAAAGCCAAGCATGACCGTTCACTTACGCTTGAAATGTGAATGCTTAGTGGCTTGCCTGTTCATTTCAGCTTGAACTGTGAATGCTGTACTCTCCTTCGCTGAGCATCTGCACAGGACAGCCATCGCTTGACATGGCATCCACATCCACCACCACACGGCGATACTTCTTGGGCTGAGGTTGCGGTTCAGGGTTGTCACTGGATGATGAGGAAGAATCTGAGGCACGTACTGTGGAGGCACCAGATAGGTGCACAACATCATCATCCGAATCATTATCCTCAGGACTGCTACTGCTCCCACTATCACTGCTGCTGCTGCTGCTGCTGCTGCTGCTGCTACTGCCACTGCCACGAGGGCACACAAGTTGCTGCTCAATGTTGCTATCAACAATGGGTACATGCGCCAACTTCGTACGTCTCATGGGTTGAACACGTTGCTGCTCGTTCAAACCCGTAGGACCTTGAAATGAAGCAGCATTGTCCTCGCCCTCCGAAGGGGGTACAATATCAACTGTCGCAGGGTTAGAAACTGTGCTTTGAGGGATGGGCCCCACACGTCCCTTACCCTTTCCCTTGTCCTTCAGCGCCTTACGGCGTGCAGCACAGGACTTAAATGTGGCACGGCTCTTCAAACCCAGTTTGGGCCACTTGCAGACAGCTTCCCTATCCAGTGGTACCCATTGACGGACACCACGCTTTGAGCCACAGGTCCCACACACACATACCACATCACTCTCGGGATTTGCACCCGGAAAGGTGCATTTCACCGAACGGGTGTCTAGGTGCATATATAGGGAGCAACCACCTCCATCCTGGAAATGCAGCAAATGCTCTAAGAGGCGTTGGAAGACCACATGCCACACGGCATTGGCAGCAACCATGCACGCCTCCAGAACAATGTTTCGTTGCACGGGCGCCCAAATTTTGGCACAGGGGAGCTTCTTTTTTTTCTGCGCGAACTTTTGATACAGGTCATGCTTCAAACTTTCAGTAATACTGGCATCTTGCCTGGTACTAGTGACGGGGGCATATCTCTTGGCCACCCTGAGATCCCGCTCGCCGGCCTCATCGGAATACAGCATGGGTGTCCGTGGATTAAACCATGTGTGGGACCACCCATGCATATATAAGGTTGCAGTGCAACCTTCTTCAGCAAACTCGGGGATGATGTGCACAATATATGTGTACAACATCCCCATAGCTTGCCATGTGACAGTTGCCAGGTTATTACAACCATAGGATAGATGCACCATGTGGCAAAATGCCACCACCAAGGAATGGAAAGGCAGGGGGAGCACCATACCCCCTGCTAGTCTGCCCATGACTGTGCGGGCCTCGCGACCTGTGAGGCTAATGCCTGCCTGGAATCTACCCCGTACGTGACGCATGTGCTGCCTGCTATCAGGTGGCAAAGATCCAGGATCATACCTCCTTGCCACATGTGCTATGACCTGGAGCAGGTTATGGTTGTAGGGCGCTGGTAGTGTTCGACCTATGACACCCAGGATCCTGGAGGCTGCTCCTTTGGTGTTGTGCGATACAGGTTGCACAATATATACCTCTTCCAGGTTAGAAATCCCCTGAAATTTATGGGACCCACGCACACCATTGAGACATCCCCCTTTGTGCAAAAAGAGTTCTCCCGCCCCATCCTTATTCACCCAGGGACACGCCACACAGCCCTTTTGCCGGCACTCAGACCACAAATGGTGGTGATCGGCAGTGATTGCCCCGAGCCTTATCTGCAGGGTGGTGGTGTACACTGCACCAGCATACTTCATACGTTGCTTAAATTTACAAGAAGGCACGGCTTGTAAGGCCTCTGCACGTTTGGGTAGCCACTCGCAATCACTGACCTTGGGAAGCTCTTGCCAGGTCAACATGTCTGTGCACCTAGGCACATTGCCAGACATTGGGAACCAGTGTCCCTGGAAATCAATTATACTGATTTTTGTGTTAATATTTGGACGGCCCCAGGGCTGGTAACCGTCTCCGTAGAGGCCTAAGGTCAGGGTGGCATGGGATGGTGGGGGTTTCTGCCGGCCTTGGGCAGCCAATGAGCCACACTTCTGTAGAAGTAGGTGGCACAGCTGTGGTAAAAACTTCCTGTTGTCCAGGGAGTAGTCCACTAGAGGAAGATGCAGGTCCTCCTGTTGCCTTAAAGCAAGCATTGACCAACCAACCCCTGGTTGCAGCAGCCTGGCACTCTGGTGCTTGGGTGACTGATGTGGCCTGTGTGGTAGGCAAAGGGCCAAGGGACCTACGCACAACTGCGAAGGTGCCACTTGGGGGGCGCTGTAGCTGGTCTAGGTCCTTGGCCTGCAAGGGGGTGGCCGTGGGGAAGTTCATGGCAAAGGCTGACACCATGAATTGATCAGCTGGAATAGGGCATATGCTGGCGAATGCCTCCAGCTTGGAGATCTCCCCCTTCACCCATATAGCATGGTTGTTCACAACAAATTCATGGTGAAACATGGTGCCTGGGAAACAGAAGATTGCAGTAGGCCACTGTTTTGGTTTGCTTCAAAGGAACCAGGTATGGAAAGCCCCAACCAGTACCTTTCACCAGAAGCTTGATTTGCCAGGATTGCTCCAGCCAGTTTCGAGATCCAAGGGTCCAAAGTGTGCTGGACTATCCGCCCCCTCACTCTGCGCCACTGTTTTGCTTGGTCTCAAAGGAACCATGTATGGAAAGCCCCAACCAGTACCTTTCACCAGAACCTTCATTTGCCAGGATTGCTCCAACCAGTTTCGAGATCCAAGGGTCCAAAGTGTGCTCGACTATCCGCCCCCTCCCTCTGCGCCACTGTTTTCCTTGGTCTCAAAGGAACCATGTATGGAAAGCCCCAACCAGTACCTTTCACCACAACCTTGATTTGCCACGATTGCTCCAACCAGTTTCGAGATCCAAGGGTCCAAAGTGTGCTCGACTATCCGCCCCCTCCCTCTGCGCCACTGTTTTGCTTGGTCTCAAAGGAACCATGTATGGAAAGCCCCAACCAGTACCTTTCACCACAACCTTCATTTGCCAGGATTGCTCCAACCAGTTTCGAGATCCAAGGGTCCAAAGTGTGCTCGACTATCCGCCCCCTCCCTCTGCGCCACTGTTTTCCTTGGTCTCAAAGGAACCATGTATGGAAAGCCCCAACCAGTACCTTTCACCACAACCTTTATTTGCCAGGATTGCTCCAGCCAGTTTCGAGATCCAAGGGTCCAAAGTGTGCTCGACTATTCGCCCCTCCCTCTGCGCCACTGTTTTGGTTGGTCTCAAAGGAACCATGTATGGAAAGGCCCAACCAGTACCTTTCACCAGAACCTTCATTTGCCAGGATTGCTCGAACCAGTTTCGAGATCCAAGGGTCCAAAGTGTGCTCGACTATCCGCCCCCTCCCTCTGCGCCACTGTTTTGGTTGGTTTCAAAGGAACCATGTATGGAAAGGCCCAACCTGTACCTTTCACCAGAACCTTCATTTGCCAGGATTGCTCCAACCAGTTTCGAGATCCAAGGGTCCAAAGTGTGCTGGACTATCCGCCCCCTCACTCTGCGCCACTGTTTTGGTTGGTTTCAAAGGAACCATGTATGGAAAGGCCCAACCAGTACCTTTCACCAGAACCTTCATTTGCCAGGATTGCTGGAACCAGTTTCGAGATCCAAGGGTCCAAAGTGTGCTCGACTATCCGCCCCCTCCCTCTGCGCCACTGTTTTGGTGAGGAACCATGTATGGAAAGCCCCAACCAGTACCTTTCACCACAACCTTTATTTGCCAGGATTGCTCCAGCCAGTTTCGAGATCCAAGGGTCCAAAGTGTGCTCTACTATCCGCCCCCTCCCTCTGCGCCACTGTTTTGCGTGGTTTCAAGAGAACCATGTATGGAAAGCCCCAACCAGTACCTTTCACCAGAACCTTCATTTGCCAGGATTGCTCCAACCAGTTTCGAGATCCAAGGGTCCAAAGTGTGCTCGACTATCCGCCCCCTCCCTCTGCGCCACTGTTTTGCTTGGTCTCAAGAGAACCATGTATGGAAAGCCCCAACCAGTACCTTTCACCTGAACCTTGAATTGCCAGGATTGCTCCAACCAGTTTCGAGATCCAAGGGTCCAAAGTGTGCTCGACTATCCGCCCCCTGCCACAGGCACAACAAGCACAGCTGGGCTGGAAGCATGAATGGATGCCAACAGGCAGTTCAGGTGCAGCTGCAGTTCATTTCAGTGCCTCGAATGGGAATATATACCTCCCTCTCAGTCCGCCCCCTCAAACTCAGGCTTAGGCTGAGGCTGTGCCTTGTGAGAGGCCTTGGCCTTGGTCTCAGGGGGCATAATGAGGAGAATCAACTCCCCTGGCCCGGAATCATCCCCGTGGATGAGGGGGAAGGACCTCATCCAATTGCGAGGTCGGTGGGCAGTCCCCTTCACATAGTCAAGGACAGTCCTGACCTGTGTGACTATGCGAAGGGGCAGTGACCCCCGGTCTGTGCCCTGCCCTGTGCCACTCCAACCTACATATGGGCTGCGGCTGGTCTTCTTCCTCCTCTTACATGCAGGGGCCCCAGAGTCAGGGGCCGCCCGACCTCTCTTCACGCCTGTGGAGGAAACAGGCACCTGGGAATCTGAGTCAGATGACTCAGGGGCCACCTGTTCTCTCCTCACCCCTGTCGAGGAAATCGGCACGTCTGAGTCAGATGGCTCAGAGTCTGAAACCACCTCCTCCTTCCCCTTCCCCTTCCCTTACCCTTACCCTTCTCCTTCCCCTTCCCCTTACCCACTGCAATCTCTGGGGCAGAGTCTGAAGAGTCTGAATCACCCCCCCCCTTCATCCCCCCCTTCCCCTTCCCCTTACCCTTACCCGTCTCCTTTCCCTTCCCCTTACCCACTGCAATCGCTAGGGCAGAGTCTGAAGAGTCTGAATCACCCCCCCCCCCTTCAGCCCCCCCTTCCCCTTCCCCTTCCCCTTCCCTTTCCCCTTATCCACACCAGGGATAGCAGGGCCAGAATCAGCGTTCGCGATGCAAAAAAGTACCACAATGGGCACCATGTTGCCGGAGAGGGGGGCAAAGGGGACAGGCCCTTTGCCCCCCCCAAGCGGGGCCAACTGCCCGGAGACTTCTTTCATCTCCTTCAGGGCCTCAGGGCCCCGGCCAGTGCGGCGGCACTTGTAGTTCCCTTTCACCTGGGCCCATGCCGGAGTTTTGTCCAGCAACTCCCGGCACTGGCGCCCCCACATGGCAAAATGGCTCAGGACGGGGGAGGGGGGTGTCCCAAACACTCACAGGGTGGCTCATGTGCCACAAAATTATCTTAACCGCCACATACATGCAGTTGTGGCGGTTGCAGGAGTCGGGGGCGGTGTGCATCCTCACCGAAACCCCCCTGTCCCCCAGCTTCTGGGTGCACGACCTTGAAACAGCCGTAGCTGCAAGGTCGTACACCTCCCAACCCCCAGGATGCCTCGCAAAAACCACCCCATGCAGGATCTCTACCTGGTGTCCCCCTGTCACCTCCCATTTCCCAAAGGGGGGGAGGGTGCTGGGGGGCATCTTGGGGAGGGGGGCCTTAAGGAGGCGGCGTTTTTTTGCCTCCTCCCAAGCCCCCCGCATCTGCCCCAGCAGATCCTCTGCCCTTCCCTGCTGGGCAGTAGCTGCTGCCCGCAGCTTTCCCTCCCTGCTCTTCACCCCTTGCCCCCCCTGCCTCTTCCCCCCCACCCCCTCCCGGACAGGCTTCTCAGCCTTCTTAAAGGACTGGCAGGCATGCTCAAACTGCCCTTTCAACTGGGAGTACCGATCAGCTGGTGATCGGTACTCCTTGAGGACCAGTTTCCTCAACTGGTCCGGAACCCCCAGCTCCCCAACACTGCCACACTCCGATCAAAAATTGCCAGGTCCAGAACCACCTTGGCCAGGTTTGGGGGCATCTGCCCAATTGGAGCACGATGCTCCACTTGCTTGCGGGGGGTCACGGCCCCCCGAGTGACCCACGCCACCACCACCTCCCCCCCTGGCCCGTAGCGTGCCCCGGCCGCGAACCAGGACACTGTCTTCTTACTCAGCTGTGCAAGCACCATCTGGACTTGCACAGCTGCAACAGCCGCCAACAAAGCTGCGCAGTGGGCAGCCTGCATGGCCTTGGGGTCCTCCGCATCTTCTGCTGCGGCGGCGGGCCCTGCTGCTGCTGCTCCTGCTGCTCCTCCGACTGCTGGCGCCTCCCACAAAGCGGGGGTGGCTGGCGAAGGGTTGCGGGCACCGGTACTGCTACCGGCGCTGGGGTTCCCACTCCCAAATTCGGCCAGTCGACCCGAGGAGATGGGGACGGCGGCAGGAGCTGGTGGCTGGGCGCGGGCAGCCAGGGCAGCAGAGATGGAAGACATCAGAGCGAAAAAGAGGGCTGATGAAGACCCAACACAGTGCATCCCCAGCTTAGGCAGGGGGGGGGGGGGGGCTTGTGCGGTCTCAACCTGGCCCTGGACCTCACCCTTGGCCTGCAACCATGCACCTAAGATGGTAAGTCGTTGCCGCTTTGGTGCGCCCTCGGAAGATGGTTTGGGGGCCGGGGCCAAAAGAAACTCAATGCCCCACAAGACACCGTGCGCATGGTACGTGGGTTGCTGGTCTGTTCTGAAAACCTCACCGTCGGGGGGGGGGGGGGGGGGACCACCTTTTCCCACGTGCCTGAGGGGGCTTGGTCCCACACCCGCCAGCCGTCCTTTTCCCCGAAAACCTCTACCACATGTGCACCTGTGATGGTGGTTCTGAGGGCGCTGTGAATCGTTGCATGTGGGGACTCGCAAAAGGCATCGTTTATGATAACCCTCAAAACCTCGAACGGAACATGAATAAATGAGAGGGGGGGGAACTGCACGTTGCAGGTAACTACTTTTTTGGACCGCTTCTTGATCTTGGCCTCTTTGAACCAAGTAACTACATCGCTATGGGTCCACTTTAACTCGCGAATGGTACTGTCCGGGTGTGTGGACAATATTGATTTCAAGTACATGTAATGTACACGCAGCCTCTCTTCAGATTCCTCTGCAAAGGTCTGGTCCGTGTTGTATTTCGGATCCGGACCAACAATGCAGAGGTTTCTGTATTGTACACCGTACGAAGTCTCATGTTTGCTGGGGCTTGTCTTGCCCACAGCCTCCCGTGTCGTCAAGACAGGGATTGAAAAATGCTTATGCATAAGCACAGCCAGCAAGGTATCCTTCGGCTGGATGCGGTATGCATCAGGGACGACCCTGTCTAAAAAAACCCTTAGCATTCTGGGTTCAAAGGTCTCTGACGGCTTATGCCGCAGGCACAGTGCTGCTAGGGCGTGTTGGAGGCGCAATTGTGTATCACCCGGTTCGGGAACTTCGGTATTGGCTGTGTCCGCGTCAATGAGCTCGCCCTCAAGCTCCAAATCTGGTTCCGGGAGCTGCTGAACGGGCTTGAGGGGCTGAGCGGACGAAGACGAGGCACTAGCGGCACTGCCTTGACTATTAGACATGTCTCTTGCAGGTGACAAAAAGTGTTCTGAGCACAAAAATGGAAGACATTAGTGAGTCTACTCAAAGGGGCCTAGGTGAGAAAGCGACACACATGCAAGAAGAAAACCACAAAAGCAGGCACAAAGCTTCACAAGGCACAAAGGGCAAACATTCATCGGCTTGAGTACAGTGTTCTCGATGCAAGTTTGTAGGCAAAGCAGCCACCAAGGATCAAACTGGCGTTGCACATGTCAAAAGCAAAAGTCCAAATTCACAAAGGAGCACAAAGGGGAAGCAATCATAAGCTTCAGCACAGTGTTCTCCACGCAGTTTTGTAGGCAAAGCAGACAAAGGGTAAACAAACATTAGCTTCAACGTGCTGTTCTCCATGGCATCTTGCAGGCAAGGTAGGCACCAAGCATCCAACCAAAATTCCACTGGGTTCGGGCTGAAACATTTCTTCCGAGCTCCCCCGGCACGGTCGGCTGGGAAGCCCATGGAACATTCTTACCGATATCGGTTGCGTTTTGGGACCCAATCTGGCTGCCAAAACTTCCGAGCATCTTTCCAAGGGTTTTCGAAAACTTCCAAGCGACGGACCGAAGCATATCGCATGCACGTCGGTACAGATTTCCTAAAATTGCCAATGGTAACCGGACAATATTGGTCTCTCTTCCAATGTTCTATGCTGGGCACCGGTGGTACAGGTGATGCTGTGTGGCTTGTGAACGAAATGCTCCAGCGGGTTGTTGCCTTGTGTGTGTGTGTGTGTGTGTGTGTGTGTGTGTGTGTGTGTGTGTGTGTGTGTGTGTGTGTGTGTGTGTGTGATCTGTACTTTTAGAGGTGGATCCTTGTGCAGCGTTGGGCTGGACGCCTCATTTGGCTCAGGTCTGCTGAGGCCTCTTTGTGACGTTGTTTCCCTCCCTTCTGCGGAATCAGAACCTCTGTATTTTGCTGGCTAGGTATCCAGAGTGTTTGCTCTCCCGTGCCTCGTCACGAAAAGCGGGCGGGCGACATCCTCGGCCACGGTCTCCTCCAGCCCCCGTGGAACTGGGGCTGGTGGGGACGGAGGGGGGGGTGTTTTCGGGCTCCTGCGTTTGGAGGCTGGAGGGGTGGGGGGTTGGTGTGGGGACCTCAACAGACCCGTAGAGATACGTGCAGGCCCTTGCAGGCGTGGTCGTTTGTTGGGCAGTTGTGCATGTGCAGCAAGTGGGCGCTTCCGGCGCGCGGGCACTGGGGTGCACACTTTATGGTGTCCCCGCTGACAGCAGTGGCGCACTCCCCTTTGCTTGAGTGTGCACCTCGGGCACGGTGGCAGGCCATGCAGTGGGCATAGTTGCAGTTGCGGTCTGCGTGCTATGTGGTCATCAGCGTGATGTCCCAGCGCACAGCATGCTTCAGCTATGCGCCGAAGGCTCTTGCAGGTCGTGCATGCGTCAGCAGAGTGCTGGGCACATTTTGACGGATCAGCCGGCGGCGCCGGTGGTGGCGCCCCGTGTGTGTTTGCGCGCCTGCGTGTCCCGGTGTAGGGGCGCTGTGGGAGCTTCCCATCCCCTATCACAGGGAAGAAATCAGCTGCAAAGGAGGAGCACCCCCCCCCCCCCCCTGGCAAAAGTGGTCTGCTCCGAGGACGGAGCCAGCCCCAACTGCAGATTCCCCTGGAGTGCACGTTGTAGTCGATGCTCCTCCACTTCCTGCGCTGTTCTGCGTGGCCTATGTGTGTACGGGCGCAGTTTGCGTATTCTGCTGAGACCAACCTTGGTGGCCCACGTGCGCTCACAGTTTGCCGCTAACTGCTGAACGTGCATGTTCATGGCACTGCGGCAGGTGAAATAGCGGCGGCAGTTCAGGCCGCAGAGTGCCGGCCCCCCCAAAGGAACTAAAGAGCTGCAGCGTGTGACCACACGCGCTGGATGCAAATGGCCTTTGGTGACCAGGCGCTGCGCATTTGCCACTGCCAGTCGTAAGACCCGGCCTCTCTCCTACAGTGAAAGGGTGGTGCCCTTAAATTTTGCCTGTGGAGTGTGTGGGAGGGTGCGTTGCGCAAATTCCTCAAAGTCCAGTGCGAGTTCCAAGAACGTTACTGTGCCTGGTTCAGGGGCCCAGTGCAGTTCCCTCAGCAAGCGTAGCAGGTCCGCCAAAAAGGGCATTTCCCACTGCCATTCCACCTTCTTAGGGGTACGCAAAAGAAGTAACCCTTTGTCTTCCGGTCTGGGGAGGGGTCCCACCAGTTGGTGGTACGGGTATTGCCGAAGCTGCTGTGAGAGGCTCGACCCCATGAAAAGCATGGGGGATTGTGTGTCTCGTAACTTGCGGGCCTGCAAAACGGCTACTAACATATTGTGCAGAGCTGTCATAAATGCGAGCGCTGTCCCTGACTTGACGCTGTCTGTGTCTAACTCTGGGGCTAATCCACAAAGCCGTAAACATGGGGGCCACTGGTCCATGAGGGGAAGGCCTCGGATCTGTGCTGCCGCCGTCCTGATGCCCGGCAGGTGGGTGTCCCGCACCGTACTCCAGGCTGAACACTGCCAAAAAATGTGCTTCTCGCTTTCCGGAGCATTGCCACAGTACGGGCACGTGGATGTGGCTCTCATGCCACGTTGATAGGCCCGGAGGGCTGTCCAGGTTGCTCCTGATAGGATGCCCCGCAGGATAGAGCGCTGTAACTCTGTGGCAAATGACGCTATGCTGGGCTGGACCAGGCGCCGGCATGTGGTGTAATGAGCCCCCGCGAAAAGGCGGGGACGTCTCTGAACCAGGCTGTCCAGCATTTGCGAGCGCAGCTGTTCACGCACCTCGTGCTTGATAGTGTTTTTATCCCCGTATAGAGCAGGGGTTCCTGGCGCCCAGGCACTTTCCATCCCCACCATCCCTGCGTAGCGACCCAGCCACACTCCTGTGCTGTGGACATGGCTCGGCCGTATGGGCCGGAGCCTTTGTGAAATGTTGTCATCTCCCAAATGGCCTGGGCTGTGATCTGTCCAGCACCCCTGGTGCGACACAGCTGGGATAACCACAGGATGTGATGATACTTAAGCACCAAGGTAGGTGCAATCCGGTGCCCTTTGCACAGCAAGGTGAAAAAGATTTCTTTGGCCCTGCCGGGCCGTGACCGTCCCCAAATGGTCTGCATGACCTTAGTCTCGAAGGGCAGGAGGTCTTTGGGCTGAAGTGGCACTATTTCTGCTGCGTGCAGGCCAGTGGCCGTGATCATTGTGGAGATGATGTCGCATCTCTTTTCAAAATTGCCCTGAGCGCCGTGCACCCTATCCGGGAGGCTGCAGGCTCTGGAAATCCTTTTCTTGATGAGCGGTCCCGAACAAGTCGCGTCCGTGGTGCGGACCCCCGCGCCCAGGGACTTAAACTCAGAAGAGATAGGGAAGGGCACCCCTTGTAGTGCTGCCTTCACTGGGTGACGGGCGTCAGACGAAAAACCGACAGATTTCTTTGCGTTCACCTGTCCTCAAGCCAGTCAGTGGTGCAGTCTAGCAGGGGGGTGAGGGCATTGCTTCCGGCTGCAAACCCATAAGTATCATCCGCATACCCAAGGGCAGTTAGGATGAATTACAGGGCCTGCGCTGGCTGATCGCTGGGGGGGAGGGCCTGTACTGCGACTTTGATGCCCTGTTGCTGTGCATCCAGCACCCGTTTCCAGACCGAGGTCAGGAGGTTGATGAGTATCACACTCAATGGGCACCCCTAGAGGATGCCATTGGTGGCATCGAAAAAACTGGCCAAACATCCCATTATTTTAAAGCACCTTGTGAGGGTGCGATACATGCCAGAAAGGGCCCTGTGTGTGCCCAAATCCATCCCCTGCGTCAGTGCAATATGCAGTACAATGGATTGTGGGATTAAATCAAAGCATTTTATGTAGTCTAATCCAAAACCATGCAAAACTGTTTTCATCAGTTTGTGTAGCTCAATGAGCATGGAGATAAAGGCGGCCGCATCAGTGGCGCCGCGCTTCTTGCGAAAACCGTATGCGGGCGGGTGGATCCACAGTTCCTGCCACACCATGCACTCCTCTAACCTGATCCCTGCCCAGACCCTATAGATCTGGGACAGTACGGACAGTGGGCGCTGCTGCATCGGCATCATCCCTTCCCCTGTCGGGATCAGCGAGACGTATCCCCTCGCCAGGACCCTGGGCCAGGTTCCTGTTGCCTCAACTAGAAACAGAATTTCTGACAGCATGTCCAGCAGACAGGTGGGCAGCAGTAAAAGGTCCGAAACACACCACCCATCCAGGCCGGTGGCTGTGTGAACACCCATCTTTCTAAGGGGTTTCGCGAGCCGGGACCCTGTGATAGGGGTGGACTGCATCTGCACTCCCTTTATCAGAAACTTATCATACTTCTGTGCAAAAGCGTGCACGTCTGGCTCTGGGGTGTCTGCATATTTTCGCATAACCTGGTCCCAAAAGGCATTAAGAATTTCATCCATGCGAGGGATGTTCGCCGTTGGTTGGCTTGTGTCTGGGTCCAGGAGCATAACCAGAGGAGGTTGGTACTCGTTCTGTATCCAGTGATAAACCTCCTTTGGCCTGTCCAGCCAGGCTTGGTCCATTTTGGATTTCCATTTATCAATGCGCGTGCGCTCTTCATAGCGGGCATATCTCTTCCCTGGTGCGCATAGGCTGTCATACAGCGACATGCAGTCTACCAGCGTTGGCAGGGGGCGTATGAGTGGGAGGGAGGGGTCAGGGGCACTGGCCACAAATTCATGAAGCAGCAGGTCCTCACGAAAGGCCAGCGCCGTTTTGCGCATGCGGCGGCACGCGGCCTGCCACGATAGTTCCACCTGTCTGGGCACCACCCCTGGCCTGAAAACCTGGCTGGCTTTGCGTTTGGCGGATGCCGGGACTCGTTTGCCCCTGATGCCCAGCTGGGCACGTTGCCACTGGACGACCGAGCGAAGGGCTCCCAGGGTCCCTGTGATTTTGGAAAGTATGCGCGTGCGCGGGCCGCCGTTGGGCGCCAGGCCCGTCGGTGCTAGCGTAGTGTCCCGCACCATTCGCTCCGTGCCACGCCCCCGTGGGGCACTCTTGGGTGCAAATGGGAGTGTGGGGTTGGGGGTGTCCAGTGTAAGATGCGTGCATGTGAGTGCCATGCCTACTTCCTCGGCCAGCCAGGTCCACCTGTCCCAAATGTCATTGACATTTCCCTGTTGCAGCAGGGCATTCCAATCAGCCTTGTGTGGCCGGAGCAGCGAGTCACAGATTTTCTGAGTGTCCTCAGCCGATTTGGGGGGGGGGGGGGGAGAAAGGAGGCAGTTTCTTCATTTTAACAACTTTCTGCATTGGGACGTCAAGCGAGAAAGTGAAGCACACTGGAGCATGCCCATGGAGGGAATGAGACTTCAGCGCTGTGACATCAGTCAACGTGCCCGCTTGCGCTGGGGTGACCAGGAGGTCGTCAATGCGGTTGGGGGGTTTGCCTGCCGTCGTGAAGCCACATGCACATGGTGTGCCATGGAGAACGCTAAAAATGCGGTCGGCATCCACCAGCCAGCCGTCTGCCAGCGCCGTCAGGAGTGCGGCAAGAACTTTGTGCAGCAGGTCGAAATTAAAATTTGCGTCCGTTAGCAGGATGCATCCAGCATTGCCTAGTTTGCTCATATAGAAGACCACCTGCTCCCAGAACTCCTGGTTCAAAGATTCGTTGCCTGGGATGCCATAGGCCACACATATGTTCAGCACACAGTGCCCTGCACCGATTCCTGCCCGTGTGTGCAGCAAGCGCCCTGAATGCCACAGCCTGCAGGCAATTGGGTCGTCTGGATCTGGTTCAACCTTGCGGACACTCCAGCCTTTCCTGAACAAAAGTCCCACCCCTCCTTGGGGAGCTCCCCAGATGCCCCCTGTTGGGGAGCCCAGGGGTTTTCCCCAGTGGCATTCCCAGCCCCATTCTTTTGCAATTGCCCTCATGCAGCGCTGCCCAGCCTCAGTGAGCCGGGTTTCTTCCATTCCAATCACATCTGCCTGACAATTGAATACGTCCTCGTGATGGACGCGCAAAGAGGTAACGTTTGTCTGAACGAATTTCAGAGGACCTGTAACTCAGTGCCATCTTCCAGGGGGGGGGGGGGTTCAGAGAATGCTCTCATCCTCCTCTGCCGCGGGGGCTCCTGCAGGCGAGTCCTCCATTTCTTCATCATCAGGCAAGACACACCCCTGGACCGCAGGGAGCGTCCTGTTTTTCCCCACCGGGGTGTATGAGGGGCCAGTGGATTTACGCAGACATAGGTGCCACCTACGGACAGGCATCCGCGAATCCTTCGCCAGTGCAGTGCAGCCCTCCCAGTCTGGGGGGACTCCCGTAATATCCATATCAAACACAGGGTTGACCAGCCCACTGTGCTTCAGGTGTTGACATTGTTGCACTTTGACAGTGTTAGCGCCGAAAACGCGGTCAGCCTCCCTTTGGGCCGCAGACTGCGACCCTGAGACAAGGCCCATAGAAATACCATAGCCTCTCACTCTCACTCGTGTCACGGGGGGGGGGGTGAGTTGTATGCCCAACAGTCCTGCGATTTCCTCCCTGGTTTCGGGCAAGACAGCCCCCCCCCCATACTCGTACCCCGAGTCTGTCGTCCTTGTCCCCTGCCATGAGGCCTGCGAACCAAGGCTGCTTGCATAATCTACGCCACTGCTCCGAAATGGAGCGCTTGTTGGATGGAGGGAGCTTGACCCAGACCATGTTGGCCTTCAGGTCATCGACATCGATGGTTTTGCTCATAAACAACCTGTATTCCAGGCCGACGATTTTGCCACTGCTGCAGAGCACCTGCTTAGCCATGGGCGCTGGTAGCACCACCGTGACTTCATACTTGCTGCCCCTCTTGCCCACTTGCATGGGTGGGAGACTGGTGAGTGCCGGCTGGAGTAGGGGGGCCGTCAGCTCCCAGCACGTGTTTTCATCCCAGCGGGATGCCTTGACTTTGGTGCTGTCCTGTCCCGCGCGCAGTGCGGAAGGGTCTAGGCAGCACACTATCCGAATGGCAGCCTTGTCCTGAGGTAGCAATTCTGGCTCCGTGTCCTGTCCTTCGACGCCGTTTTTGGGTCGCTCCTAGCAAAGCAGGATGGAGTGCTCAGGTGGGATCACAGTCACATCCGGGTCTCTCTTGACTTCCCAAGACATACGTTTGGTAACGACCTTGATGCTGAGAACGAAATCCTTGACATGCAAGCATTCTCGTGAACTGCCAAGCGCTGCCAGTATACCTGGCACATTGACCACTCCCCGTCTGCAGTTTGTCGCTAGCACATGTGCGCTGACGCTCTGGATGCTGTCATATTTTGTTAAGGCCTGTGCTGCTATTGCGTGCGCTTCCGCCAGCGGTTGCCCCACAAGCAAAACGTGTTCGAAGGCCTTTGCGGTGGCCTCTGTGACCTTCCAATCATGGACAGGCTTGTTTGCTCCTATCTGTTGCAAAGACTTGAGTGCAGTCTTGTGCTCTCCCTGGTAGATGCGGCGTCCTTGGACCGCAGTGAAGCCGTGTTTGCCCTCAATTTCATGCACCGCAGTGGCTGTTGGCTGCAGTGGTTCTCCCAGGTCTGGGACATCCTGTACGACAAGACGGCTCTGTGTTTTCATCCTCTGAGTGAGGGCCGCGCGATAGGGGGACTGTTGCTCGTCCACCACGGTCTGCTCCTTTGGGGGCACCGATTTACCCCCTGCCGCTTGTAGTGCCGCACGCAACTCGCGGACCGTGCCACGTAGCTCCCGGATGACGCCAAGGAGTTCCTCTTCCCGTGCAGTAGTCGTTTTCGCCGGCGGCGGTAGATCCTTCTTCCCACTGAGAAGTGGTGCGATGGCTGCGGCCAGAGCTTCTAGGAGCTCTGGTTTACGTAGTGCTTCCAAAATTTCATGGGTAAGTCCCGACATTTTGTATGACCCGTGGGGTCGTGCCAAGCAGGGTTTTCACCAGCCCAGGGGGAGGCAGAAGCAGCCCGTGTGATGACAGAGTCACCGAGGATCGCGCCTGTTTGGCTTTCGGTTGGGTATGCAGTGTCACCAGCTGGCAGGCACCAAACAAAACACCTGTGTGTGTGTGTGTGTGTGTCAATGCAATCCGTACAATATTGCACTTCACACTTGTCATACACAGACATCTTTTCAGGGTCACACTTGGTGCAACAAAGGGCACATACATCCCCATCATCACCCACAACATCCTTATCATCATTATCCTTATCATCATTATACATAGGTGCGGTGAATACATGTTTACGTACGTGTTCCCATGGACCATATGGAGGGTACCGTAGTTGTCTTCAAATCAAAAATTGTTGCAACTGTCAGAGCACACGCATGTACTCATGCAACTCAGAACCCGATCCCCTCCATATGTTCCTTACGATGCCCCAATGCTACACGCGTGCAAACAAGTGCTCAATACACGCCCTATAGAAACCACGAACATCGTTGTACTCCTTTTGTCGCTCGGTCAACTTTCGACCAATAAATGGCCATGCCACATCCCCAACTCAAGGGGCCACACCAAAGCGTGGGAGTCCATCACCCCAACTCATCATGCCACACCAAAGCGTGGGAGTCCATCACCCCAACTCAAGGGGCCACACCAAAGCGTAGGAGTCCATCTGCCTAACTCAAAAGGCCACACGAAAGCGTGGGACTCAGTTGGCCCAACTCAAGGGGCCACACTGAAGCGTGGGAGTCCATCACCCTCACTCGAGGGGCCTCAAACATGGAGGAGAGAACTGTGAACCGGTTATTCTCAATAGCACTGGAAGGTTAACGATGATTGGCCCGGTTTCCTCAACAACACCGGAAGGTTGAAGGCCCACAATTGGGCAGATTGGCTACATCACCCCTACCTTCTCGGGGTCCCAATGGTGGGGAGAAATCAACCTAGAACAGGAGTGGATGTGGTGGAAATGAGCAAAAAATGTGTGCAAAAAGGTAGAAATGGGTGAAACAGAGTGAAAATCCAAAATGCCATATCCCCAATGCATCAAAACCTACTACAAAACAACAATTATGCTCAAAGTACCACAAAGTAGGGGTTTCTACTACGGCCATACACCCAAATAGTTGCACTGTGCGCGCGCTGCGCTTCCCTCCCATAGAGAAACCCCGCAAAAAGGCCAGAGTGAACCACAAATGCCAAGCATGGTCCCATGGTCCATAACAAGGGCCATGGTCCAAACAAATGCTCAATGCGTGTACTATACCACCGATGTGCATCATTGTGCAACTGCTGCCGGGCCGTCAAAATTCCATTCTTTCTTCCAATGAATGGCATGCACTCCACCTTTATAAGCACAAGCATTCTAGTAGGAAAAGCTTTGGGTGATCAGAACAAGGCTGCACAAAGCAGCAGCAAAATAATCAAGAATCAGTGTTGGTTGCTTTACACTATGACATGAACCACAACTGCATTGTTTCACAGTTTGCTGGTTTTAGAAAAAAACACCAAATTAACAAAATTGCGCAGTGCAGAGACGGGTGATGATGCATTCGATAGGCCTGGCCACTTGGCTCCTTGAATGTTGGCTGCAAAGAAAATTGAAAAAACAGAGACCCCCAAAGCACACCGCCATACACAGCCACACGCAGCCACACAGACAATCACTTCTTTACTGAACCCCTCGTTGGTGCCGTCACCCTTTGCAGATGAATAAAATTTTGTTGTAGAAAACTGCAGAAAGGTCAGCGCACCCTCAAGCAGTAAAAATAGGTTTCTTTGCTACGGCTGGAGGTTCACAGTTTTGGTGCTTGTTTTTCTGTTTATTGGGCCATTCGCGGATTTGCGAGTAGATGGATTTTCCCAACACAGTGGGGGTGCGCTGCATGCGTAGGGCGCGCAGTCGGAACACCCTTGTGTAAAACTCATGGTGTGCACTGGGAACGGTGGTATGCATGCCGTAGCCCTCAACTTGCATACATTGAAGCGACGAAACTCAGGCTGATTGGCCGACAAGCAACAGAGAATGCATTGGCTTGGTGTTTCTGACACAAACACAACGAGGAGGTGGAGGATGGTATGGCTAATCAAATATATTGAGGGTGCATGCCTTTCTGGTGAATCAAATCCACGAAGAGGGGGCAGGATTTGGTCCCCACGCGCAATGGGAGATGGCAGACTTGTTGGTGAATCACGAATCATACACACTGAGGGGCTGCAGGACTTTTGGGTGATTTATACATGCTCAGGGGTAACAGGACTCTTAGCACCCCCTCATTAAATGCCTCAGAATACAAAAAGAACGAGTACAGCAGGATACATGAAGCCATCATTTCACCACCAACCACCGTGGGTGGGGCCTGCAGCTGTCCACTGCCTGGGGCAAACCCACCACCAGCATCACTCAACCGTCAACATGTGATTGGGCCTCACACAGCCATGTAAAAAGCACCGGGTTACATCTGACAATCCATCCATCAAATGTCGTCGTGTGCTGCGCTGCGCTGCGTGTAATAGCTCTGGGCCTTGGCATTTGTGGGTGCTGTCTTCGAAGCCTTGGTTGGCTGCCGCCATCCATTGCCACAGACACGGCACACAAAATACGAAAACCCGCGTTTCCCACGCAGCCGCTCCCAATGCTGCCGATGCGTGCACCTGCTGCGGAGGGCCACAGGGAATCTTCCGGGAATGTCAGCAGCTGTTGAATCGCATTTTGTCATCTCGTCAGTGATTGCTTCTGCTTGTGAATCACTTTGGCTGTTGCAGCTTCCAATGGAGCTTTCAAAGGAGCTTGCCATGTCAACGCTTCTGCTGCGGTCCGACAGTGACCCCCACACCTCTTTCCATGTCTGGTCCGCACTTGGAGGCAAGGTGTATGGCTGATGGCACATACTAATTGGAGACTGGAAATACCCGACGGCATGAGCATACGGCTCGTGCACTCCACAAGCATCGGGCTCATAGATCTCCAAGCGGCCCTGCACTGTGTTCGCAGCTGGAGCCCACTTTGGAGAGGCTTTGTTTGCCCATTGCATAGACGGTGAAGGAGTTTGCTCCAAAGCCATGCATACTGCCATATCAGTGCAAGATGACATTATCAGAGAAAATGAGGGGAAAAGAAATGAAATCTGAGCAACGAAGGAGACAACCAGATTGATCTTCACGACGGTCACCGGTTTGTGATCTGTTTGGCCACAGCAGCCACAGCGCCCCAGCCACCGCTACCATGCGTCAATGGGATCCGCTGGAGACAACTTAAGACATGTGGTCAAATATCTGTCTTGAATGGCCCCACTGAAGGACTATTGCAGTAACCCTTCGTGGTACCAAATGCCATACCCCCGCCTGTCACATTGACCTTTTTTTGGTCCTACATTGTGTGCGCTGAGGTCCCCTGCTTTCAATGACAGCCCAGGCCCATGCTTGGCCACAAGAAGGACGATACTCCATGAAACTACACCACCTCCGATTTGTCCACGGCAAACAAAAACGCTTGGCCAAACTTCACCAACTGGTCCCTGTCTGTAGATCAGCCCATTGCACAGCCCTTTGGGTTGCAAGTGAACAGGGTTTTTGCTTTACAAGCAAACAACCCTCATTACCCATTGCAATTTGTGCATGACTTCAGTCAATATTCCCACCCCTGAGTTCCCAGCAAGGGGCCTTTTAGCTGGTGAGAAAATTGCATGTGGTTGAGTGTGAGCCCCAATTATGCTGAATGTACCTTACCTGTGCACAAGGAATGACCAGGTCACCCAGCAAGCAGGATCCTTTGAGAATGCATATCTTAGCATTGTAGGTCCATGTGGTGTCCAACCACACCCTAATTTATCCCAAATAGACTTTACTTTTTAGAACATACGCCTTGTGCTGCTCGGATTTCGTCAACCTAGCAGAAAACAAAAAAAATAAGCGCCTGTAGGGCTTCATTCCAAGTTTTATCTTTCCACCCTTTGCTAAACCTGTGATCAAACTGCCACACACCACCATAAGCGGTGGGGACCAAACTGCCACAAAATACCATCATTTACCTGGATCCCGTGCAATTGAAGCCCAATTTCTTCGAAAATGGTTGACAAAGGGGGATTTTGGAGTGGACATATTGCTTTTGCTGGTGAAGAAGATGTCATCGCACAAAGGCAGTGCAAATTTGCCTGCCTTGAACATGCCTGTTGTTTAACCCTAGGACATGCACAAAATCTGCCACACAACACCACAAGCGACGGGGACCAAACTACAGCTGCCAGACATGCTTCTGCAGTGCTGGTTAGTACACACAGGTGTTGATGCACAGCACAGGTTTTGCACCCAATTCCTGGCGGTCTATATTTGCCACCTGCACAAAGCCAAAGACAGTCTAATACATTTCACTTCAGGGCTGACAATGGTCCCAGCCAGCCCCCCCATGACATCCTCCTCAGTGGCCCACCCACCCATGTCCAACACATCCAACTTTGGTTTTGCTGCCAGTCAAGTGGCTCAATCTGCCAGAGTGCATGATGTGGAGGGAAGAGTATTCTGAGAGTTCGGAAGGAGAGTCATCTGCTTTTCTTTTGGATGAGACCCATTTTACCTTGACCGAGAGCCGCGTTATGATGCGTGCCACCGTTCGGTGCAGCGAGTATGTTCTGCCTCCATTCCCTTGGGCTACACGACAACAATTAGGGACGACCCATGAAAATTCTATTGCCTTCGGCAGTGCACCTCGAAGAGAGGCTGACAGTCAGCCAATCAGTCCCTTAGCCAGGCCAGCAGTCAGTCAGACAGAGACAGAAACACACAGTTTGGGTTTTTTGTCAGCGGCAGACGCGGCCCGAAGCAGTGGGACAACCTTTCGCCCCAGGGCAAGCAGTGGCCGAATGGTAATGCAGGCGACGGCCGACTTTTCGATCAGTGGTACGAACCCTGGTGGTGCAAATATGACGCTGCCGGCGCCGCCGACAATCTGTCCACCAGGATTCGAACCGCTGACCGAAAACAGTGTGTCGGCTGCGTTACCATTCGACCGGCGGTGGTGTGAGAAGGACTTGTCTCCCCACTGCTTGGAGCCTTCTGAGCACAAACTTTTGACCCCCCCCCCAGCCCCCCCCCTCAAAAAAGTGATATCCAGTTTTAGGGGATAGAGGCCCCAGAATCCAAAAAACCATTGGGGGATGGTCTTATTGGGCAAAATAATGATTTTACAAGGGGTTGGACATCCAATATCATGCCTTGGGGTATGCTACGCGAATGACCCCAAAAAGGGGGGGTATACGATGCCCGCGCCTGCGCTTGATCTAACAACCTCTCTTCGAGGTGATTTTCAACTGTAAGCCTTTTTACAATTTACGTTGGCTGCAACTTTCCCATTTTTAGTGGAGACAGGAAATCAACACGAAAAAGCCCAATTGCCACATAGACTGAGCCCAATTTTAGGCCCCAATGTGGGCAAGGAGGTCTGTGGGCCACCCATGTAGCCTACTAACGCCTTGGACATTTGTGTTCCCCATACGGACAGGACACATGTTTTGCTGCGGGCCCGGTACTGGCGGGAGTTAGAGACGTGATAGTTCACAACCTTGGGTGGGTGGGTGAGCTGGTCCCCAAAGAAATACAAAAGACACTAAAAGAAACAAACATCTACCTTTTTTTGTGCTCGACTTTTGTGAGTGTGTGATCCATGCCAAAATGGCATGAAATGCATGAAAGTGCTCACGGAAAACCCTAGAAGCAAGTGTATCCGAGGCTTGACAACGACAAATCCCCACGGTGTGAGTGTGTTGAGAATGGGACTGAGACATTTCCTTCCTGCTTGAGGGGTACACCATTGAGTATAACGTCTACTGTCACACCATAAGGCAGTCAGGAAACGGAACATTGGAAGTCGTATAGCACGGTATCCAAGGGACAACGAGCTTTGTACGTGCCCAGAGAGTGACACGGAAGATCAAAGCAATAAAAGCCCAAGGGGTCATGAAATGATACACTTCAAAACTGAGCAAAAAGTATGTTCAATATGTGCTGTTAGTCTCTACAATGCTGCAAGCTTTTCCATACGACCCGCTGCTGGCTAGGAGCAAAAACCTGGAAGGCCGTGAGGTCTACGTGGACCACATCCACACGTGGGGATCAAACCTGTATCCCTAGTTCACCGGACGAGGGGTGGCCACTATACTACGATGAGTCCATGCAAAAAATAAAGAAAATTGTTTTTTTTTTGACTCGTGACCGAAGCTCCACCAAGTAAGTGTCCATTGAGAGTACACATAGCAGGTCATGGGTCAGTGACAGGGCCAGCTTTGGTTATGGGTTTGGTATGACCTACCCTCACCAAGACGGCTGCGGCGGGGTGGCGGGAGGAACGACACCCTGCGCCTTGCCCCTCCCGTGTCACCCCGTTTGCACGGGTGTGTGCGTCCTCCCGGACCTCTCGGGGGTGTTATAATCCAGTCAAGACAATGAGATTGCCCATGTCCTCGAGCGGGATCTCCATATCCTGGAGATCACTGGGAACCTCTAGTGCCTCTATCCTCCGTTTCTTGTGCGTCTCAGGTGAGTTCTCGTCCCGCAAGCGCTTCATGCGCTGTGCAGTGGCCCCTCGGATGTCCCATCGGGGGTCCGACAAAGTCGTCCGCCGTAAGGCCATAAGGGTCACTGCGTGCACTTGAGACATATGCCGCCGTGCGGACGCTTCGTCCGCTTGGATGTTGGTGGACAGCGAAACATGAGCCTGCTCCCAACACGAGGATGCCGCGGCGAGCTTGCGCAACACCATGGACCGCGCCTCGGGGAGGACAGCCGTGCGCCATTGGCGGAAGCGCAATCGGCGGGTGTCTGCCATCCAGGACAATTGGTATACTGCTTGTTGCGCCTCTACGTACCATCGCGCCGTGTGCTCCTTATAGAGGAAATACGCTTGCCGGCACAAGTGTTCGTGGTGGTGTGCCAAGAAGAGGGACTTCCGTGTGATGCTTGTCGGGCGAGTGCCTGCGCCACCTCTTCTAGACAGAGTTGCGCGGCTTGCGTTTGGGCGTGTAGCATGGCCCGCCTTGCCTGTTCCAAGAAAGGTCCGGCATGGATTTCACGAGACTCACACGGCGGTGAGGCCGGAGTCTGTGCCGGTGGCGGCGACGGCTCTCCGGGCCGTTTGCGCGGCGGTGCTACATGCCGGGCCATGGCCTCCAAGACCCATGTGCGCTCAGCGGTGGTGACTGCTTGTGCCAATTGCCACCGAAGTTCCCTCCACCGTGGGCGCGGTATCTGTGAAGCCTGGCTCTGATCGCGGCGGGGATCGACAGAACACCTCTCACGTGGTTCCAGATGTTGCGGGCCGTAGGTTTAGCTACTTGTGGCGGGACCCCGGCAACAGGTGGGACGATGTGCGTGGGCCGCTTACTACTAACGAAAGATGGGGCGTGCTGCAGTTTGTCAACGACCCACGCCTGCAATCGCTGGAATATGTGGAAGTGCCATGTGGCAACTACCACCCTCTAGTGCGCCTGGATTGGAAGGAAGGATCGTTGAAGGGAGTGCGGGAACTGCAAGCGGGTGCACATGCGCAGTTCGTCGGTGGACGCCATTTGCCGCCACTTGATTGCGTCCCGTTTCCATGCCTCCCATGCGTCGGTCCAAATGTCCCAAAACCGGGAATCGGAGGGGCATGACAAAAAGCACTCCTGCACCGCCGGGCCATGGCGCTGCCCACATCGTGGGCACAGCACCGGCCCGGTTTCCCAGGGTGCCCCATACCGTGGCCATCGCAGTATCCCCCACAGCCATGGACCCCACTTATCCCGGTTGACCGCGCGCAAAGGCAACCATGACATCCAATGCGCCTCGGGTACCAGCTTATGGGGGCGTGATTTGATGACCCACGTACGGGCAGGGGACAGCATCACATGGTTGTTCAAGAGGATATCCGCAGGTGATGTGCTGCCCAGACCACGGCAAGGGTGCATAGTACTGCCTGCTCGGGCTGCGAGGTCGGCCAATTCGCTGCCAATCCTGTCTTGATAATCTTGCAAGCTAAAGAAAATTGATACAACAAATGGGGATGAGGTAGGAAGAGACCAACAACATCAGCGGGTAAACATGGAATGTTTCATCTAGATCATTGGGTGAAATCAATTACTAAAACCTAAAAATCAAAATTGAAGTCAACCATTTGGTCCACGAGCCAGTCACTCTTGCGCGGGTTGCGTTTTTGAGGAGCACTCAGGTGGCTTCCCAATATCCATCGCTTGTGTACTCTAGGCCGGCTGGGGGGGGGGGGGTGCCATTGTCGTTTCATGGGAAGATGGGAGTAGTCAATGTAAGGTCCTTTGCAGCGCAGCCTTCCCACGGAAACGTTGCACGGCTGTTGCCCACACAAAACTTTGGCTGTAGCAACAACCCAACTTAATCTAACGACAAGCCAACGGAATGGTAACTTTTTTTTCAAATCAAACACAGTGTTCGGAGTCCTCCAATATAGCAAACTACGGATGTGGCGAACCTGCGCCAGAGGCGTGCACCGTGTGGTGTCAACCAGTTGTAGAGTAAAGACAATGTTGATGGACAACAACATAGAGTTGCGCTCCCTTCACCAATCCAAGAGGACCTCCTCCGCAAAGCCACATCGCATCCAGCGGGCCGTCCAACTCCATCTTGCTTTTATGATGAGTTTTTGGCCCTCTTGGCACCTCCATGGAAAGGCCTGGCTGGGCCAGTTAGAGTGACATGGTCCCAATCCAGGGGGCGCCGCATGACAAGGCCGATATACTTGAATATCAGGGTGATCATGGTTCTGGTGGTCTTGTGTTTGCGCACATTCATGAGGGTGCAGTGGGTATGCAGATAAGGGACATGTAGTATCGGCCTTGCATAATGTGTGACATTGTGGGCCATGGTGAGAGGCCAACGGAGTGGTAATATGTCTCATTACAAGCAAAGAATTACCATAGTCAAACCTGTCGTGCTCCACTGCCTTAAACAAATGAGTGTATTGTGTGTTACACACGGGGCTAACAAAAAGCTGAGCAGATGGACTAGGTGGGCCACCTGAGCTGGTGCATGAAACTCCACAGTGTCCAAAGTTTGGGGGTAACGCTGTGTGGCCTCGGCCTGCTTCTTTGCAATGGCTTCGCTTGCATCTAGCAGCATGTATCTCTGGCCACTTGTAGCATACGCCCCTTGAATGCTTCACGCGGCGACAGGAAGCCGTGGACCCTGCTGTACCGCAAGAACCTGTACAGTGCCCAAGCATACGCCTTTCTGGTGCCATCCTCCAGTTTTCGCCACACTGTAGCCTCGTATGAGCTGCTGATCTCATTCTCCGCCTCCTCCGCGAATGGCCCCTAGCGCATTTCTGGCCCGTACCGCCTGCTTGTCACGCTCGCCTCTCCTTTGGCTTGCCAACCCCCCCCCCCCCCCCGGACATGGGGATCCGCTGGGCCGCCTCAACGGCATTCGAACTCGGCACTCCAGAAAGCCCAGTGGCGGTTGCCACAAAACTTGCATGGTTGAGAGGGTGGATTGGTGCAGCCCTACGACGTGCCTTTGTTGGTGTGAAAATCCTTCCGGCAGTTGATCCACCTGAACTCAAAATCCTCCCGGCATCCCCGTCTGGGTTTCAGCGTTCCATTGCGGCCCCCGCCATCCCGTGACTTGCTCTTCCAGCCCTTGTCGGACGAAGGGTTGGTGTGAGGAGTCGCTCGACGATTTGGAACTTGTGGTGCCGCAGGAGTCGAGCTGGACTCATCCGAAGAGTCCGTCTCCTCCCGTCTGGACTTTTTGCGGCTTTCTTGTTTCCGGCGCTTTTGTTCCCTCTTGGCCCTCTTTTTTGCCTTGGCCGTCGCTTTTTTCTTCTTCTCCCGCTCCCGCTGCCTCTTGTTTTTGGCTTCGTCCTTCACGAGTCGCCGGCCATCCTTGTCCAGGTCCATGATGACCTCCCACATCTCCTGTGCGATCACACCCACTGGCACCTCTTCTGCAGTGTTTTTTGCCATGGTTTCCACCATCTTAGGGGGAATCCTTGCACTGCGCGCACTGCGCTACTTTTAGACTATGGTCCCCCCAAAGAGCCCCAGGGCACGCCCCTTGGAAACACCCTTAGAATTAGGCGAACCAAACTGGACTGGAGGGGCCCTTGAGGGGGGCCTTCCTAGTTCTTGTCGCAGTGGTGAAGGACTAGGGGCCTTTGGGGGGGAACTTGACTGTGTGTTGGGCAGCGGAGATGGAGGGCGGTCAGGTGGGAAGTCTGAACTTGGGATGGCAAAGGAGATGGACCCCTTCTTGCATTGCCGATTCACTACTCTCAACCCATCTTGGTAGTATTCCAAGTGGAGGAGTCCGTCTTCAGCCGTCCCAACCACCGTGGTAGGAGGTCGCAGGCCATTGGAGCGGGTGCAGAACGCCCTATCCCCAATTTTGAGATCCAAGGAGAAAGTGGGCCTGAGAAATGAGAGGGGAAGTATGATGTCCTGTAGCAGGCACCCTCAAAGTGTATCACCATATCACTCAATTGAGAAAAAGAGTAGATGTGGTGGAAATGGGCAAAAAATGTGTGCAAAAAAGTAGAAATGGGTGAAACATTCAAAAATGCTAGATCCCCAATGCATCAAAACCTAGTGCCAAACAACAATGACGCCCAAAGTACCACAAAGTATGGGTTCCTACTACGGCCAGGCGCCCAAATAGTTGCACTGCGCGCGCACTGCACACACGCTTAAGGCGCCCCCTTTGACAGCTTGCGCACCCACTTCGGGCCCCCTTTCGTTTCCTGGCCCGTCGCAAATTGCCCTTGTTCAGGCCCAATGGTACCTCCTGCACGGACAGTAGTTCCATACCGGCCGTCACTGCATCTTCGTCCATCGGTGCATCCGTCCTGCCAGCCATGTCGTGGGGCGGGATTGCTCCTGCTCCTTAATTTCCGCCAGCTCCCATGACCTGCTTCTCGGGCGTCCCGCCGCTGCAGTCCACGATCTCGGCG
Organism: Eutreptiella sp. 'Long Island Sound 2002'; assembly: GCA_964036045.1. Lineage (NCBI taxonomy): Eukaryota > Euglenozoa > Euglenophyceae > Eutreptiales > Eutreptiaceae > Eutreptiella > Eutreptiella sp. 'Long Island Sound 2002'. Next base: position 33,965,448 of record OZ038401.1, on the reverse strand, counting down.
CTCCCCGCCTGCTTGCCACCCTGGGCTCCTGGACTGCCACCTCCTCCTTCCGACTTCTGCACCTTTTGGCGCTTGCCTGACAGCAATTTCATGTAGGCCACCCTGTATTGGTCCAGCCGCTTGACCCAGATCTCAGGCTTGTCCCTCTCCAGCTCTCCACGCATGAACACCAGGTCTGGCACCTTCAACAGTGTCCCTGTGTAGAGCTCGTACGCCGCCAGCACGTTGCACTGCTCCAGGATGCAATGCACCGCAGGCACTACCTGTTGGATCGCATGCTGCATCCGAGCCACCCAATCGTGGTTTTGATTTATCCTGTTCCACTCCGCATTGGCAAGGTCCAGCACCTGCTTCTTGCCAACATGGTCTGACCACTTTTCGCAGTGTTGGGTCGAAAATTTAATCAGTGCGCCCAGCCCATGCGGCGCACCATCCATTCCTCAATTATGAAAACCCACTAAGCGTAAAGTGGAAATTGCTGCATATATGCAAAGACATTGGCAGATCCAGGGAATGCATTAAAATTCAATTTCAACGGAAACTACAGTATTTATTCGTTTTTCACCCTATTGGGGTATTGGGCCTGCGGGGCGGGGGGGGGGGGGGGGGGGCTCCCGAGGGATTGGTACACAATCTGCTGATGCAGTTTTTCACCCTGGACAGCTCAAAAATCGAAGTTTTCGGAAATTATTTTTTTGATACCGTGATCATCTAAAATGACCATCCCAGGTACGTAAAGCATGTTTTAGGCCGTTTTAGGCCGCCAATACAACAGACAAGGACGTTCTGCATATTCAGTTGTGTTGTTTGCCATTAAATGTCCGCACATCTGGGAACGGCGCCTTCGTGGCCAACACTAAGCCCTTTGGGGGGTGTCCCACTCCAGCTCATGACCCAAGAGTGGGACAAGTGTTGTCTCTAAGGCGGATAAGCAGGCTAACACACTTCCCAACTGATGGCGGAGCTCCATGCTCCTCCATGCACGCTTGCTGTAGGCCCCAAACCTTAGCCACTGCATAGTTCTTGACATATGAAATCGCAGAATCGGATGGGTAGCGGCCCTTGCCACCTTTGCAACCTTTTCGGCTTGCAACCTGTACTGCCCTTAGGGAACAGACGTAGAAACATGCAGCTCCAGGGACACACCCCATACAGCAGTAGCACAGACTGGGGGGGGGGGGGGCGGGGGGGGGGTGGCTTGTGCCCTGCCTCCAAGCCCTGCCGCGTTTTCCCAGGTACAGCCAGCACAGGTACAATATCCTGTCAATGACCACCTGGGCCTTTCCACAATGGAGCAAATTTTGGGATTTCTGTCAACATTCTTGTGCCTTTGGAGTAGTGAAACCCCAGTGAAGGGCTGGAATAATGTATGGAATGCTATTGAGGCTTTGGGCCGCTCATTGCACTGTTCCATTTGGGGGTGAGGTCGCAAGGAGACATGGCTGCATCACGCTTGTCGCATCAGTGTTCTCATAGCAGGAGGATCCGTGACCGTTTGCATGCGGCTCTCCAACTACAAAGAACAGGAAAAGTAGGTGACACTCGAAATCTGGAATATCTCTAATGAGAAACAAACACTCAACATTGGTGGAACCAAACAACAACCATTGCCGAAGTACATCCCTACGTATTATTCGCATGCTGCATGCCACCCATTGTATGCATACGAGGCACGCAAATGCACAGCCCAAGGATCTTTGTCCAAAAGCAACAAAATGCACCACCGCGTAATAATCTGTAATGGGTCACTATCTCACAACTGAGCATGACCATCCAACGGAGGTTGTGTGTCATGTGTGAGACTTCCTCATCAATATGTGTAGCACAATCAACAAACAATGACCATTCTGAAAAACAGGACAAAACCGGGGGAAGATACGGCACAGGAAAAGAGCGGCACATGTGTCCGAAGAGGTTGCAGATACCACAACACTGTGGCTGGAAGCCTCCCAGTCTTCAGCCTGGGGTGAGGGGTGGATTGGTCAGAGGTGTTCCCTGCTTCATCCCAAAAAACCTGGTGGAGAAAATCCCAGTGGTTCAGAGAAAATCACCCAACAGAGTGCCCTGTCTACATTGCCCCAACCCTCCCCCCCCCCAGCCCCGCAGCAAAAAGAAAGAAGACAATGCTAAAAAGCATTGTACATGGAAAAAAATTTGAGTGCATGTGCTGAATGAACGTATGGGGCATTACTTGCACCGTGTGCACACCAGGCGAGCACAGTGTAACGTGTTTGAAAAAGCTATGGGGAAAAGGTCATTCCTTGCTTCCTTGGTTACTCAATGCTCAGGCACTGCCCACACTTGGAGGCAGAGATGATGGTGGCAGGCTCCCTATCACCATTTGATCGGATGTAGGTGACAGTGATGCCCACAGGAAGCCATGAGAGAGACATGGGTGAAACTGTAAAAAGACGCAGTGCAATATGTGCAATGGCAATCCCTTTTACAGCTTGGAAACACATTCACATCACTATGGAACAGGTGGGTAGGTCTACCAAATCACCCCAAGACACGTGCACACGGCGTATATTACTCCCTCTATTGCCAAAATGGGGTGCACTGTAACATATTGGCCTCAATGTGCATGTGCGGAAGGAATGTGGTGCTTTGAGAGTATGTCTCGATATTTGTCTGCGACATGGCTCAACATGGCAAACAGACCATGCAAAACATCTTGCTCCCACCACTTCCGATGATCAAAAGTGTTTAGAACATAATTTCCAGATTCCATGCATCCCTTCCGTCCTGACTCTCACACCATCTGACAACATCAGCTGAGCGATATAAGGCGGTGGGTGCGAAATGAGCATATGAAAACCGGCAGAAACCCAGAGCATGCCAGATATGGCGCTCCTTTGAAAGCCAAAGCGACCTGCATTTCGAGTATGCCTAATCACTCAAACAGCACTCGCACATTCTGGGTCGGCGTTCTATGTCCAATTGGTCAGCAGGGTAGCCATGCACCTGTGTAGGCACATGAGGGTGCACTGCTTCGGTGGGGCTCACATATACACACATAAACATTGACATGCACTTGTGTGCCAAAATGTTCAACGCTGTGGCATCGCCACATTTTCTCCTGACTCAGCTTGCTGGAAGGGCTAGACATGCATTGGTTTCTCACATACACTGTGAGCATACCGTTGCGGATGGATAGATAGACAGGCCTCTCAAATGAGAGCGAGGTTCCTGTGATCCGCTTGACAGTTTGCTCATTCGGCCGGAATCAGTAGTGTGGAGATCTGCACAAGATGCGCACAAAGAGGGGGAGGTAGAAATACTGACAACCGATGTGTGTGGAGACGTTCCCAAGGAATGGTCCTCACACCACGGAATCACATTAGTGCGGCATGTGTATGACTGTGGGGACATGGCTGTCACCAGCACACAGGTGTCATGCAGCTCACAGGCTGCAAGCAGCAACCTGCATCTGGACACCCTCAAAATACTCCCCAAAATAGCATATGCTGCCATGCTCACAGCACGGAGGAGGGCACAGCGATGATGAATTGTATCAATCAAATTGGTATCAAACGTTCGTGATGATCCAGCGCTTAATGACTGAATCCTGCAGCAATGAAGTGACACACAGCATGTCAGCTAGCCCCAAACACCCAAGTACCAGGCTCACTGACTGCTGTATGCTGCATGCAGCCCTGTGGTTGGCGCTCCTCGGCCTGCTCGTGCCCCGATCGAGAGCAGCCTGCGTCTCATACAGAAGCATGTATGCGCATGGCTGTTTCCCCTCACGAATAATGCTGTGCAATTGCTTCAAAATAAACATCAGACCATAATAAACCACATGTTTCTTATGTCAACAAAATCAGCGGGTCTTCGCTGCAATGGGATGATACAATGCCTGCAGTGTACAACGAAGCAAGGGGCCGCTGTTGACTGTGAGAATAGGTGCTGCCGCAAGGGGAGGAGGAGGTAGGCAGCATTGATATATAGCCACTGGTGGTATTTCATAGAAAGCAATACGTAGTGGTGTGCCAAGCATGCAGCCTCTGCATGGGACAAATCTCACACAAATAGGTATGGGATAAATGACCCACAAACCCTGAAACAGGACTTGCATGCAGACACCCGCATGGATTCCACACCCCATGAGGTGTGCTGAGTGAAAGGCACAACACTGCCGGATAGTGTATGTTGTACACATACACATACAAGCTTTGGATGCAGCATGCAAATCCTGCAGCATGTCAGTGTTCCACGTGCTGCTTGTGCTGGTGCGAGGCCTTGGAAGGCGTGGTCTGCTGGTTGTTCTTCAAAGTTTTAATCGGCTGTCGCCATCCGTTGCCGCAGGCCCGGCATACAAAGTAGGAAAAGCCACGTTTGCCACGCATGCGTTCCCAATGTTGCCGATGCCCACACCTGCCACGCTCGGCCATGGGGTACCTGCTGGCCAGGTCAGCTGCTGTCGATTCGCATTCCGTCAAAGCCTCGTCAGTCAGTGTCTCTGAATCACTGTGACTGGGACAGCTTTCGATGGAGCTCGACACACAGCTTTCCGTCTCAACGCTCCTCCAGTGCCCCTGCACTGATTGCCACACCTCTTCCCAAGTCCGGTTTGAATTGGTGGGCAGTGTGTATGGCTGGTGGCACATCACACCCTGGAGCACCTCGACGCCAGCGGCATTCCATTCAGAGGCCCATGTGTGAGCGTTTGTGGTGCTCCATTGCATAAATGGCGTCGCTGTCTGTTCCAGGGCAATGCATCCAGTCATATCAGCATGGGGGCACATTGGTAGGAGGTTGGAAAAGAGATCTGAAATATAAAGCAGGGACACTGCTGTTGTGACCTGGCGCAACAGTGGCGCATGTCTGCCAGTCAGCATTGATCCAGAGTGTCACTCACAGTGCTGCACAAGGCCAAAAATTGCCTTCCATAGTATACTTTGTGGTATTGGGGGCATTGTTGTTGTTTGACATCACCACCCATTTAGGAAGTCCTCATTCATGGGGCATGGACTAGGTTCAGATTTTGGGCATGCATGTCATCTGTGCTTGGTAGGAGAGGCGGGTGATAGTGCCTTAGGGAGCACATACGTATCGTGATGGTACTATGTGAAAGCACCCGAACCGTGGCCAGAAGGGTGCCCAAGCAGGTGGCAATGGGGCAAAAGGTGCTAGGTGCCACATTGGGTTCCCGACCATTTTGGGGGGCACTGGCTCATGGATACACAAGAATGCTTAGAAAATTCAAAGACTTCTCAGATTTGGTGGATTTTACCCAGGACAGCATGGTACACACATTATGTACAAACAGCCCCTGGAACTGCCCTTGGACGGTGGTGGCATGGTTAACAGCCCCTAAACAGCTGTTGCAGCATCTCTGAAGAAATCAAGGCCCGAGCTCACTACACAGTTGTGAGCACCTGGTATTGAAAGGCGGGAAAATTGAAAACTCATGTTGTTGCTGTTGTGGCTACGAACTGATGACGAAACAATCCTTCTGGGATGTTTCTGAGCATATGGAATTTGGGGGGGGGGGGCTGAGTGTGGGGGTGGGGGTGGGGGGGGGGCTTGGGTGGACAGTCACCCACACAGCAAGATTGGCCATTCAGGCAGAATCTCAAATGAATTCTTGACGGTAATTGTTAAAACCCAACATGATCATGTTTGGACGTCTGTTTCATCTAGTTGTCCATTGGGACACCAAGGGCAGGGGTTTCTTGGGAGAACACTGGCCCAGAAAGGCCTCAGTGATTTCAGCCCTCAGGGCAAAAAAAGCAAGTTTCTCAATCAGAAACTTCTTATTTGGTGACCATCACAAAATGTTTTGGACCTCTTTATCCTTTATTTTTCCACTTGCTCCCCCTTGGTGCCTAGTGGTGGGTGGGGGTGTTGGAAATGGCCATTGGATCCTACACACGAGGCTGTTTCCTTTTGGGGGGGGGGGGGGGACTGACTCGAAATGTTCACGAGTACTCAAGATAGTTCTTGGAAAGTGGGCGACCCATGTATATGATACATTGGATCCCTGTTAGACACGGCACAAGGCGCAGACCCATAGCTCATATACAAGGAAAGAGGAGGTGCTCTCTATTGCGGTAGGCAACCGCCATGCCTTAATGGCAAAAGCCTTTCTGGAGGTACGATGGTAATCAGATGTGGGTGCTTGGACTCTTCATTGTTGACTGGCGCTTTCCCAAAGGAAGTGCATGGCCATGGCATCACTTTGGTGCAGCTTGGCGCACTCATATGTGTCGATGCGGGGTCGCTTCCCAAATAGACCTAGGTGATGGCAATCATGCTTTCTTGGTGCTGGGACAATGTTGGCATGCACACCCTGACTCAGATGGCCCGTGGTGACCCACAACCCAATCCGAAACCCAAGCCCGCCCTTGCAACCAACACACGGCATCACCCGTAATTGTTGTGGTCCCCCCCATCCCGGACCGAGGGCAATGCCGCATGGAAACAACCTTGTGTGTCGACCTCCACCTCTGTCGAGCCGAAAGATTTTCTCTCATGTGCTGCCTTTGGATAGCTAGTGGGCCAAACACCTCCGTGTTCAGGCTCAGACGAAGGCACCGCCTCACAGGTGGATGGACAGGTGGGGGTGGTGGTGGTGGACGTGGGTGCCCTAGCAGCAGCAACGTGTGTTGGCGGTGGGGGGACGAAGCGGCAGTAGAGAGGATTGTGTGTGTGCCACCAGCCCTAACAGTATTGTCTGCCCCGACGGCAGGGCTGGCCTTGGCGGAGGTGAGTTTGGGACGGCAGCACGGGGTTGACGGGGTACCGTGGCCGCCATGACCAACGTCACCCTCTCTAGGCTTCTATCCAAGAAGTGGGACCCAGATACCCGCTTGCCCCCTTGCCACTAGGCCACGTGCCCATGTAGCTGCAAGGCAAACTTGTACCTCGTCCACCCGAACAACAGCAATATGCACTGGAGATGCAAATGTTGGCCGAAATTTCGGCTAGCCTTCATATTGACAACTGAATACAACCGAAATGTAATAATATTGGCGCTTCCGCAAACTTGAGGACGAGCCTTCTTGGGAGACGCGGCAACAGCCGGCTTGGGTTGTGCATTGGTAGTGGCACCACGCTGTGACTTTGTGTTGCCACCCTGTGATTGTGAAAAATGGTTCAAAAAAGTATTCAAACCCTTTCCAGATGGGAGGATGTAGGGCCGCACGGCTCCCAGGGCTGCCTGGAGGCGGGCCAGCGGGGCCGTCTCGGGGGCGCCCGTGACGCAGCGCTGGCGCGGATAGGGGTTGACGCGCTTCAACAGCCGCCAGGTTCCCCGCCTGCGCCGAAGCCCCAAAGGGGCTCGCGGAAGCGGGCATCCTAAATTCCTACAGCACATCCACTCGCCGGGCAGCCAGTAGGGAGAATGGTGGTCCTTTAGGACCAAAAAGGATTTTTTTTTATTCAGGACCTCCCTTAAGGGGCATTTGGTGAAACCTAGTATGCACGTAGCAAAACCTAGTAAAATGTAGCAAAACCTAGTAAAATGTAGCAAAACCTAGTAAAAAAAATTTTTTTTTAAAAAAAAATTTTTTTACTAGGTAAAAAAAGCAAAAAATTGAAAAAATTTTTGCCTTACTAGGTTACTAGGTAGTGACAAATTTGGACTTGAATTTGAACAAAAAAAACCAAGTTTATGGGGGGGGGGGGGGGGGTCAACGGTAGGTGGTATTTATGTTTAAGGGCATGGTGCCCCCTGGTCTATTCCAGGCCACTTGTGTAAGTGGCGCCCCACCCGGGCCAAACCGTGTATTGCAAGGTCAGCAAAAATAAAATGAGGCTCAAGAAAAGAAGGAGCATTTACATGATAAATATATATATACATATATGAGGTGCACACACGCGTGCTTTATATGAAGTCGCAAAACACGCGCTTGTAGATGAGGTCCGACTTCTTGTCTTTGTAGGTGGGTTGTGCAGAGGGAGGGTTGTGTTTGCACATGTTGCGAATCACGCCCGTGGTCTTTTCTTCCAACTCTTTGATTAGATTTTTGTCATACTCCAATCTCCCAGAGGCATCTTTGGGGTAATGCTCTGGAACAAAAAATTCTTCACCACGGATCACCACCTTTGGACGGACCTCATCTACAGAAGGCGGCTTGTCAACCACAAGCCGGTCACCCAAGGCGAATGCCAACACAATGCATGCCAGTGTGGCAGTAAATTGCACATTCCATTTGCGCAATGCCACACATATCTCCGTGGAACAGAAACCGGAAGCATGCAGGGCACACTGATAAACTCCACATTCAGGGCACGTGATGTGGGCTGTGTCGTCGCAAAAAAAGCACGACGAACGGCTGGGTAGACAATAGGGCGTAGCATACATCCGTGCCAAGGCCCAACTGGGTGTGGTCTCAATAGGGGGGGCAGGCGGAGAACTGCGATAGTGCAAAGCTGCCTGTGCAATCTCACGCAACAACCACAATCTGTCTTGTGGAAGTTGGATGCTACCGTTGACAACACGCCTAGACAAAAGGCAATGTAGCATCATAAGGCAGGCAGGATGGCAGCTCACACCGTCGTCCTGATGTAGGAAGGTGGAGTAGAGGGGGGCTATAGCAAAAGCTACACTGCCGAACTCACCCAAAAACTTGTCCCACCTCTTCAGCGCCCTTGCCTTAATGCCTTCTTGTTCGGCAATGAGGTTCACTATTGCCAACTCCTCGGTGTTTGCACCCGCTATGTACGGCTTGTAACACAGCGGATCGAACACGAGGCACAAGAAAGTACGTGTTGGGGAAACCAACAACAAGCGCAGCACCCAATGTGCATTGCGCTTATTATAAATCTGCGCCACGAGCAAGGGGGGCGCATAGATCATATCAATGGACGCCGCGTTCAAAGTACGTGCCTGCCTCAGTGCCTTCCGCAGAGCTTTGCTTGGAGGACATTGTTGCAAACACGAAGGGCAAAAGGAAAAAGGGGAGGCCCAGTAACCTAGTAAAAAAAAAAACTTTTGTTTTCACTAGGTTCTAAAACCTAGTAAAAACAAAAACTTTTTTTTTACTAGGTTCCGAAACCCCCACCGCTGCAGAGCGGGGAGCAAAATCAGAAGTGGCCCACAAGTGGGCAAAGTGGCTACCTCACCCCTGCCATATCGGGGAGCCCCACCGCTGCAGAGCGGGGGGCAGAATCAGAAGTGGCCCACAAGTGGGCAAAGTGGCTACCTCACCCCTGCCGTATCGGGGATCCCCACCGCTGCAGATCGGGGGGCAAAATCAGAAGTGGCCCACAAGTGGGCAAGGTGGCTACCCAGTAACCTAGTAATAAAAAAAATTTTGTTTTTACTAGGTTCTGAAACCTAGTAAAAAAAAAAAATTTTTTTTTACTAGGTTTGAAAACCTAGTAAAAAAAATTTTTTTTTTACTAGGTTTTGAAACCTAGTAAAAAAAAAAACTTTTTTTTTACTAGGTTCCCAATACCTAGTAAAAAAACGTGTTACCTAGTAAACAGTTACCTAGTAAAAAAAAAACTTTTAAAAAAAATTTTTTTTTACTAGGTTTCACTACAGACCCCTCCCTTAAGGTCCCCCACTATGGGATTTTTTCCACGCACCCGGCGCGGGCCATTTTTGACCCCCTTTTTGGGAACCCCCGGGAACCTAGGGGTTACGGAGCACTTCCGCCCACTTGTGGGCCACCTTTGACTTTGTCCCCTTGTTTGGGGACCCCTCAGAACGCAGGGGTGACGTAGCACTTCCGCCCTTTTGTGGGCCACTTTCGTTTTTGTCCCCTTCCGTAGGGGACCCCCGAGAACGCAAGAGTGCCGTAGCACTTCCGCCCTCTTTTGGGCCCCCGAGAAGGCAGGGGTGAGGCAGCCACTTCTGATTTTGTTCCCCTATGTTGGGGATCCCTGAGAATGCAAGGGGCTGTCCTATGTGCATTGCATGGCGCCAGTGGGGTCAGCAGCCTTGGCAGGGGCAGGTCTTGGTTTTTTCCTGTGCGTGTGGTTTTGCCCTCTGCTTGTGGTTCTGCATGGTCTTCATCCTCCTCTGTATCCTCATCAACATACTTAGCACCCGTACAATCAACAGGCAACCCACGGCTCAAGTCATCATACGCATCATTCCAGGCCTTGGGGGGACAAGTGTCCGTGTTGGTGATAGAGGCTCTCAAGGACTGAGCAAACTCATCAAGCACAGTAGTCTCTTGACCCGAAAGGGCCAACATATCCATATCCATATTCCAGTTCCCATGTGCTTTCAATTTGCTACCGTGCAACCTTTGAAAAGAAGCTTTCACGGTATGTGGTTTATCGTGAGGGACCCATGTCCTCCGTGCTACCTATCGAAATCTTCTCGTATCTATTGAGCTTGGTGCCTGTCCCTGGAACTGCAGGGAACTAGTTTGTGCTTGGGACTCTGTGTGTGCATTTTGCTAGCGCGCTGTCTTCTAGATTTTCCCGTGACTGCAATGTTGTGTTGGGGTCTCGGAAGACAAATTGTATATCAAAACATCACACAGATACATATCCTCAGCAGCAGTGGTCTTCACGGCAGCCACAGTGGCTCTTACATCAGCAGGCCCAATGGCAATGAACACAGGTACATGCGACAACACCAGTTGAGCGACGAGATTGTGCAGGCCTACTTTATCGAGCCTTGGCACTTCAATGATGCAGGCAGCAACGGGCAGTGAGCTAATGATACTGGGAATGGGGGATGTGAGGCAGGATAGAACCAACCAGTAGGCTATTCCCCTATTCCTTATGAACGGCAGGAAGGCCCTATAAATAAGGTCAACACAAAACTTCTAATTGTGCCAGATCCCATATGTTAAGGGAAACCCCAAAAGTAGTTGCGGTACATTACACTGCACATAGGCTGCACCGTAACAGAGCTTCAATAGTGCAAAGTGTATTTTCATGTCTACAAGCAGTGGTACATAGTGTCTAGTGCGGTTTCAACACATGTCAGATCACACACAAGCTGCAACTAGGGCGGTCTTGAACGGGAAAAAAAAAGTGTTCCGGTATGGTTTCCCAAAAAAGCCCGCGGGCACTCCATGTGCTCAACCATGGTTGGTGGCGGTTGGCGGTTGGCGGTCGGCTGTTGGCAACTGGTGGTTGGTGGCGGTTGGCGTCGGTGGGTGGTTGGTGATTGGTGGTTGGTGGCGGTTGGCCGTGGTTGGCACTTGGCGGTTGGTCGCTGCTGGCAGTTGGCGGCGGTTGGTGGTTGGTGGTTGGTGGCGGGTGGTGGTTGGCGGTTGGTGGCGGTTGGCAGCTGGTCGTCCCTTGGAGCGGTCCTGAAGGGCGGTCCTTAGCAAAAAAAAAATCTGGTTCCTTAAGGACCGCATTGGCTGCAACAGCTCCTTTCGTGTGCCACACCGCAACTCGGGAAGAAAAAAGGGTCTCCGGTTTAGAGAACGTACATTTTGTCTTGCAACATCCCAAGGGGCACGAGCCCATACTCTCCGAACACCTCGGTTGGCGACATCAATACGACCAAATAGTGAAAATTTTGAGGGGAAGATGTCATATGCAACCCTTGGTACCCTGGCGTCAATTTCGGCCAGCTTTGGAAGACCCGAGTAGGCGGGTAACGCACTCGTGTGCAACACTGCAACTGCAGTACAATTCAAAGTTAAATCAGGCACATGGGGATCAACGTTCTACCTATAACACCTAAAATCATCAAACCATGTAAAAAGTTGGAGACGAAGCATGGAGTTCCAAAAGGTGTGAGTTGCAAGTCCAGCACGCCAGTGAATGGAATCTAGCTTGGTGTTGCACTGCCCAAGGACTCCTACTTTGCGTCGCTGTCGGTAAGGCATAATTCCCCAATTTTACCGCAACCCACAAAGGGAGGGCCATATGACGTAGAAGAATGTACAGGGCATGGAACTGTTGCAAAAAAGTTGGGTACCATCGTGGAGGCTTCTTCTGCAAAGACGCCGCCTTCATATCGGCAATTGAATGACGGGACTTGCGATTCTTCCTAAACACGAGGTACAAGTGCAAAAGCTTCTAAAGATTTCCACCACATAAAGCATTTCCAGCCAGCCCTTTGGCTGTAGGTATCCGGTGGTTTTCTTCCAATCAAGTACCACACCCACCAATGTGGTCCTCCTTTTCAATTCAGTTCTTAGTGGCAGAGTGCTTCCGTGTCCAATAAGTACAATGCACCTCAATGCCTTGTGGTCATTTGTTGGCTTCATGGATGGGCTCTAGCCACGAGGGCTGAAGTACCCTACTGTACAACAATCAAACAGCGTAAACTGCAGCAAAATATACCTTACCGGAAGATACCCAAGTATTCTACGATCACAACACCTATACAACACATGTCGAGCCGCCTCAAGTCAGGGCACAACATATGCCGAGCCGCCTTCCAACAGGCCGCTCCGGGTCTCGAACCAGCGCCCCCCAGCCCATGGGTGTAGCGCACTACGGTTGTGCTATTACGATGGTTACCTACATAATCCGCCCCTAGCGAAAAATCAAATTCAAACATCAAAATCCGTAAAATCCAGCGACACTCGTGGGGACGGTGTGTCCACTTGGTACACTGGTGGGATGATCTGCCTCACTAGCGTCGTGGTTGCTGACTCTGGTGTGCCCTATGGTGGACCCTCTTCATACATAAGTATAACGGCGGACTCTGGACTCCAAGGCACAAAATCATTGTGCCCACGAGATCGTGGCGGTCGTGTAACTGCCCGTGCACTCAACAGCTGCACGTCCGACTCTCCCTATGGTGTTGTTGAAGCAAAATTCAACAATATTGTGTTCACAGTCCATAGTGGGCTCCTCATGCGACCCTCCCCTGCCAATGTATCCACTACCTCGTTTTTCTGCCAGCCCTGCGTGTGAGGGTACATGATGCACTGTGACATGTGTGGCATACACCTCCAAGAGGATCAAGATTTGTTTCCACAAATCTGTATGTTCGACTGGGCCCGAGGTCGTTCGCCACTCAATTCGCCGCCATTTCATGGCCCGTCCATTGCAGCCATCCACGATATATTTGGAGTCGCACATGATGGACGCGGGTCGCAACATCGTAACTTCATTGAGTGCTCTCAATACCGCCCTGAGTTCTGCTCGTCCTATTGTTTGCAATTCCCCTACGGGTAGAAATTCACTCACATTCATTTCCGGTTGTGAGGGAAAATATACCCCGAACCCCCCCCACCCATGGTCCATCCACCTGTGGTCCGTCAGAGGATCCATCTGTCCATATCATTTCCCTGCGCTCCTGCTGTAATGACTCCAATACGGATCGGACTTGTTCCGCTTTTTCGAGCTTTCGTAGGGTTGTGCGGTGTGACTTCTCTTGCTTTGGTGTAGGGGAGGAGGGCTGTGTCCGGAACACTACAGTGTAAATCCACTATCCTGCTTGCAAGAAATCCTGCAACACAGTAAGAAATTTTCGCACTTCACCCCTGTTCACACTCAGTCCAGAAAGCTCCGACCAGGTTTGCAATATATGGGACCAGCCTTTGACGAAATGGGAAGTATTGACTGGCCGGTTGGAAAAACGCACAGAACTCCATACGCTCCAGTTGACCTGTTTGGCTGCCCACAAAAGCAATCCTTGTGGAGTGGACAGTGTGTGGAGATGGTTGTGCGAGATCTGATGTACAGATGTGTTTAAGCACTTGGAAATAGTGTCACCAGCGAGCAAGACAAATTTGCAATTAAATCGTGCATGTGCTACCGTCTCTACCTCACCACACACACAACAATGGCGTTGTCCTGGGAGCCAGGACTTCAGTCTGTCCCCCACCTTCAGCTTGGCCCACAAACTCTCTCTGATGAATTCTTTACTGGAGTGTGGTAAAATCAGCTTACTAAAAGCACGCCATACCTCCACTGGTTGTCGTCCCGCAGTCTCCTGAGACGCCAAGATGATGGGGAAAAACGTTTTTGGGGAGCCTTGCAGAATAATAGATGCCCACTGAATAGGTGAGTCATTGGACTGTGCTCTGGAAATTGTCTGTGCATGATCAGTAACCGGAATGAAAAGACGGGGGTACCAAACCCAATTTCCATGGACTATGCAAAAGATCGGAAATAGTGATCAATCCCCCCTTGACCAAACGGTTAGAATAATATGAGTACCGGTGTTCATTGCCGAACAGGGCACTGTGGTGTAGTGGGATCTCTCCCAGTGTCACGTGTTCGTTCAACGACAAAGGCAAGTGGCGTCTGAGCTGCGAATATGCTTTACAAGACAATCCAATCATGTTAAGGGAATCCCAAGGTACGAAACCCAACTGTAAATGTAAATGTTGCAGGTCCCGACACAACCCCACAGAGTCTGCCCATCGCTCAAACGACTCCACACATCGTGGGGCGAAGAGGTGAGGTTTCCCCAGAAAATGCAGAAACAAAGAAGCATGATGGAGGAGAAGGAAGTTTCGTGGCAAAACAAGATCGAAACCACCTTTATCGCACGAATGCCCAAACTCTGATAGTGTCAAACCCCATGAGTCAAGCCCCAAGGCCGTCTGCACCATTGTGCACATCTGGCAAAAAAATCTGCTTGCTGGGATAGCATACCCGTGCCGGGACTATCCAAAGCGGGTACACCCATGCTTGCAAAAATTGTACCTTTTCTGCTCGTGTCATATCCATGTCAAAGATGGTTTGGGCACGAAGAAAAGAATTTGAGAAGGCCGACGCAAAAATGTCCTTCTCTGTGACATGTCCGATCCTGACCCCCAGATATTTAATTTTGTCTCCCACCTTCAGCCCCAGTGACAAAACAAAATATTGTACGCTCAGTCCCTTCAGCAAAACTTTAGACTTAGAAACATTCATGCGCAACCCAGTATGGAGCCCAAAAGTGCGTAACGCATGGACAATGTCCTCTAAACGTGGTTCTGCCTCATCGTCTGTACAAGCAAGATCTCCAACAAGATCATCTGCATGTGCACGCATAAATCTCGATTTATTGTCTGCAAAACGGGAATACTCATTGAAGCCAAGAGCACAAAGAGTGCTAGGGAAAAAGGGTCCCCCTGCCTAATTCCTGCTCGGGGGATCCAGGTGACATCCGGTATTACAATACCTTGAATACAAAAGGACAGTGGAGCCTATAACAGTTGCATCATCAGGGTAATCATGCCTGTTGGTAACCCCATCAACTGGAACATCACATGTGCATATTCAAACGTGATGGTGTTGTATGCCTTTTTCAAAATCAGCTGCCAAAACAAAGCCTTCTGGCATGGCCTCCCAAAAGCTCCTGCAATGATGGAGGTTTTGGTACATGTATCGCCCCTTCATGAAACTGGCCTGTTGCGTTGGTGCCACCATTTGGATCGGAAGGTGATTAGACGGACCTCGGGTGGAGAGGGCAACCCATGCCGTGTACAACTCCGCCTTGTAGGCGTTGTCCACTCTTATGCGGATGTTGACGGGGTATATCTGCGACCGCAGCGTATTGGGGCAGAACACCGCCACAAGTCCACGACAACGTCGGGACTTTTGGCACCATGAAGCATCATGGAGGATGCCATAGTTCTCCTGGATCCATGAAAACGTGGGGATGGTGGCACAAATCGCGTGGCAACGGGCAATGGGGGGGGCTCTGCCAGTAGGGGGTGGGGCGAGAAGACACTCGCGCCACCCTGCCCTGTGCGCGTCGCCCGCGTCGCGGTGGCCTGCAATCATCCACGCATGAGTGTTCTGGACTTCGAGCAAGAAGGAGGATAGGGCCATCACGCGAGGGGGGTGTTCGGGTAGGACCTCTGCGGGGGGGAAGTGGATGGAGTTGTCACATTGCTGGCATAGGGCGGGCGACGAACAGGTCATGGTGAGTGGGGTGGACGGCACAGCGAAGCAAGGTCCGCGGTGAGGCACGGTTGCCGGGGATGGAAACGCCAAAGGGCGGTGAGGAGCCCATGACGCGTAGAACGGCGGACCAAGGGGTTCTGGTGATTGAGGTGCCGGATGTAGACACCGAGGAAGTTTGCTTATCATGTAACGGGAGCTGGGGGGATGCCAATTCCCCTTCCGGGACGTCCCGGAGGAAAAGGGCGGAGGCTGAAAGGGTTCAGCTTGCGGTGGCCCGCATGGCCGAGGGGGCCATGGCATCCGGCACGGGCATGGCCCGTAAGGAGGGGAGCCGCACACTGGTGAACCAGTTCACCGTGCCGTGGCACTGGGCAACGAACATGGCAAGGGGGTAGTTGGCCGGCAGCCTGGAGGCGAAGAGTGCTCGACATGCCGATCTGGTGCGAGAGAATAGCCTGCGGGGTCCACGGGATGGAACAGGTGGGGCAGGGCGTGGCAGCCGAGGACGCGGACGTAGTCCACCCTCGTGGCACACCGCACGGGGTGACCGTTCATGTACATTGTGTCCCTGAGGAAGTGGATCTTCCCATCTCGCGTCTCCGTGCCGATAAGGATGGTCTTGGTAGGATCCAAATGGAGGTTGGTGAGACGTCCGGCACGCTCAATCCCGTGGGCCGGGGTGTGAAGGTGGACGCAGTCGCCTAGCAGCCACTGGGTATCATCCATTAGGAGCATCCGGCTCAGCTTTCCTGCAGGGGTAATGATGGGCGGGATGTCACGGCAGGCTTCGTGCCGCCTAAATTGTCCATAGATGCAATACTTCATGCCCGACAGGGCACCCTTGCCCCGTACCAGCACCCAGGCAGATGGAGGACAAGGCCCGGCTGTCAGCCCCCCATGTGGACTGCGAGGGTGCGGTCGTGGCACTGCAGGGTCCGGGCGTCGGCTTTGAAGATTCCAGCGGCGGTTAGAACGGCCTACTCGGTGTCATGGATGAGGGACCCGTACGCATGGCGGACATCATCCCACAGGACCCACGTCTCGAGGCGCCGCCTCCAACGGTCCCACCACACGTCGTGGACAACGCGGAGGACCTCCACACAGGAGCAGGGGGGGGACATCCCGAACCGACGGGGCGGTAGGATGCCGCTCACCACCAAGCGAGGCTGGTAGTGGTTTTTGAGCAGGGCGGCGGTGAGCTTCCATACCGTGGCAAGGTTTGTAAGCAGTCTGCCTTCGGCGGTCGGGCCATGGGGCTGCTTTATTGGGGAGGTTGATGAAATCGGCGGAATGGGCTTGGGGCATTGGCGACCTGCGGAGGATGTCGTTGATCAAGTCCGCGGCGACTGAAAGCTAGGCCTCCTCCAGTTGTCCGAACAACCGGTATTCCAGCACATCGTGGAAGGGCACAGTGGCAGCGGCCCGGTGGATGACGGCGCGCAGGTTGGCAACAGTGGCCAAGGGCGGCGGACCCAGTGGGGCGCCGGTCCACCCTGTGATGGCACTAACACGGGCGGGGGAAACTGATTCCAGAGGGGCCAGGTGCCGCTGACGGAGCCGGTCAAGCGCAACCGCTGCCTGTTGCTGGAGGTTGACCGGAACGCCAACGGCGTAGACGGGGTCCGCCGGGGGAACGTAACGCGCTCCTAGCGTTCAGCGGTAGTCAACTTTGGTGGGCTGTCCAGGGGCACGGGGCAGTGGCGCCAACCCCACATCCTTTTCGAGAAGGATGGATCCCATGCCGCCCGGATATGTCCTTTAAGGCGGGCAACTTGCATCAGGTGGAGTGAGTAGGATGCCCAGTCAGGGTGCTGTGTGGTGTATATTTGCAGGTCGAGGACGCGGACACGGACAGCCGCCGCCACAGGTTGGCTGGGGGTAGGGTGCCCAGAAGCTGCCGTGGCCGCGGCATACAGCGCTGCCGTCACCGTAGCGTAGCGTGGCGGGATATCACCAGCGTCAGGAGGTGGCTGCAGCACCGCGGCCCGGAATGTGTCATTCAGGGTGCGGAGTTGGTTGTCGAGGGGCTTCCGGGGGATGGGGAAACGGCCTCTCTTAGATGGGCATATGGGCTGAGGCGCGGGGGGCAAGCCATGGAGGGTAGTTACCACCGGCGGGTGGTCAGAGGGGAAGCTGGAATCGGAGCGCACCTCGGTGGAGTGGGCACCTTCCGAGGGGGACCGGAGGAAGATGTGGTCTAGGGCGCCCAAGAAGCCTTGTGGGCTCAGCCACGTGGGGGCCTCTGCAAGGGGACCCCGGCGGCATAACCCAAGGCGCGACAATGTGGACAGGCTGAGGTCACAGAGGGGGGCGGGCGCCAACGCGAGGTAGGGGGCGTTCAAATCACCTGTCAGGACCACGACCCGCACGGGCGTGAGGAGGAGGTAGGGGTACATCCCGTCAAGAACTTCTTGGAGGACTTCCATGTCGCCGTCGGCGGGGAGGTACATGTTGGCGTGGCAGTGGGTCACACCTGCTACGGTCCTACCGCACGTCCTGTAGGGTGCGCACAGTGGCTGGTGACGTACAGGTTTGGGGCTCGATACAGCAGGGTGGCACACCCGCCGGAAAGCTTTGCCGGGGCTTGGATGGTGTGGTAGAGGGGGTGCACCGTCTGGAGGATCCGAGGCCTGGACTCTTGGACATGTAGATTCAAGGGGTAGTGATACACGCGTACGAGTATGTCCAGGGCCCGAAGTTTCGGCCTTAGGGACATTTGTACATCCAGGGTAACGATGTCAGGGCGGGACTGAGAGTGGTCAGGGAGCGGGGTATCGCCTGTACCCGGGTGGCAAATAGTAGGTTGTTGACGCGCCTTGCGAGCCACGGGTTCACGAAGGGCGCGGGGCAGGCCTCAGACCGATTCCCGTAAGTGTCGGGGCTGGTACGCGGCCACTCCATCAAGGTGGGAGTGGCGGAGCAACGAGATCGCACCGGGGACGTCCTCGTTGTGGGTTTTGTCTCTTGACCTAACGGTCCCTCAAATGGTGTCCGAAGTACGGCTGGTACCGGTGTGGGTCGCCTTGGGGGCTCCAGGGCGGGGGGGCGTAGGGATTGTGGGCCATGGCGACCCGGGCGTAGTGTTGGTCCCCCGGGTAGGGATAGGGCAGGAGAGGGGCCGGGGGGTGGCGGTCACCGGAGTCGGGCCGCTCGTCCCGGTAGGCATTGCAACGCCTTACCGGCGAGGTCTCGTGGTGGTACCGAGGGTTGTGCTGGCGAGCAGGGGATGTGTCAGGGCAACGCGGACTCGAACGACGCTAGTGCTTGGCTTCCGGCTCCCCGTCCTAATCGGAGACTCTGATGAGGTCCACTTCTTCTTCCGGGTCATGCTTGCCCCCGTGCTTGTGTCATGGTCCTCCACGGTGGGCTTTGGGAGCAGGGTACTCCCTATCGGGGTTAGGGGCCCATGGGGTGTAGGGCTGCTTCTTGGACTCCGCCCACGATATCTTCCAACCCCGGGCAATGTGATGCCGGGTCAGCTTCATGCCCTTGTCGTAATCGACGGGCTTGACGCCCACAATGGTGAATTTCGCCGTGTGATTAAGCTGCGCATCCGAGATGGAAGAGAGCCCCGCTCAGAACTTGTCGCGGAGGATGCCTCCCAGCAGCCCCACATCCACCTCCTCCGCCGGGAGGTCGTCCAGTTCCTGCCACCCCACCCAGGGTGCCTTGGAAAACGCCTGGGGGTCCACTTTCTAGGGGGTGTACCCTTTCTTCTTGGCCGCCCCCGCCGCTTGATTGCCGGCTTCCGCATCGGCAGGCGAGGCGGAGGGGTTTTTCGTGATCTGCTAGATTGGGGGCCGGCTGCCAAGGAAGGCACGCAAAACCTCAGCGATACCGGGCAGCCTCGGCGCATGGTTGTGGACCGACTTGCATAGCTCTCAAATCGGCGACAATGGCAGTGTGGGAGGGAGCTGGCAACCGCCCAATAGTGCTGGAACAACCCAACGTGGAGTGCGTGGGCGACCTTGTCTTCGCACCCCTGTGGAATCGTGGGGCTCCATTCCAGAAGAGACGCAAGCACGGCGTCGGTGGGGGAGGGGGTTGGCAACCGTGGCTGGCGAGGAGCTTCCGGGACCCGGGCCGGGGCAGCTGCCCGTGGGTGTTTGGGAACCGAGGCCGCGACAGCCGGGGGGCGTTTTCACACATCGTGAGGTGAGGTGAGGACGGCGGTAGCGAGGACAACCGGCACAAGGGCTAGAAACTGCGGGGAGCTCGGCGGCGGCAGCTCGAACGAGGCCGGTACCGCACTACGCACGGCATTGGCAAATCCAGCCGGAGTGGCCGAGAGACCTCGGAGTCTGGTGGCAATAGATAGGAGGGGAGGCAGGGACCGGATGAAGCCGCCTACCGTGAAGGTTTCGGCCTGCTGCTGCGCAGCAGCTGCACGTTGTGCCTGCATTGGGGCGTTGTCACGTTGATCGCGGAAAGGTTAAGGTCACGTGGGAGGGACGTCAGGTCATCTTGCAAGGTGCGCACCTCCTGCTGCTGGGCTTCATATCTGTCGCGCAGCTGGGCATAGTCGGTGGAGCAGGCTGAGACGTCCAAGTCCGGGACAAAAGGCTCTCCTGGTTGCGAGGGGCAGGGGGGGCGGACGCGGTGGCTGGGATCGGGGACTCAGGTGTTGTAGGGTCCGTGGCAACCGGCTTGGCCTCGGAAGCTGGCTCGGAGACAGTGAAAGACAACTTGGGGGGTTTGGGTAGCAACAATGAGGGGGAAAAGCTGCCAGCCGTCAGGGGGTTCTGTCGTCCGCGCGGTACGGTGCCGACGCCGGGGTGAAAGAGGTGGTCGCCAACAAGGATCCCACTGGACTCGAGGCTTGTTGCCCCTTTGCGAGGTAGGGCGCATGGCTAGGGCCATGAGGCAACGGATACTGGGCTCGCATACGCCCCCGTATCACAGGCGCATGGTCATCACCACGTAGTTCAGTGTTTTTCCTTGCTGCGCAGCAGCGCAGACCAGTTCTGAACCACTCCAGGTGGCTGCTGACTGTGCTTTGGCCTTGGCCATCTGTACATTGAGGTCAGCTCGCATGGCTGGGCGGGGGGGGGGGTGAGGGTGTCAATGGGCGGGGCCTTCTCCCGGGCGGAGTAGAGGTTACGGCAAACGATGTGCCGGAGGCTGAAATAAGGGAGTGTCCGGGGCGCCACCTCGTAATGAAGGCAACGGTGAGGGTGTGCGGGTGCTTGGAGACATAATTGAGTAGGCCTTGCGGGGGACATGCTCGATAATCTTCACCTGTGATAGACCCTTGGCAGCCCTGACGGTGGCCGTAAGAAGGATCCCCATGGGTGTCCATGCTCCCGTCACGGCGGTGATAGCTTGGATGGTACCATCCACCGCTGTCTAGCGCAGGGCATCGCACAAGTCGGATAGGGCGGGGTCGGGGGCCCGTACGGCCGCGTCCGCTACTTCTAGCGTGTCATCCTTCAACTTGTCCAGGTTTCGTAGCAAGCGGTCGGCGTCCTCAAGCTGGGCGATATCCATCAAAAACATGGGGAATGGCCCCCGGCGGAGGGCTCCGCCTCCATTAGCTTAAGGAGCTTTGGGGGGGGGGGGGGTCCTGGGACCGCGAGGAGTGTGTAGACATGGTACGTTGTAGCGAGAAGGGAGCGGGTGGCATGTGGCCGCGAGACACAGAGGAGGGGGCGTTGTAGAGGGGTTGCGAGAGCAACGCAGGACGGCAGGGGTGGCAGCCAGCGGTCTAGGTGCCAAAGAAA
This sequence comes from Eutreptiella sp. 'Long Island Sound 2002', assembly GCA_964036045.1. Taxonomy (NCBI): domain Eukaryota; phylum Euglenozoa; class Euglenophyceae; order Eutreptiales; family Eutreptiaceae; genus Eutreptiella; species Eutreptiella sp. 'Long Island Sound 2002'. Next base: position 33,944,002 of record OZ038401.1, on the reverse strand, counting down.
AGCATAGCGTGCCACAAGTGTTGCCATGTTGCAAAGAAACAAAATCCATCGCGCGAGAGCGCAGATCAACGCGGGGCCGCCTGACCGAGCGCGTTACCGGGTTGGGGTCCCAGGACTCACAAGGACGGGGGGGCAACGGGAGCGCCGCGCCGGTGCGCGGCGTTGCGACCCACATGGCGCTCAGGCGAGCGGGGCCCACCAGTGGAGCGTCACCGGAAACACTTCGAGATACCCCTGCACAAGGTGTCACACAGAGTGGCAGATACGTCAAATGCACTCCCCGTCGCAAATCTCCGTGTATTGGCCTGGAAGAATGCCACAGCGACGTCGACGTCTGGCCAAAGTAGGTAGTACGCGCCCATTGTGAAGAGGAGGGGGGCTATGCAAGGGGGAGGGACGCACCTCGGGTGCGGCACTCAGCCCTTGGATACACGGCAACGAGGAGAGAGAGTGCACCGCACGGGTGGAGTAGACCTGGAACAAGGGCCACAATGGCCGGAAAGGAGTCACGGGGTGGCACGACAAACACGATGCACTACGGCTGACTTGGGGGCTGGTAGCGTGTGGGCAATCCGTCCCAGAGCTACCATCCCGAGGCTTTTCATACTGGTGCCAGGTCACCAAGGGGAGGTAGGGGGGGGGGGGGTTAGGGGGGGTAAGGGGGGAGGTAGGTAGGGGGGGTGGGGGCGACTTCGTGCATACTATCCTCTAGGTCCCCATTGATCCCCACAGGTCCCCACAGGGCCCCATAGGTCCCCATAGGCCCCCATAGGTGCCAATGGGTCCCCACAGGCCCCCATAGGTCCCCAAAGGCCCCCATAGGCCCCCACAGGCCTCCATAGGTCCCCATAGGTCCCCGATAGGTCCCCATAGGTCCCCACAGGCCCCCATACGTGCCCATAGGTCCCCACGGGCGCCCACAGGTCCCCATAGGTCCCCATAGGCCCCCAAAAGCCCCGATAGGTCCAAACAGGCCCCCATAGGTGCACATAGGGCCCCATAGGTCCCCATCGGTTCCCATAAGTCGCCACAGGCCCCCTAGGTCCCCATAGGTCCCCACAAGCCCCCATGGGTCCCCATAGGTCCCAACGGGTCCCCATAGGTCCCCACAAGCACCCATAGGTCCCCATAGGTCCCAACAGGCCCCCATAGGTCCCCATAGGCCTCCATAGGTGTCTATAGGCCCCCGGAGTTCCCCAAAGGTCCCTATAGGTCCCCACAGGCCCCCATAGGTTCCCATAGGTCCCTATAAGTCGCCGTACGTCCCCATAAGTCCCCACGGGCCCCCATAGGTCCCCATAGGCCCCATAGGTCCCCATGGGTCCCCATAGGCCCCTATAGGTCCCCAAAGGCCCCCATAGGTCCCATATGTCCGCAAAGGTCCCCATAGGCTGCCATGGTAGTTGTGGGGGCTGGGGGCTGGGCTTGGGGGTGTAGGAGGGGGAATTTGGCCGCGGGGGGGGGGTCCCAAGGTGGGGGGGCTTGCACGCGACCAGCTACTACCACATGCATACCACCAAGGGGGATGTGTGTGGGGTGGGGGGGGGGGGTACAAAGGTATGTATGCGATAATAGTGCTTTCTCGTCATTACCGAGAAGAAAGTCTTGAGGGTGGCCGTGCTGGGCCCCTGCCCCTTTCCCCGTCTCCCCCCCCCTTCCCCCTTCGACATGATGCGAGCACGAGGCGGTGCTGAATTGGGTGCCTCATAAGAGAAAGAAAAAAATCAGGGCATGCACTTGCATAGGCTGATGATGCCCAGTCCGATGCAGCGGCCTCCTGTGCACCAGGCCACGTTGCTTCATCGTCGTCAAGCTTCCCTCCCCTGCCTCTACCCAGGCAAAGCCTCCTGCCACCCCCCCCCCCCCCCCCCGCTCCCAAGTGAGTCCGAGGCAACGACCTCCGGGGCTGAGCGATCTCGTCCGCTTAAAAGCATCGGGAAGCGCAACAAGAGAGGCGGGACGACGCCCAACGGGAGCTTAAGTCGAAGCGCACCCGCCGAGATTCCTCCTCCTCCTCCTCAGAGGGGGAGCTTTTCAGAGACCTCTAAGCAGAAGTCCATCCTTTTTTTCTTTTAACCCCCAACTCTAACCAAGCCTTGGGACTTTTTCTCACAAACAAACCGGGGGGCGCGGGGAAACAAGGGGAGGGTGCAGTGCAGTGTCATGCACATCTGCATAGTGTCGTGTCGGCTGCGGCCCCTTTTACCACAAACCATTCAATGCTACCAAAAGTCGGCGGTTCAGGTGGAGGAGTATGCACCCATGCCTCGTGCTTCACCGAAGTGAAATGCTGCAATCTCTCACCCACTAAGAAGCCGACCCTTGAAACGTTACCCATAGCCACAAATATCCTCTGTGCATCGGCATTGACCAGACGAGGCATCCATGTAGCCACATTTTCCACAACAGGCAGCATGGGTAACAAATTCTGAGGCAAGAGATGGGTCATTGTCCACAGGCGGAACAGGGGCTTCTGCGGTTGAGTAGGGGCTGCTGGCGGGTCTGGAGAAGCTGCTGGTGGTTGTTGTGAAGAGGGGGCTGCAAATGGGAAGGTGTGTCCACTTTGGTTGTGGTAGGCTACGAGGCATGTAAGACATGCTTTGTGGCGGCCCTTCTACTTGCACACCACACAACTCCCTCGCTTGAACGGCTCCTCCATGTCGAGTGTCGCCATGGTGTGTCGCCGGGCTGTACAAAGGGAGCAACGCAAGGGCCAAATAAATGGCACACACCCCTTCAAACGGAACACAGCAACGATGAAACACAACATACCCTCAATACCCTATTCAGCTTTGCGCGGACCAACATGGTGCCTACTACCATCGCTCTGCGGCGATTGCATGTGTTGTGGTTTAGGTTTCGGCACACAAAGGTTTGGGTTTGGGCACCATGATGGCCTTTGAAAGATTTTACAAAGGGAACCGCCCCTTGGAGCAATTGCCGAATAAAAGGGTGGAAAAACGTCGCATGGATTGCGAGTCCATAAGCCCAACTCAAGGGGCCACGTAACAAAGAATGGATTGAGAGTCCCTAACCTCAACTCAAGGGGTCACGCAACAAAGCGTGGATTGAGAGTCCCTAACCCCAACTCAAGGGGCCACGCAACAAAGCATGGATTGCGAGTCCCTAACCCCTACTAAAGGGGCCACGCAACAAAGTGTGGATTGAAAGTCCCTAACCCCAACTTAAGGGGCCACGCAACAAAGCGTGGATTAAGAGTCCCTAACCCCAACTCAAGGGGCCACGCAACAAAGCATGCGAAAGAGAAACAAGAAAGAAAGAAAGAAAGAAAGAACACAAGGTGTTCGCCCCAGAAAGAATTGGCGCTGCACTTGGGCCGGATTTTTGCTCCGAATGTAGGATCATCACTTCGCAACAAACGACATTTGTATACCGGCCGGTCTTGCTAATCTTCCGGTGGAAAGCTCCTCGCAACAAGCGATATTTGTATAGCGCCCTGTGTGGCGATATCTAGCGAATGATGGTTTGATGAAAAGCAAGCAAACACTAACAAAGTTGGGCGGTGTTGGCGCCATGCCCCCAACCCACTGTCTCTCACAGCCCGGAGGGGGGGAGAGCGGCTGCACGGTGTCGCATACAAGGACCCCTACCCCCCCTACGGTGCCATTCTGCGGACGTTGTCCACACTCTGGCACGTCGCGGGAGCGAGTGATAGTGCCGTGATTGCCTCACGAGATCATCTAGGGTGTCGCGGTATGAATCCAGCAGTGAGGCGGGGAGAAGAGCACGTTGATGCAGAAACCAGGATTGTGTATAAAGTCTGATGTCTGATGTCTGATAAGGGGTGTTGTGTGTGCGGTCTGTCCAAGAAGATGTCTGATATTCTTGTCTATTGGAAGTGGGTCTAGGGGTCTAATGTCTAGAGGAAATTGGGAGAAACTATCCCTAAATCACCCCCCCCCTTGCCGTTGTCCACACCAAATTCGTCACAGGAACCCCCCCCCCTTGACCCACCCATCCCCCCCCCCCCACTATCAGGTGCCTTCCATCCCCCCCCCCCCCCCAAGGAAAAAAGGCGCCACAAAAAACAGAACACACAAACCCCCCCCGTTTGGAAAACAATTGCACACCTGTTGTTGACAGCAGACAGCATCTGTGACAATCAGAAACATGGCAACACAAAAATAAAAACCACTTTGAGCACCACAACGGGGCAATGGGGAAAATGGGTGAGCAGCAAAAGTGGCCAAGGAAAAATACACTTTGGGAAAGGGAAAGGGGAAAGGGGAAAGGGGAAAGGGGAAAGGGGAAAGGGGAAAGGGGAAAGGGGAAAATGTGGGAGCAGGATAAATGGGAAAATTGAACGACCACCACACAAAACGGCCATACATAGCACTGAAAACCAAATGGGTAACGTGGGGGAAATGTGCCAAACAGGGAAAGGGGCAGAAATCTCAACGGATAGCATCCTGACCATGGCAATTGGCATCAGTTAAATTCGGATCCACACATAAAATGGTCATGGTACACCATAGAACACCAAATGTTGCAACGCGGAAAATGGGCAAAATCTTCAAAGAGAGCGCACAACAACAAAAAGGCACATGCGAATACGTGGGCATCCTCTCATTCATCGATGAGTCCATCCATGTCATCCACTGGCTGCGAGCAACTGGGCTGGGAGCTGCTTGGTGGTGCCGCAGAACGCGTGACACGGTCCGTGTCTGGCACAAACGCATCCCATTCTTCCAACAATGGCAATGCGTGCTGCGTAGCAAGGTCCCGCAGTTCCCGCCGAGTGTTGTTACTTGCCACCTTCACACCAAGCACATCAAGACAATGCACCAACGCCACCCTCGTCCAATCACGCACCCTGCCATTCTGCACTGCCATTGCCAACTTCGCCTGCATCCTAGCCACACTGCGCCCCTTATTTGGCTTGCGCGTTGTGGCCAATTCGTCTGCACTATTGTTCTCCCCCTCATCACAGACATCACCTACAACATTCACCACCACGTCCCCACAAGGACGCGGGCTTGCGCAAAAGCATGCATGACACACTAGACATGTATTGCACCACATGCGAACCTCCTTCTTGCATGTGGCACACTCCATACCTCTGCGAAAAGCGATGAAGTTGTGGTTGCCAGCATGCGAGTCAGGGGTCCCATCTGGTGCCACAGTGCGTACCACATCAGCCTGGTGCCGTTCTGTACCCTTTCCTGAGGGGGCCGTGGATGCTAGTGGTGTACCCGGCCCTCCAAAGAAGGGCGGGTTGTCACCATCATCAGCCACCGCTTCATTACCTTGTAGACACTGCAGCATCGCAGCTTCCAGAGATTCTCTTTCACTTACCTTCCTTGAAACCCTCTGTCTTGGGTGCAGATCGAAGCGTGCACGGGCAGCCAAGTGGCGTGCCACTGCAACACCTTGTCCCTTTGCCCATTGCTGTAAAGGGGGCAAGTTGGAATGCAATGCCATGCACATGCTGAGGACATGTGTCTCCACAATGTCATGCATATTGCTGCAGAACCTCCCACGCAAAGAGATGGCACGCTCTACTGCAGCTTCAGCGGGGCAATACGTTCGCAATAATGCGAGAACGCGCCACACATTGACCCACTGTGCATGTGCCCTTTCGGGTGCCAATGCCTCCCACATCTTGGACATTTGCACAGTTGCAAAGTGCTGCACCATGTGCTCCTTAAGGTCTGCCCACTCTACCAAGGCACGGTCATAGTTCACATGTGCCGCGCACAACTCTTCTTGGTGTGCAGCCATAAATTGACGCAACTGCTCTACCCCATATGCAGCACGCTCATTGACCGGGAGGCCAAGGAAACGGCCATGGTCCAACAATACTGCGCACTCCAACACCCCCCTGGGGTCAATGGTTGCCTGCCCCTCCTTGATGCCTGCAAGCAACGCATCAGTTACTGCACGCGCCTGAACGCCAGGAAAAGGAGGGGTTGTTCCACACTTCTGCCCACCTGAATCAAACTGCACCAACTGCACACCATGCCATGCACCGGTCGCAGTTTGCTCCTTGAACTGCAACCACCCTCGACCCTCCTCGCAAGCCACCTTCTGCAACCGGGCTTGTAGCATACCTGTGGCAGTGGCTAAGTGTGCACCTGTGGGCGCGCACAGTTGTGCCACACTGTTAAAACACCGCATGCCATGCAAGATGTCCCCATAAACCACCCCCCATGCAAGCAAACTGGCATCATGGCAGTCCTCCCACACATCCTCCTCTTTGGTAGAGTGCTGCACCTTGGAATCCAAGTGTCGTGCCACCCAGGGGACATTGGCCAAAAAAGCAGTGTTGCGCCGTGCATTTGCCTGTGACCACCTGATGCGATGACTTGTGGGGATCAGTTGCAAGCCACTACGGTTATCCTGCACATGCTTCTGCACACACTTTTGCAACTCCTTCCACTGCCGTGCCCCACTGTACAAGCCTCGCTGCCGATCGACGGCCGCCATGTAATCAACATGGGTCGCGCCGGCAGCCTCCAGCGCAAGACCCAACTTGCGCTGCAACACATGGCACGGCTCACCCAAGGGTGTCATCAACACCAACCACTTCCCAATCAAGGCAAACACATTGCTCTCAATGACAGAGACATCAACAACCTGCCGCGCACTGGCACCCCGCACACCAAGGTTGGAAGCCCCGTCCACTGCAAAGGTCACTACCCTCTTTGCCCACCAATCGCGGTCAGGAATCCAGGACAATAGAACGCATTCCAACTGTGTTGCAATCTCCTGCGCATCACCACAGGCCACATCCACCACCCCAAGGAACACCTCACACATGCCCCCAGGGCCAGTGCCCGGGAAAATAAGCAGAATGGCGTACTCATTGACGCGATGCCTCTGCCTATCCGAGCCGTCAAGCAACACTGCAATGAACGTTGCCAGGAATAAGGTGTGCGTCACCTCATCCTGCATGGCATCATGCATTGCTGCAATAGCCTTCTCAACTATCCACCGCCGTGATGCATGGTGCCCAGGGGCAGATGTCAGAGAACAGTGCAGAAGAATGCGCTCACTTATAGCACGGACGGAAGTGCACATGCGTAACCCAATATACACCTCAACCAACCGTGACAGAATGGCTGCCTCAGCATCCGACATAGCCACACCAATGTCCATGGCTTCCGCCCTGACGAACACAACGGTCGCTCCCACCACCACAGCTGTGGCAGCAGCAGTGGGGCACAATGCGCAATACCGCTCTGCACAATGCAGCTTGAAACTGTCCTCAGCCAATCGGTGGTGGTGCCCTGGCCTATGCAGATTCTTTCGGTTTGATGTTGTGCCACGTGATAACCCCAAGTGGCTTTCCAACACCTCCTTCCGCCACGTTTTTGGGCCGGAGGTCTTCATGCGCATCCCTACAGCATATGTTCCCAACACCAGGGCTTCACTTTTCTTAGGGGGACGCGCCACCCCAGGAATGCCACACACATTTGCCCACGCACAACACACACACTCAACACCCCCACTTGTCGTGAACTGATACTGCCAATGGGCGGCTACAAACATTTGTAGTGTCTTTGGACCACTGTCCAGTTGCATGGGAGTGGCCTGCATCAACACGCACAATGCGTCCTTCCCCGATGCGGCCAATGCAACAGACCTCAACCTGTCTTGCTCGACTGATTGTGCCACGGAGGATTGTGACATGCCATGCTCTGCATGCCGCGCATCCCACTCTTTTGCATGCCGTGCTCTCAGTTGCATCTGGTGTGCTTCAACACGCACTCTCAGATGCCTTGCCACTCGCACCTTGCGCTTCTGCAGCAACTGTGCCACTGCCTCAACAAATTCTGAGGACGTCTGTAGCGGCGCCGAGGCAGCCACACACATCTCATTAGGCATGCTCTGGGCATGCGTACTCATGTCCCCTACCCTTGAAGCAGTTGGGGAAGGGGGGGGTGCGCCTTGTGCCAGCGCCATGGCTGGCACAGAGGCGTCCATAGGCACGCTCTGGGCATGCATAGGCCTGTTCCTGATGTACTCCACCCTTGATGCACCCTGTGTTGAAGGAGGGGTGGGGGGGGACGCACCTGGTGCCAGCGCCATGGCTGGCACCGAGGTGTCAGTAGGTACGCTCCGGGCATCCCGGGTCTGACCAGGGGCCGGCGGTCCTGTCCGTTGGGAGGCACGCTGCGACATGTCTGGTACAACCAAATCTGTCTGTTTCCGCTTGTATAGCAGAAACGTCGCCTTTCGCGGGTCGGGGGGGGGATTCATGGCCTTCACCGTGGTGTCGTTACACAACCACCACCTGTCGTTGAAAACGACATGCACCACAAAGTGACCCTCCTCCCTCGTCGCTCCAATGTGCAACACCATGGCAGGCAAGGACCATTGCCACCCCAGGCAATCGAGAAACTCATGGTCGACAACCAACTTGTACTCCTGCTGGTTGTGGGCATGTAACCCCACGACCTCGTTGTATACCACCGATGTATACATTGGTGCCTCCCTCAGGTCACCCCCACACGGACACGGGGGGGGGGGTTGTCAGGTAACCCAACCGGTCTCCCCTTCATTCCCTCCTTCACACGCTGGCGCACACTCTGTCCCTGGTTCGTCACATGCAATATCTGCGCTGGCATGGCTGTCTCCCCCCCCTCCCGCAGAACCTTCACCCCACAGGCACCACAGTATTGCCAGAACTGCTCGTACGACAAACAACATGACAGAGCAACCACCCCAGCGGCCGTGAGCTTGGGCACCATGTACTTCCAACACTCGGGCATCTCCGCCTGCCGCATCCATTGGAATTTTGGTGCAGGGGCTTTGCACTTGCATCGCCCGCTGCATCGGCACACCGTCTCACACATGGCATCCTCCATTGCCAGCCTCTCAGCAATGTCCTGTGGATTGTATGCACCACCTCCTCCATGTGCCACAACACCCTGCCACAATGGTCCCCAGACACCCTCCTCGTCCAGGCATCCTGCGTGTCCTGCGTGTCCTGCATGTCCACCCGACGCCACCAACAGACACTGCAGCGTGGTACCCAACCAACACCAGTTGTACCCATGTGGATTCTCCATTCCCCATGGTCGCTGCGGTGCTCCACCAAGTGGCCCACTATGCACCTGCATGTAAGCGGAAAGCGGTCTCATCGAGGAATGCACGGTCCCGCGGCGGGAGTGTCCACCAGTCACCACGGGAATACAACACCACCAACCTCCTCTCCCCGTGCCAAGAACAAGTGCCATGCCATGCACCCGTACGCACGAGAACCGGTTGCTGGCATACATCGTACGTGGCGCCAACCCGTGTAACACCATCCAAGCATTCCATACTACATCTCCGTCCACCCCGACCATTACATACACCACCTACCTCCACCCATATGTGTCCCCGTGTGTGCTGGCCGGTGGAAAACACTGCCGACCAAGGGGACGCGTCATGCACATGCTGATGCGGTTTTGTGAGCACATTGCAAGACAATTGCATGGTGGTCCATGTGAACCAATCAGGCAACATCTGCCTTGCCATCTTGTTCACCAGGGTCACTAGTGGCTTGTAGTTGCGTGTCTGTTGCACTAGACGAGTGCGGCGGCAGTCTGTTGCATTGGTGTGGCCCTTCATACCACCAACCCCTAGTTGCAAATGCCACGCTCTAACCCCCCCAACCGGCCCACGCTTGTATGCCAAGATGCCCATCATCCCGTGCAACATGCAAAAGGGGGCTACCTGCAGCGAATGGTCAAAGACTGCACCCCGGAAATGACCACCTCCTTTGACACCATCTCGTTCCGCCTCGGCAATAACCACCACCGTCGCCCGGTGGCACTGCTCCTCCATATCCCCACAGTCATGGTAGTGCAGCGGATGCTCCCGTCCAGGCACCCAAACAGTAGCGGATGTCAACGCGCTGTCAATCCCAAACCTTGACGTCACAATGCTGTACCTGTCTGATCGCAGCAACACCACACTACCGTCCACGTGCTTCGCCAAGGCAGCAAAGTGGTCAGCCATTCCCCCTTGGGGCCGGCCACGCCATGTGTCCTTCTCAAGATCCCGGTTCACAGATAGTGAAGACTCTTGAATTGAAAGCCCACACATGTCGCGAAACACGGCGATGGCCCTTGCCCGCAGCGATGCGCCGTCCAACGGGGTGTTGCTGGTGATAGCATGCAGGCTTTGGGCCACGGCATAGTAGAAACATGCCCCGGCAACGTATTGGTCGGGAAGAATGCGAAGCTTCAAGGACCTTGCCTTTGGTAGGACTCTGCCAACCTCGGCCTTGCTGGGCTTTTTGTCCACGTGGTCCAATGCCATAGCATCTGGATCTATCGGCGCTGTCTTTGTGCCTGGCTCTTTCTTGCCACGTTTCACGGCAGCCCCATTACTTGCTGGGGGAACCCCTGGGCGCTTCTTGCTCCGTGGGCTCTGTCCCACAGAACTGGGGTGTGCAACCGGGGTGGTCGCTGACTCTGCACTGGACTGACTGCAAGCCCTCACTGTCGCCAATGAACTAGGGTGTTCAACCGGGGTGTACCCTGAATCCGCACTAGACTGACTGCAGGCCTTCACTGTCGCCACAGTGCCTGTGCTAGAAGGACTGCAGTCCACAGCAGCTGGCTCCTTGGGTTTCTGTGCAAGTGGTACAGGAGACTCCTCCAAGGAACTCGCCACCCCTCCATCACTAGCCGCCGGTGTCAGACACACAGGGTGGGGGGCCGGGGAGTGTGACTCACCGGCGGGGCAGACCTGGGACCAGGGGTCCGGTGTTCCACGTTCAACACATGCCGCGTTCGCACCACCTGGGGGGGGGGGGGGCAGGTGGACTTAACACCTCACCAGTCTCCACCCTAGGTGCACCTACCGGGGGACCACGCCCTTGTGCCAGGGAGGACGAAGTGGGAGTCACAGACTCATCGCCTGAGGGGTCTCTTGCCATGCGCACCGCCGCTCCACCCTCCTGCGCTACGGCAGAGGACGTGGAGTCACTTGGGTCACCTCGGGGGTGCCCTTCTTGACTTAAAGGTTGGGTGCATGGTCGCTGTACACCGGCCGCCTCCATCTCCTCCATGCGCACCGCCGCTCCAACCTCCTGCGCTACGGCAGAGGACGTGGAGTCACTTGGGTCACCTCGGGGGTGCCCTTCTTGACTTAAAGGTTGGGTGCATGGTCGCTGTACACCGGCCGCCTCCATCTCCTCCATGCGCACCGCCGCTCCAACCCCCTGCGCTACGGCAGAGGACGTGGAGTCACTTGGGTCACCTCGGGGGTGCCCTCCTGGACTTAATCGTTGGGTGTATGCTGGCTGTACACCGGCCGCCTCCATCTCCTCCACTAGTACCTGCAGCATCTCAAGCCCTGCATCATCCCTCCATGCGTTGTCCATAACCCGTACGGCTGCATGCAGACGACCGGGATGACGGTCTGGCACCACTGGGCTAAAGGGGCTGCAACGCAGCAAGAGCTCGTTGCAGTCTTGCATAGGCACCCGCATGCTGTTCGCGAAGTGGCGGCCCAGCGTGTATGCTGCCACCAGGCTGTCCTCAGTCAATGGTTCTCGGCGCTGCTCTTGCAGCCCTTGGCATGCAATCGTGAGGCAGCGGGCTGCCCCATGGGCGGCTTGCAGCAACGCCTGGTCAAAGCGCTCTTGCCGTGTCTGGGTGACAGTGACACACGCACGTGGGACCGCAGCCTCAGGCAGCAACGAGTTGCGCCGACCGCTAGCGCGCGCCTTGGGGCTTGGCAACAGGTCGCTCACCAGTGGTTTGGGCCCACTTGTCGCTTGGGGCCACAGATATGGGCCAGGCGTCACATGGCGAATAGCCTTGTCATAGAAGTAACCCATGGTAGGGGTGGGATACGCCACGTCCCTAGTCCAGAACGGCCACTCGTCGACCAGAGGTAGGGCACGCACCAGTTCACACCAAACGTCCCTTTGCTCTGCTGTCTTCACACTTGACGGCCACCCGGCAATAGCACCGGCCTTACGACTGACTGCCTGGCCGGCCAGTGTTCCGTTTCGCAAGTCGTTCCCACAGGTCTGTGGCAACATCCCGGTAGTGCACGAGGCTCCCCCCATCATGCATGGTGGGCTTGGCAAACCCATGCTCGGTGTACATGAACCGGCACAATGCCCTCCAACCATGCAGATTCACCACATCAAGGTCACACGAGGCCATGCGGTCCCTCAACCGTCGCCATAGGCGCCCGGCCACCTCCGGTCGGGCCTCCCACCCCAATTGTCCTGTGGCCAGCATTAGGCCATACTTCATTCTTGCTGGCTCCAGCAAGTGCTCCGGTGGCCATTCAGCAGGCTGGTCCGTTGCTTGGCTCGTGCACCACGACTGTCAGTGGTTTGGGTGACCTTCGAGGCTTGCAGGGTCCACAACCGTGACCACTATGGGGCTCCCACAACTCGGGGGGGCAATCAAGGGCAGGTCCTTGGTACTCAAAGTGCCAGCCGGGCTGGTCCTCAGGCTCACCGGCTGGTCCAGGAGACGCCGTTGCTGGTGGGTTTGTTGTCGAGAGCGCTAGGGCTATGACAACAAACGAAGTGCTGCTGCTCAGAGGCACGCAGTGGCTACGTCCAGGCTTAGTCGCGAAGCGCAATGGCTTGGACTGAAACCGAAAGCTGAGGCTCAAAGGCGCACAGTAGGCGATCAAGGTTCAGTCGCGAAGCGCAATGGCTCGGACCGAGCCAGGTAGCTGTGGCTCAAAAGCGCACAGTAGGCGAACTGGCAGAACGCGAACTCGCACAGGGAAAGGTGTAATGAGGCAAAAACAAACTACAAGGAGAAAAAGTACAGATCAGACCACAGAACCAGGACGCGGCGTACCCCCGAAATGTTTTGGAGGTGAAATATTGGACACCTTCCGTCAAATATTTGGCGGTGTAGACCCTCCAAATATTTGACGGAACCCCATCACTAGGGGTTCCGTCAAATATTTCGTGGGTGTACACCCCCCAAATATTTGACGGAAGGGGTTCCGTCAAATATTTGGGGGCTGTAGACCCACCAAATATTTGACGGAACCCCTTCCGTCAAATATTTGGGGGCTGTAGACCCTCCAAATATTTGACGGAAGGGGATCCGTCAAATATTTGGGGGGTGTAGACCCTCCAAATATTTGACGGAAGGGGTTCCGTCAAATATTTGGGGGCTGTAGACCCCCCAAATATTTGACGGAACCCCTTCCGTCAAATATTTGGGGGCTGTAGACCCTCCAAATATTTGACGGAAGGGGTTCCGTCAAATATTTGGGGGGTGTAGACCCTCCAAATATTTGACGGAAGGGGTTCCGTCAAATATTTGGGGGCTGTAGACCCCCCAAATATTTGACGGAACCCCTTCCGTCAAATATTTGGGGGCTGTAGACCCTCCAAATATTTGACGGAAGGGGTTCCGTCAAATATTTGGGGGGTGTAGACCCTCCAAATATTTGACGGAAGGGGTTCCGTCAAATATTTGGGGGCTGTACACCCACCAAATATTTGACGGAACCCCTTCCGTCAAATATTTGGGGGATGTAGACCCACCAAATATTTGACGGAACCCCTTCCGTCAAATATTTGGGGGCTGTAGACCCACCAAATATTTGACGGAACCCCTTCCGTCAAATATTTGAGGGCTGTAGACCCTCCAAATATTTGACGGAACCCCTTCCGTCAAATATTTGGGGGCTGTAGTCCCACCAAATATTTGACGGAACCCCTTCCGTCAAATGTTTGGGGGCTGTACACCCACCAAATATTTGACGGAACCCCTTCCGTCAAATATTTGGGGGCTGTAGACCCCCCAAATATTTGACGGAACCCCTTCCGTCAAATATTTGGGGGCTGTAGACCCTCCAAATATTTGACGGAAGGGGTTCCGTCAAATATTTGGGGGCTGTAGACCCACCAAATATTTGACGGAACCCCTTCCGTCAAATATTTGGGGGGTGTAGACCCACCAAACATTTGACGGAACCCCTTCCGTCAAATATTTGGGGGCTGTAGACCCACCAAATATTTGACGGAACCCCTTCCGTCAAATATTTGGGGGCTGTAGACCCTCCAAATATTTGACGGAACCCCTTCCGTCAAATATTTGGGGGCTGTAGACCCACCAAATATTTGACGGAACCCCTTCCGTCAAATGTTTGGGGGCTGTAGACCCACCGAAAATTTGACGGAACCCCTTCCGTCAAATATTTGGGGGGTGTAGACCCACCAAATATTTGACGGAACCCCTTCCGTCAAATATTTGGGGGGTGTAGACGCTCCAAATATTTGACGGAAGGGGTTCCATCAAATATTTGTGGGGTGTAGACCCACCAAATATTTGACGGAAGGGGTTCCGTCAAATATTTGGGGGCTGTACACCCACCAAATATTTGACGGAACCCCTTCCGTCAAATATTTCGGGGCTGTAGACCCACCAAATATTTGACGGAACCCCTTCCGTCAAATATTTGGGGGCTGTAGACCCACCAAATATTTGACGGAACCCCTTCCGTCAAATATTTGGGGGCTGTAGACCCACCAAATATTTGACGGAACCCCTTCCGTCAAATATTTGGGGGCTGTAGACCCTCCAAATATTTGACGGAACCCCTTCCGTCAAATATTTGGGGGCTGTAGACCCACCAAATATTTGACGGAACCCCTTCCGTCAAATGTTTGGGGGCTGTAGACCCACCGAAAATTTGACGGAACCCCTTCCGTCAAATATTTGGGGGGTGTAGACCCACCAAATATTTGACGGAACCCCTTCCGTCAAATATTTGGGGGCTGTAGACCCACCAAATATTTGACGGAACCCCTTCCGTCAAATATTTGGGGGGTGTAGACCCACCAAATATTTGACGGAAGGGGTTCCATCAAATATTTGTGGGGTGTAGACCCACCAAATATTTGACGGAAGGGGTTCCGTCAAATATTTGGGGGCTGTACACCCACCAAATATTTGACGGAACCCCTTCCGTCAAATATTTCGGGGCTGTAGACCCACCAAATATTTGACGGAACCCCTTCCGTCAAATATTTGGGGGCTGTAGACCCACCAAATATTTGACGGAACCCCTTCCGTCAAATATTTGGGGGCTGTAGACGCTCCAAATATTTGACGGAACCCCTTCCGTCAAATATTTGGGGGCTGTAGACCCTCCAAATATTTGACGGAACCCCTTCCGTCAAATATTTGGGGGCTGTAGACCCCCCAAATATTTGACGGAACCCCTTCCGTCAAATATTTGGGGGCTGTAGACCCACCAAATATTTGACGGAACCCCTTCCGTCAAATATTTGGGGGCTGTAGACCCTCCAAATATTTGACGGAACCCCTTCCGTCAAATATTTGGGGGGTGTAGACCCACCAAATATTTGACGGAAGGGGTTCCATCAAATATTTGTGGGGTGTAGACCCACCAAATATTTGACGGAAGGGGTTCCGTCAAATATTTGGGGGCTGTACACCCACCAAATATTTGACGGAACCCCTTCCGTCAAATATTTCGGGGCTGTAGACCCACCAAATATTTGACGGAACCCCTTCCGTCAAATATTTGGGGGCTGTAGACCCACCAAATATTTGACGGAACCCCTTCCGTCAAATATTTGGGGGCTGTAGACGCTCCAAATATTTGACGGAACCCCTTCCGTCAAATATTTGGGGGCTGTAGACCCTCCAAATATTTGACGGAACCCCTTCCGTCAAATATTTGGGGGCTGTAGACCCACCAAATATTTGACGGAACCCCTTCCGTCAAATATTTGGGGGCTGTAGACGCTCCAAATATTTGACGGAACCCCTTCCGTCAAATATTTGGGGGCTGTAGACCCTCCAAATATTTGACGGAACCCCTTCCGTCAAATATTTGGGGGCTGTAGACCCCCCAAATATTTGACGGAACCCCTTCCGTCAAATATTTGGGGGCTGTAGACCCACCAAATATTTGACGGAACCCCTTCCGTCAAACATTTGGGGGCTGTAGACCCACCAAATATTTGACGGAACCCCTTCCGTCAAATATTTGGGGGGTGTAGACCAACCAAATATTTGACGGAAGGGGTTCCGTCAAATATTTGTGGGGTGTAGACCCACCAAATATTTGACGGAAGGGGTTCCGTCAAATATTTGGGGGCTGTACAGCCCCCAAATATTTGACGGAACCCCTTCCGTCAAATATTTGGTGGGTGTACAGCCCCCAAATATTTGACGCAACCCCTTCCGTCAAATATTTGGTGGGTCTACACCCCCCAAATATTTGACGGAACCCCTTCCGTCAAATATTTGGAGGGTCTACAGCCCCCAAATATTTGACGGAACCCCTTCCGTCAAATATTTGGTGGTTCTACACCCCCCAAATATTTGACGGAACCCCTTCCGTCAAATATTTGGAGGGTCTACAGCCCCCAAATATTTGACGGAGGGGGTTCCGTCAAATATTTGGGGGGTGTAGACCCACCAAATATTTGACGGAAGGGGTTCCGTCAAATATTTGGGGGGTGTAGACCCACCAAATATTTGACGGAACCCCTTCCGTCAAATATTTGGGGGCTGTAGACCCCCCAAATATTTGACAGAAGGGGTTCCGTCAAATATTTGGTGGGTGTAGACCCACCAAATATTTGACAGAACCCCTTCCGTCAAATATTTGGGGGCTGTAGACCCTCCAAATATTTGACGGAACCCCTTCCGTCAAATATTTGGGGGCTGTAGACCCACCAAATATTTGACGGAACCCCTTCCGTCAAATATTTGGGGGGTGTAGACCCACCAAATATTTGACGGAACCCCTTCCGTCAAATATTTGGGGGCTGTAGACTCACCAAATATTTGACGGAACCCCTTCCGTCAAATATTTGGGGGGTGTAGACCCACCAAATATTTGACGGAAGGGGTTCCGTCAAATATTTGTGGGGTGTAGACCCACCAAATATTTGACGGAAGGGGTTCCGTCAAATATTTGGGGGCTGTACACCCACCAAATATTTGACGGAACCCCTTCCGTCAAATATTTGGGGGCTGTAAACCCACCAAATATTTGACGGAACCCCTTCCGTCAAATATTTGGGGGCTGTAGACCCACCAAATATTTGACGGAACCCCTTCCGTCAAATATTTGGGGGCTGTAGACGCTCCAAATATTTGACGGAACCCCTTCCGTCAAATATTTGGGGGCTGTAGACCCTCCAAATATTTGACGGAACCCCTTCCGTCAAATATTTGGGGGCTGTAGACCCCCCAAATATTTGACGGAACCCCTTCCGTCAAATATTTGGGGGCTGTAGACCCCCCAAATATTTGACGGAACCCCTGCCGTCAAATATTTGGGGGCTGTAGACCCTCCAAATATTTGACGGAACCCCTTCCGTCAAATATTTGGGGGCTGTAGACCCACCAAATATTTGACGGAACCCCTTCCGTCAAATATTTGGGGGCTGTACACCTACCAAATATTTGACGGAACCCCTTCCGTCAAATATTTGGGGGCTGTAGACCCACCAAATATTTGACGGAACCCCTTCCGTCAAATATTTGGGGGCTGTAGACGCTCCAAATATTTGACGGAACCCCTTCCGTCAAATATTTGGGGGGTGTAGACCCTCCAAATATTTGACGGAACCCCTTCCGTCAAATATTTGGGGGGTCTACAGCCCCCAAGTATTTGACGGAAGGGGTTCCGTCAAATATTTGGGGGCTACAGCCCCCAAATATTTGACGGAAGGGGTTCCGTCAAATATTTGGAGGGTCTACAGCCCCCAAATATTTGACGGAAGGGGTTCCGTCAAATATTTGGAGCGTCTACAGCCCCCAAATATTTGACGGAAGGGGTTCCGTCAAATATTTGGTGGGTCTACAGCCCCCAAATATTTGACGGAAGGGGTTCCGTCAAATATTTGGTGGGTGTACAGCCCCCAAATATTTGATGGAACCCCTTCCGTCAAATATTTGGTGGGTGTACAGCCCCCAAATATTTGACGCAACCCCTTCCGTCAAATATTTGGTGGGTCTACACCCCCCAAATATTTGACGGAACCCCTTCCGTCAAATATTTGGAGGGTCTACAGCCCCCAAATATTTGACGGAACCCCTTCCGTCAAATATTTGGTGGTTCTACACCCCCCAAATATTTGACGGAACCCCTTCCGTCAAATATTTGGAGGGTCTACAGCCCCCAAATATTTGACGGAGGGGGTTCCGTCAAATATTTGGGGGGTGTAGACCCACCAAATATTTGACGGAAGGGGTTCCGTCAAATATTTGGGGGGTGTAGACCCACCAAATATTTGACGGAACCCCTTCCGTCAAATATTTGGGGGCTGTAGACCCCCCAAATATTTGACAGAAGGGGTTCCGTCAAATATTTGGTGGGTGTAGACCCACCAAATATTTGACCGAACCCCTTCCGTCAAATATTTGGGGGCTGTAGACCCTCCAAATATTTGACGGAACCCCTTCCGTCAAATATTTGGGGGCTGTAGACCCACCAAATATTTGACGGAACCCCTTCCGTCAAATATTTGGGGGGTGTAGACCCACCAAATATTTGACGGAACCCCTTCCGTCAAATATTTGCGGGCTGTAGACTCACCAAATATTTGACGGAACCCCTTCCGTCAAATATTTGGGGGGTGTAGACCCACCAAATATTTGACGGAAGGGGTTCCGTCAAATATTTGTGGGGTGTAGACCCACCAAATATTTGACGGAAGGGGTTCCGTCAAATATTTGGGGGCTGTACACCCACCAAATATTTGACGGAACCCCTTCCGTCAAATATTTGGGGGCTGTAAACCCACCAAATGTTTGACGGAACCCCTTCCGTCAAATATTTGGGGGCTGTAGACCCACCAAATATTTGACGGAACCCCTTCCGTCAAATATTTGGGGGCTGTAGACGCTCCAAATATTTGACGGAACCCCTTCCGTCAAATATTTGGGGGCTGTAGACCCTCCAAATATTTGACGGAACCCCTTCCGTCAAATATTTGGGGGCTGTAGACCCCCCAAATATTTGACAGAACCCCTTCCGTCAAATATTTGGGGGCTGTAGACCCCCCAAATATTTGACGGAACCCCTTCCGTCAAATATTTGGGGGCTGTAGACCCTCCAAATATTTGAGGGAAGGGGTTCCGTCAAATATTTGGGGGGTGTAGACCCACCAAATATTTGACGGAAGGGGTTCCGTCAAATATTTGGGGGCTGTACACCCACCAAATATTTGACGGAAGGGGTTCCGTCAAATATTTGGGGGCTGTACACCCACCAAATATTTGACGGAACCCCTTCCGTCAAATATTTGGGGGCTGTAGACGCTCCAAATATTTGACGGAACCGCTTCCGTCAAATATTTGGGGGCTGTAGACCCTCCAAATATTTGACGGAACCCCTTCCGTCAAATATTTGGGGGCTGTAGACCCCCCAAATATTTGACGGAACCCCTTCCGTCAAATATTTGGGGGCTGTAGACCCACCAAATATTTGACGGAAGGGGTTCCGTCAAATATTTGGGGGGTGTAGACCCACCAAATATTTGACGGAAGGGGTACCGTGAAATATTTGGGGGCTGTACACCCACCAAATATTTGACGGAACCCCTTCCGTCAAATATTTGGGGGGTGTAGACCCACCAAATATTTGACGGAACCCCTTCCGTCAAATATTTGGGGGCTGTAGACCCTCCAAATATTTGACGGAACCCCTTCCGTCAAATATTTGGGGGCTGTAGACCCACCAAATATTTGACGGAACCCCTTCCGTCAAATATTTGGGGGCTGTATACCCACCAATTATTTGATGGAACCCCTTCCGTCAAATATTTGGGGGCTGTAGACCCACCAAATATTTGACGGAACCCCTTCCGTCAAATATTTGGGGGCTGTAGACCCCCCAAATATTTGACGGAACCCTTTCCGTCAAATATTTGGGGGGTGTAGACCCTCCAAATATTTGACGGAAGGGGTTCCGTCAAATATTTGGGGGGTGTAGACCCACCAAATATTTGACGGAAGGGGTTCCGTCAAATATTTGGGGGCTGTACACCCACCAAATATTTGACGGAAGGGGTTCCGTCAATTATTTGGGGGCTGTACACCCACCAAATATTTGACGGAACCCCTTCTGTCAAATATTTGGGGGCTGTAGACCCACCAAATATTTGACGGAAGGGGTTCCGTCAAATATTTGGGGGCTGTAGACGCTCCAAATATTTGACGGAACCCATTCCGTCAAATATTTGGGGGCTGTAGACCCTCCAAATATTTGACGGAACCCCTTCCATCAAATATTTGGGGGCTATAGACCCCCCAAATATTTGACGGAACCCCTTCCGTCAAATATTTGGGGGCTGTAGACCCTCCAAATATTTGACGGAAGGGGTTCCGTCAAATATTTGGGGGGTGTAGACCCACCAAATATTTGACGGAAGGGGTTCCGTCAAATATTTGGGGGCTGTACACCCACCGAATATTTGACGGAACCCCTTCCGTCAAATATTTGGGGGGTGTAGACCCACCAAATATTTGACGGAAGGGGTTCCGTCAAATATTTGGGGGCTGTACAACCACCAAATATTTGACGGAACCCCTTCCGTCAAATATTTGGGGGCTGTAGACCCACCACATATTTGACGGAACCCCTTCCGTCAAATATTTGGGGGCTGTAGACCCACCAAATATTTGACGGAACCCCTTCCGTCAAATATTTGGGGGCTGTAGACCCTACAAATATTTGACGGAACCCCTTCCGTCAAATATTTGGGGTGTGTAGACCCACCAAATATTTGACGGAAGGGGTTCCGTCAAATATTTGTGGGGTGTAGACCCACCAAATATTTGACGGAAGGGGTTCCGTCAAATATTTGGGGGCTGTACACCCACCAAATATTTGACGGAACCCCTTCCGTCAAATATTTGGGGGCTGTAGACCCACCAAATATTTGACGGAACCCCTTCCGTCAAATATTTGGGGGCTGTAGACGCTCCAAATATTTGACGGAACCCCTTCCGTCAAATATTTGGGGGCTGTAGACCCTCCAAATATTTGACGGAACCCCTTCCGTCAAATATTTGGGGGCTGTAGACCCCCCAAATATTTGACGGAACCCCTTCCGTCAAATATTTGGGGGCTGTAGACCCCCCAAATATTTGACGGAACCCCTTCCGTCAAATACTTGGGGGGTGTAGACCCACCAAATATTTGACGGAAGGGGTTCCGTCAAATATTTGGGGGCTGTAGACCCACCAAATATTTGACGGAACCCCTTCCGTCAAATATTTGGGGGGTGTAGACCCACCAAATATTTGACGGAAGGGGTTCCGTCAAATATTTGGGGGCTGTAGACCCTCCAAATATTTGACGGAAGGGGTTCCGTCAAATATTTGGGGGCTGTACACCCACCAAATATTTGACGGAAGGGGTTCCGTCAAATATTTGGGGGCTGTACACCCACCAAATGTTTGACGGAAGGGGTTCCGTCAAATATTTGGGGGCTGTACACCCACCAAATATTTGACGGAACCCCTTCCGTCAAATATTTGGGGGGTGTAGACCCACCAAATATTTGACGGAAGGGGTTCCGTCAAATATTTGGGGGGTGTAGACCCACCAAATAATTGACGGAAGGGGTTCCGTCAAATATTTGGGGGCTGTACACCCACCAAATATTTGACGGAACCCCTGTACTGTATCGTTGTTGAACGGCAATTATCGTTGGCGTGTCTTCAACCTCTTTTTTGGGCATCCCCACCCTGAAGACCTTGGAGACCGCCTTCAATCTTGGGCAGTCAGGCATGGGCACATTCGTACCATTGCGGACAAACATAGTGAACGCACAGTGCAGCAAACCTAGTGGTGATCACATGTGTGTACTCTTTCCCACATCTCATTAGGCATGCTCTGGGCATGCGTACTCATGTCCCCTACCCTTGAAGCACTCTGTGGTGGACATGGTACACTGGCTGCTGGGGGCAGTCCCATTCCTCGGCCGCAAATCCGCAAAGCTCCGTCCGCACAAAACAGGTCCTAAGAAACAGGTCCCTGCGGGGGTCGACACTGAAGACCCACGCGTGACGGAGCAGCACATGTAAATTGTCATGCATCGTCATTGAAGGGGCTCACAGTCAGCAAATTGTAATTGGTTGCAGGAGCAAACGTGCCAGAACCCCTTCTCAGTTGTGATCAACGCGTTCATCATTGAAGGAGTCTCTGGTCCAAGGCGCAAAGGCCTAGACCACAAACAATCAAAAACACCTCAAGGGCGTTGTACACAAACAAATTGTCTGCTCAAACAACCAAAATCAGAATCAAATTGAAGTTGTCACATACATTGTCAACAACAGGTGTGCAATTGGTTTCCAAACGGGGGGGTTTGTTTTTTCCGTGGCACCTTTTTTCCTTGGGGGGGGGGGGGGTTGAAAGCACCCGATAGTGGGGGGGGGGGGGGGTGGGGGGTCACGGGGGGGGTTTCCTGTGAAGAGTTTGGTGTGGACAAGGGCGGGGGGGGGGGGGGTTGATGTAGTGCATAATCAAGGGGCTGGGGGAGGGGGGTTCATGGTCTGGTAATGATGGTCCATAAAAGTCTGATGTCTGATGTCTGATAGCCGACTAGGTCGCTATACACAATCCTGCCAGAAACCAAGGCTGGGCCAGACACCGCATCGCTAAAGCCACCTGTTGTGCCTCCAGGTGTGCGGCGGTGGAACACAAACAATGGTCCAGACATTTCACCGCCCATGACGTGGTGTGGTAGGACTGCGGTCGGTCCCATGTGCGCACCGCTCGGCGGCGGGATACCTCTTTAGAGGCGTGGCCATCCCGCCGCGATGTTCTCCCCGGCGCGCTGTATACCCGAATTGATTGAGGAGGACAGAGTCCATGGGGCTGGGCCGTACGGCTCGTGGGCGCAGCTTCGTGTACCAGGCCGGCACCACTATGGACAGTGTGGGCGGCACCTGTGGGTCGCGAGGGGGCATGGTGAGTTTCCCACGCAGTTGGCATAGGCCATGTAGGGCATGGTACTGGTGGCAGGCTACAAGCTCCCTGAGGTCTACCCAAAACCCTGAGCATGCGTTGGTCGCCGAGCATCGGCAGCCAGGATACGCAGTGCGCACGGTCGAAAGTGGCATACACCATGTGTCCTGCCTTCCCATTCCACAGTCCCTATGGGACCACATCCCTCCAGGACTGCGGGTAAACCTCAGGGAGCGTATGGCCTAGCACTAGTACCATGCCCTACATGGCCTATTCCAAATGCGCGGCCGCGAACAAATTCGGCGCAATGGGGAAGTAGTCTTGCTTGCCAAGATAGCTACACGCCTACCATTGCTAGACTACGATCCCAAGCATCCCGAAGACATTGCGATGTGTGGCGGGCCTACCACCACTCTAGCGGGAAAATGGATCCTCCAACGGAAGCATGTTGCCACTTTCGACGGTGCGCACGGGATATCCTGGCTGCCGATGCTCAGCGACCGACGCATGCTCTGGGTTTCAATGGGTCTCGGGCCAGGTACAATGGGACGGTATTGGCGCGCCGCAGTCCCACTTGGCGCACCACTGTCCACAAACGCATGTTACGATGCATGCGCTGGAAAGTCGCATTTCACAACATGTTGCTGAGCACCTGGGGACCGTGGCACGAACATGCTTCCGTTGGAGGATCCATTTTCCCGTTGGAGTGGTGGTAGGCCCGCCACACATCGCGATGTCCTTAGGCGTCACAAGTTGCCCACCCCCCACCTGGCGCTATGGCCCACGGAAGTCCATGTTGTAATGAGGGGGAAAGTATGTGAAAAGGGGTGTTATTTTTTGGGTACCCAAACCCCCCTGGTGGCAACATGCAAAAGCAAGGTGTGTATTTCAAATATATGCCATTATTTGCATTTCTGGAAACACACAGATTTTCAAAATAAAGACATTCAATCACCAAAATATAGTGTTGTTTTACATTTAGACCACTGCATTCCAGTGTGGGGGGGGGGGGTGCCTATTTTTCTCTCCCCTTTGTTCGAGTTGATCACAGAACCCCCCTATACACCACACATGTGGGAACCCCAAACATATCTTTCATTAAAGCACACAAAAAACTATCCCAAAGCATGTACTTGTATTTCCTATTTTAACCAACCTGGCCGAAATTTCGGCCAGCTCTTCGAAAAATGTCCAAACACATGGTCCTATTTGACAGACAGGCCTAAGCTGGCCGAAATTTCGGCCAGGTCCATCGAAACTCCGAATATGATCACTGAAATGGGTACCTAAGACAGTACACATGAGCAAGGAACACAGGAGCAGTGACATTTGAACAGGGTGTGCAACATAATATACTCAATTACAAGCAAATACTTGCCACCTGACGAATCAAAGCAGACTTTTGCAGTGCCTATGGGGAAACACAATAATCAAAGGCTGAAGAGGCTGAAGACTGCATGCTGGCCGAAATTTCGGCCAGACTTCATGCTGACAGGCAATAGGAGCAGCAGGACTGGCATTAGCGCTTGCGCAGACCAGATGCACGGGGCTTCTTAGCACCTGTGTTAGCAGGAGGCTTGGCAGGGGCTGCAGCACCAGGCTTGGCAGTGGCAGAGTTCTGTGACTGTGTGTTTCCACCCTGGGATGGTGAAAAATGATTCACAAAAGTATTCATACCTTTGCCAGTAGGGGCCACAGTGCCTGAGGAGGAAGCTGGGGTGGCCTGAGCGCAGTGCGTGCCACTGGGTGAGGGGGCAGGGGCAGTTTTGGGTTTCTTCTTTGGAGTCTGTGTCTCTGGTTGCGACTCTGCCTCCCCATCTTGCTCCTCAGGACCCTCATCTACATACCTAACCCCAGAACAATCCACAGGAAAACCTGCCCCCAAGTCGTGGTACACATCCTCCCATGACTTGGGGGGGCACGTGTCGGCGTTGGTGATACCTGCTCTGATGAGCTGAACAAAGTCATCGGGCACAACAGTCTCCTCACCCAAAAGGGCACACACAACATTACAGTCCTTGGAAAATGTGGTAGACATCATGCTTGCAAAATACACAGACAGAGTCCCCAGCAAAAACCAGTTGCCTGCCCGTTCTGGGACCGGAACCAGGCTCAAAAGAAATGAGAATATTTCAACAGGCATCACAGACGACATGGGTCCTTCAGTAAAAGCCACGTAACGGGGAAGCCTGTTATCAAAGGCAGTGGCAGAACAAATGGAAACCAGATGGGACGTAGAAGTGTACAGCGGGGTCTTGCTTGACAAATTGTAAAGTGCAACATCACACTGATACATATCCTCAGCCACAGTGGCCTTCAAAGCAGCAACAGTGGCTTTCACATCAGCAGACTCACCCGCAATGAACACAGGCACACCGGACAAAAGCAGCTGCGCAACCAGGTTATGCAAACCAGCTGTATAGAGGCGGGGCACCTCAATGATACAAGCAGCAAAGGGCAGTGAACTAATGATACTGGGAACAGGGACTCCACAACGCATTGCCATCAGTTCCACACGGCCTGACTCTGCAATGAGTTTGCCTGTGCTTGTCTCAACGAGGGACTCCCTAGCACACTGGATACTGACCAGACCAGTATCAGATCTTTCACAAACAGGCTTAGCAACAGGCTTCTGCAACAATCCCCGCAACCCCTCATATTTGGGTTCCTTCCAAAGAGGGGCCTTAATTACTGCTGACCACGGGGGCCAGGGGTTTTCTTCAGTCCAGGTCCAACTGCCATAGGCTACCTTCAGGTGTGATGCAATAGCGCACTGCCTTTTGGCCATCTCGATAGTACCAAGTGTAGCTGCAGACAGGTGGTAGCACAGGGTGGGCCCCTATTGTGCATTAATTGAACGACACACAAGCTGGCCGAAATTTCGGCCAGGTCGGTCGATTTATTCGAATACAAACCCCTGTTTGACCAAAACATACCTCTGGTGTTGTTCACAAGCCCATTGGTAGCCGCCTCGGGATGCAAAATGTGCCAGGACCACATCTGGGCCTTTTTAACATCTTTTATAATTTTTTTGAGACCAGGTAGGGTACTTTTTGTCCGATCCATGTAACCTACCATCTCGCGAAGTCGGTCAGGCGTGATGCCTTCCAGTTCCTTGAACGTACCCAGTGCGGGATGCAGTCCACGCTTTTCCATGGCTGCCATGGCGTCTACTGAAGGAAGACCCACAAATTTCACCAAACGCCCAACGCCACCCCACCGTTTGGCAACAGCACTCTGCACAGGAGAACATGTGGAAGACAGAAGCTGGCCGAAATTTCGGCCAGGTCGATCGACAAAACCGAATTAATAAATGAAACACACCACAGTGCCTTCCTCGGCAGTAACACCACACTCTTCAAGCATAACAGTAATGTGATGGTACAGGGTGTACTCATTGGCATCCTCATCCTCATGCCTATCCAAGAGTAGGGACATTCGCTCCGATGTGGTGGATGCTGAGCCAGCAGTGGTCTGGATTTGATGTAAGCCTGCAAGCCGGCGCCTAGTCCGCAGGGGGCAGTCCTGTTTGACTTCATGACCACCAAATACCAAGGTCCAATCCGGAGTCTCCATATTTTTCATCTCAAATTCGGTCTTGTGTTTTTGGGCAGCAGTGTAAACATGCTGACCCCCCAACAGAACCCAGCGAGTGGCTGTGCAACAGGGATATTCGTAACAGCACGGTCGAAAATTCAGACGCGAAAACGGTACTATCGAGAAGAATACCACAACACACATACGAGTGACTTTATAAAAAAGAAGATCCTGGATGTAATCCACAGGCGGGGCTGCCTTCAGATCGTCGTAGCGGCGTTGCACGCGATCATCCGAAATCCTACGGACCTGCCCAAATTTTCGGTCGTGGTCGATAATAATCTGAGCCCACCGAA
The DNA here is from genome assembly GCA_964036045.1 of Eutreptiella sp. 'Long Island Sound 2002'. NCBI lineage: Eukaryota > Euglenozoa > Euglenophyceae > Eutreptiales > Eutreptiaceae > Eutreptiella > Eutreptiella sp. 'Long Island Sound 2002'. The sequence continues at coordinate 33,917,195 of OZ038401.1, read as the reverse complement.
CCTTTATTTTCGTCGTTGACGTAACCCAGTATGATAACTTGATGGAGGATGATGAATTTTTCTTTGGTGCGGCCTTAGGCTTCTTTTGAAGTCCCTCTGTGCTCGCCTGGTCCTCTTGAGACTGGGATTGCACTTGAGATTGCCCATTGTCTGCTGCAGGCTCACCATCTGGCGAAACAGCCATGTCCTGCGATACCGCTCCAGGCTCAGTCATAAAATAAAGGGCTACAGGGCAACATTTCTTGAAGGGGAGAGTTCCCAGATAGCAAATAACAAGCACAGATCAACCAAAAAAGGACCAAAACGGACTGCCTGACAGGAAATTCGGAAAACCGGGCCGAAATTTCGGCCAGCACTGCTCTGCATGTCAAACCACTGTGTACAAATACCATTCTGAGAGGCTGGCCGAAATTTCGGCCAGAACCTGAAGTCATTCGTGTTCTGGGGGTAGCCATATGACAAAACAACAAGCCTGGCCGAAATTTCGGCCAGAAAAACATGAAAAAGCAAATAGACACACCAAAATCACTGGCAATGCGTGGCAGAACCCACCGATGTGTTCCGCCTCATCTAGGGCTTCAAAGGAGGCAACGCTGTCTGCATCACAATCAATATCCTGGTCACTATCACAAGAGTCGACAGCAATGGAATCATCAAGGGCGGGGGCGGGTACTGGGCGGGGGGGGCCCGGGGGGGGGTACTGGGGGGCCTCTGGCTCGGGGCTTCGGGGGTGGCTTTGGGGGCAAGGCAATTCCACCAGGAGCAGCAGCAGCAGCAGCAGGCGTTGCACGGTTGGCAGCGCGAATAGAAGCATGTGCAGTACGCAACACCCCTTGCTCGGCAGCAGTGCGGGCAGGTGCATTTGTCTGTAAAAAATCCTCAACACCCTCAGGAACCCTGGTACGCGCAACCAGATTTTGCATTGCATGCAACAGAACCACTTTTAAACGGTCTGTGGTGATTCGTGTCCTAGACATGGTACCGGGAAACGTCAAATCCTCAACTGCATCCAGTCTTCTCACCTCAACTTTATAGTCCGGAACGGGAACACAAATGGGCAGGCTCTGTGTATGGGCTGTCAAGATGAATTGTTTAAGATTGGCAGAGAACATTGCCACGGATCTCTCAGTCAGCACACCACGCAAAACTTTCTCTCCCGGTTGGACAGGGGGAAGTGTCAGAAATAAATCAGACGACTGTTGGACACTAGTACAGGCAGTGTTGCGGCGACAGTGGGCTGAGAACCGACTCAGAAGTGCCTCACCCAGCTCCTCAGAGTGGATACACCCTAGGGTGGCGGAATGCCACTGACTCCAAAACAAAAGAGCAACAGCGGTGGTTTTCACATACTCCGTGGTTAACTGTTCCTCGGGCTTTAGGATGTTCAGCATGAGCAGTAGGGACATCGCAAGTGCCTGCTTAGCTACAATACCGGAACCTGCCCCCCGTCCCTCCCAGTTGCACTCACGAACCAAAGTCCCAATGCTGAAAGCAGCTGGACAGTATGTGTACAGCAAAGCCTTAAGGGCTAATAACATACGCAAACCCTTGCGCTGAATGGGTGTCAGGTCCCGCTGGCTATTGAGCAGGGAAGTGACGCGCTCATCTAGTCTGCCTCTATTGAACGATGTGGCTAGCATGAGTCCAAGCAACGTCTTCTCCATATGGATGACCTTGACCTTGCGAGGGAGGATAGACCCAACCTGAAGGCTGTTCCCCTGCTCCAAAAACTTAATGAACGGCAGGAACGCCCTGTAGATCAATTCAACGCAATACTTATAGCTATGCCATACTCCGTACACCAAAGGAAAACCCAACAGTAATTGTGGTACATTCCAGGGAACATAAGCAGCACCATAACACAGCTTAAGTAGGGCAAAGTGTATTTTCATGTCCACAAGCAGCGGAACACAGTGTCTGGTGCGGTGTTCCACACATGACAAATCAACCACGAGTTGCAAAAGCTCTTTGTGTGTGCCGGAGCGGAGCTTAGACAAGAAAAAGGGTCTCTAGTTGAGGGAACGAACATTTTTTCTGGCAACATCCAAAGGAGCACGAACCCAAACTCTCTGAATACCTTGGTTGGCAACATCAATACGATCAAACAATGCTCTATGTGAGCGAAAGATGTCATCAGCAACCTTTGGTACCCTGGCCTCAATTTCGGCCAGCTCCGGCACACCCCGGTATGCAGGTAGGGCAGTAGTGTGCAAAACAGCAACAGCTGTACAATTTAGGGTTAAGTCGGGTGAATGGGGATCAGCTCCCGACCTGTAACGCCTCAGGTTATCAAACCATATACAAACTTGCCTACGTTGCATGGTGTTCCACAAGTTGTGTGCTGCTAGTCCAGCACGATGGTGAATGGACTCCTGCTTAGTGTTACACTGACCAAGGACTCCTACCTTACGGCGTTGGCGGCAGGACATAATACCCCAGTTGTAACCAGACCCACAGTTAGAGTATGGGAGGGCCATACGGCGCAGCAGGCAGTATAGGGCATGGAACTGTGACAAAAATGTCGAGTACCATCGTGGGGGCTTCTTCTCAGTGGCGGCGGCCTTCAACTGTGTCAGGGAGTGCCGGCTCCTGCGATTCTTCCGCAAGAAGAGGCAGAATTGCAAAAGCTTTTGCAGAGTCCCACCACGTAATGCATTTCGCAACAGCCCTTTGGCTGTAGTAGCAAAAGCACCAGTAACTGCAGCATGTACAACATTGACAGTAATAGCAGAAGACATTAATGCTGAGACAAGAAAATAGTTATGTAGGAGTGTATGGTGTAATACTCATGAACAACGACAATTGCAAGCTGGCCGAATTTTCGGCCAGGTGTGTTCAAAGGGGAAATAATTGCTTACATGTTCAACAATAGGAAAAGCTGGCCAAAATTTCGGCCTGCCCACCCAAAAACCAGAATATAAGTGCTTGAATAGTGAACAGACCAAAAAGCTGGCCGAAATTTCGGCCAGCCCTAAGAAAAATGAAAATAATCATGCCTATTCACCAGGAAACCAAAAAGCTGGCCGAAATTTCGGCCAGAAGGGTCAAAAACTGCATATACACATAGTTGTTTGCAATGTTACCCAAAACCTGGCCGAAATTTCGGCCAGCTTCAGAAAAACGTCAAATACAACACACTAGAAGACGGGTATACACAAGGCTAACACATCAACACGTATTTCAACGGGTGTCACACAGCTCTGCCAACAACTTTGGTCACATACGTCAAATAACATACTCAAAGTAGAAATGTAGAATATTGTCAAATCGCGCGTATACGGGGTCCTAGAGGGTGGGCAACTTGTGACGCCTAAGATGTCTTCAGGATGCTTGGGATGGTAGTCTAGCAATGGTAGGCGTGCGGCTATCTTGGCGAGCAAGACTACTTCCCCATTGCACCGAATTGGTTCGCGGCCGCGCATTTCGCATAGGCCATGTACGGCATGGTACTAGTGCTAGGCCACACGCTCCCTGAGGTCTACCCGCAGTGCTGGAGCGATGTGGTCCCATAGGGACCGTGGAATGGGAAGGCGGGGCACGTGGTGTAGGTCCGGCGCCGAGGCCCTCTGCCACCATTCAGTTACCGTATCAGGTCCGCAGCCGAGGCCCTCTACCAGAATTCGGTTTCTGTATCTTGCCACGGTCCCAAGGTGCTCAGCCACATGTTGTGAAATGCGACTTTCCAGCGCATGCAGCGTAAGAGGCCTTTGTGGACAGTGGTGCCGTGGTGGAGGGGAAAAGGGAGACATTTGGGGGTGGTGTAGTCCCACGGCGCGCCCGTACCGTCCCATCGTACCTAGCCCGAGACCCATTGAAACCCAGAGCATGCGTCGGTCCCTGAGCATCGGGGGCTCGGATAACCAGTGCACACCATCGAAAGTGGCAACACTCTTCTGTTGGAGGATCCATTTTTGCGCCGGAGTGCGGGTGGTATAGCAATGTCTTCGGGATGCTCGGGATCGTAGTCTAGTAATGGTAGGCGTGTAGCTATCTTGGCGAGCAGGTCTAGTTCCCCATTGCGCCGAATTTGTTCGCGTTCATGTGCGTGACGGGCCTCTATCTCAAGGCGGTGGCTGGCGATCCACTCTGCGGCGACTGGTTTGTCCTGCATTTGGTCGTACACTTTGTGTCGGATGTCAGCGTCGGAACATTCGTGCGTGGGTCGGGGGTGAGCGCATTTTGTGACGGCCATATTGTTGATATATTTGGTGTCAATGTCAGATGCAATGGCTACGCTAATGGCTGCGCCGTACATTTCAGCCCTGCAGGACTCCTGTGGGCCCGCCACCCGGGCGAGGATGCGAAGAGGCCCTTTTCTCAGTGCGGCGCCCGCCGCCTAGTGTTCCAAGCCCGCAATCTCAACTGTTTGAGCTGCTGTCGGAGTTTAGGGACGTTCCGGCAGGCGGTTGCTAGTTTGAGTAGCATGGTATGCCCGGGATGGCGACGAGGTGGTATTCTGCGGGCACCGTGCCTGCCGAGGGGTCTTCGTGGCACCGGTGTGGGGCAATGTAGTGGAAAGTGTGGAGGGTATCAACCACCTTTTGCCGGCTTTGCGGGCTTTGTGGGCTTTAGAGCCTCGCAAGCCCGTATACACGGGAAAACGCCATATATCCCCGCTTTTGAGCCTTTTTGGGCCTATTCGCGTACCCGTCCCCAAGGGTTTTAATTGGCAGTTTAACCCCTTGTAAACTCAATATTCTGTCTAATAAAGGGATCCCCCAATGAGTTTTTGGTCCGGACCCCCCAAGACCCCCCACTTGAGACCCACTTTGAGAATTTTGCGTTTATATGGGGCGGAGTGGGACGAGCGCTTATGCAGCTTATGCACTTTTCAGCCCTTTTTGCTATGTTGGCAATTTTGGCAACCTAGGTAACCCCGTGGTACCCACTCTGAGGGGTGTGCGTGGGGACGTTGTGACAATATATGCCTACTAGGATACGACGGGACATTTTTTGTAGTCTGCAGCCATGCTAAACTCCGGTCCACACCGCCAAAGACGCGAAATGACTGTTTCCACCAATAATGGCTTACATGTCGGTGCACAACCTGCTTATTTTTTTTTTGTTCCAACACTGGTGAGTTCAGCCATCAAGGCGGACGGCGTGCTCAAGCAGCAGTGGCCTAGAGGTATGTACAGCAAAGTCAGCTTAGCCACTGGGTTGGATGCGGGTGAGGCAGCTCTCCAAAGAGGGAGAGCCCAATGGGGGTGCAGGACCTATATGTACTGTACACTCCATGCAGGTGGTGGGGCTTGCCACGACCACAGAGGGTCAACACCTAGAAAAACTGCGAAGTTACGACTGCATCAAAACCCAAGAGCAACTAACCATCAGGAACTAACAATCAGGACATACAAGGGGCCCCTAGTGCAGAATCGAAAGACTCATACTCCGGGGTGGAAAGTGAAGCAGGCTGAATCACTCAGGCGGGTCGATTCTGCAGAGTCGGGTATTGGGGCAGCCTCAGAAGATTATCTCCCGAAGGGGGACCTGTGAGTTGGGTGAAAGGGAGGTCGGCGCCTTCTCTGTTGGGCGACCCTGTAAGTTGGACAGCAGTCGGGCTTGGGGGTTGTAGGCACTGCCGCTTGCCAACACGGGTATCGGGGGATAGCGGGCGCTGTAGAACGCGCAGGGCCGCTAACTCGCTCTCCAAATGCTGACCCTTCTCGCGCCAAGCTACCTCCTGCTAGTGTTTAGTGACTGTGACCCAGTGGGCCCACTGATGCGCCAAAAGACGCCCAGCACTGAGGCCGACGTACTGGGAGTGTATCTGTCGCTTCAGAGCACCTGCCGATTTGTACACCGCCCTATGGCGGGAGTGAATCAGTTCTACATACGAAGCTCGGATAGACCGGCACGTGCCGGATAAGGTTGCCCTGTACAAGCGCTCAGCCTCCGTCATGCAAGTGTGGAGCCACTGCTCGTGGGCCCGAATGCGGTAGATCATCATGGAGGCCCATGTCATGTATTTCTGATGGGACATGGATGCATGGTGCAAAGTGGCACCTCCGATGGTGCGCGTCTGGCGCTGGTACACCCCCAGGAGGGTGGTAATCAGCGTGAGCGTAGGAAGGTAGGAGAGGGTGTAAATATGGTATGTGAGCAGGGCACGAGCCACATTCACCTTGGCATGCATGGCACTCTGAAAGCAAGACGTGCGGAACAGGTACCGGGCTGATAGTAGCGGGGCCCTCCATGCCAAGACCATCGCGCGCAACCAGACGGTGGTCTTGGAGGCCATGTGAAGGGAAAGTGTATAGGATCTGTGGTGTGCCTGTAGGTCACGGCGCATGTCTCTCCACATGGTGTGTAACTGAGCCACAGACCTCATGAGGAAAACCTCCTCCAAGAGACCCGGATGAGTCACGGGGGGTCGGTGGGGGCCCGGATTGGAGGCTTACATGCCGGTGCACAACCTGCTTGTGCAGCTTTTCACCTTATAGCTCCAAATGGAAGATCTCGAAACATTTATTTTGACACTGCGATTACCTAAAATGACCGTCCAACGCATGTAAAGCATGTTTTAGGCCGCATTTACATGTTTTTCACATTGGGGCACGGCCATGAGCAACGAATATTGGACTCGCATACAGCACCGTGACACACGCGTATGGTGATGGCCAGCAAGCACGGCACATTGCTTCGCCTTGCCGCACTACAGCGCGAACGAGATCAGCTCCGAATGTTTCCTTGACGCTTGGGCGCGGGGGGGGGGGGGGGCTCCCAAGAGATTGGTACACAGCCTGCTCATGCTATTCTTGACCCTGGGCAGCTCAAAAGGGAAGTTTCCAAAACGTAGTTCTTTGACATTGTGATCACCTAATATGACCATCGAAAGTATGTAAGGCACATTTTGAGCCCTATTTGTGTAGTTTTACCCTATTTTGGGTGTGTGTTGCTTGGGGTAAATATTGTGTGAGTCGGATTTGCCGAAGGCGATAGAATCACCTCGCAAGTTGTTGGACCAAAGCCACGCAAGCCCGTATATAGAGCAAAACGCCATATACCCCCGCTTTTGGGCCACTTTGGGCCTATTCGCGTAACCAACCCCAAGGGGTTAGTTTCACCCCTTGTAAAATAAATATTGTGTCCAATGAATGCAACCCCCAATGAGTTTTTGGTCCGGACCCCCCCCGACCCCCCCCACTTGAAACCCACTTTGTGGGTTTATAGGTTTGTATGGGGCAGAGTGGGACGAGCGCGTATGAAGTTTATGCACTTTTCAGGCAGTTTTACTATGTTGGCTATCTGGGCAACCTCGCTAACCCCGTGGTACCCACTTTGAGGCGTGCGCCTAGGGATGTTATGACAATATATGCCAACTAGGATACCAAAGGACATTTTTTGCAGTCTGTAGCCTTGCCGACGGCAGGTCCACACCACCAAAGACGCGGAATGACTGTTTCCACCAATAATGGCTTACATGACGGAATGGGCGGGTGCACAACCTGCTTATGCAGCTTTTCACCTTGAATAGCTCCAAACCGAAGATCTCGAAATATACTTTTTTGACATTGCGATAACATAAAATGACCCGCCAAGGTATGTAATACATGTTTTGGGCCGCATTTACGTGTTTTTCACATTGGGGCACGGGCCATGAGCAACGGTTACTCGAATCACATACACCCTCGTGACACAGGTGTATGGTCATGGCCACCACCCTTGGTACACGCTAGAATAACCAATCTCGTTCTAGCCTGGAACCGGCTAGAGCGGCTAGAACGAAAAAAAGAGGGGGATACCCCCAGAGAAGCTGCCCCGGCTACCATGGCCAGCCGTGGCCAATCAAAAGGTCCCGATGTTGGACCCGACTCACGGAGCGCCGGCTTCCCCCCCCCCTACCCCTCGGTTAGCCCGGTTAGCCCCCCACCGCACCCCATAGGTCACTTGCAAGGTCACTTGGCGGGCCGGCGCCGGGTCACTTGGTGGTGGGTTAGCCCGATTAGCCCGGTTAGCCTGATTAGCCCCCGTGCCCCCCCCAGGCCCCCATTCGCGGGTCGCGACACGGAGGTCACCCGTCCTCCGTGGTGGGGGGTTGCCGGGGCTCATCCTTGCTCCCGGCACCCCCCTTCTCACCCCCCGTGTCCCCTTCCTTCTCACCCCCCTTGTCACCCCCCACCTCACCCCCCTTGCCACCCCCCTCCCCCTTGTCACCACCCTTGTCCCCCTCGTCATCCCCGTCGTCCCCGTCGTTCCCGGCCCCCAAGGCCTCCCGGAGGTGGGCCGCCGCTTCCTCCCGGGTGCGGAAGAGAAGCTCTCCCGGCACCCGGAAGGTGCCCCCCTCTTTATCCCGCTTCCTCTTCTTCCCCTTCTTCCCCGTCTTCCCCCCCTCCCCCTCCCCATTGGACCCCTGCGACACCACCCACCACTCCCCGGGGTCCAACTCCTCATCCCAATCCCCCAACAGCGTGACTTGGCTGACGGTCCCCCCATTGCCCCCCTCCCTCCAAGGGACATACCGGGTGTCCCCCACACCCAGCACATTCCCATAGGGGTCCCGGCCCCTTTCTTGCAAGTGGGGGGCTTGGGGTTTGGAGGGGCTTTGCCCTTGCCCTTGGCCTGGTGCTTGGCCTTGGCCTTGGGCTTGCCCTGCTGCCCTTGGAGGGGGGGGGGGGCGTCGCTACTCTCGAAGTGGCGGGGTCTTTTCTTGGGGGCCTTGGGGGGGGGGGGGGGGTTGGGGGGCCTTGGGGGGGGTGTCTTCCCCCCGCTGCTGCTGCAGCTGCAGCTGCTGCTGCTGTTGCTGCTGCTGCTGCTGCTGTCATCCCCCGCCCGGTCCTGCAACCTCCCCCAACCCTTGCGCTGCGGGTCCATGCCCCCCGCACTCCTGCCCACTTCCCACCTACCCAAACCCTCCGGCGCCGAGAGGGCCAAATTGGGGTTCGTCCCCATCATCCGGCTCAACTCGGTGACCCCACGAGGCGCGTCCGCCCTCCGCCATCGCGCCACACCACGCGCACCCCGCAGGGGTCGGCTCCACACGTCTGCACATTGACAACCTGAAGACACAAACAAAATGCAGGTGCGTTCTAGCGGCGTTCTAGGCAACTGTTCTAGCGGAGTTCTAGCGACGTTCTAGCGGCGGTGGCACGGCGGTGGCTGGATCAACGCTAGAACGGTTCGCTGGATCAACACTAGAACGCAATCAACATACGGTGCCTTGGCGGTCCAGGGCGGGGGAGATGGCCCCCAAGGCCTTGGCGAAGGCATCCTGGGCGTTGGGGGGGTGCGGCTGCGGGGGGCCCCCAGCGGGGGTTGCGGCGGGCTTGGACTTGGACTTGGGCCGGGAGGCGATGCCGTGCACCAACCCGGCATACGCCCCCCGGTTCGCCGCCTCGGGGTCGAAACCCCCGAAGTCCAGCAGCGCCGACCAGGTCGGCGTCCAGACCCAGGCCTTCCCCACCCAATCAACCCCCCCCAAGCCCAGCCCCTGCCAGCAGTGGGCGACGAATCACCAGTGGGTGGCCCCCCCCTTTTTCTGCTCGGGGGTGAAGATGTTGGTTTGCGCCAACTCAAACATCTTCACCCCCATTTCGGGGGGAGGGGGGGGGGGGGAGCACCCCCCCCCCCATCGCTTCCCCGGCCCCGGCAACTCACGTTGCCACCCCCACGACCCGTTGACCACCCCTAGGCGCAGGGGCTTGTCCAGGTGGACAACCCCCCCCTCGTCCACCCATACCCACTGCCCCGCCCCCAACAGCCGGTGGTGCACCCGGACCAACAAAAACCGGAAAGTCCATACCGGACTCTCCGGGCACAAGGAGGGGGGTGTCCAGGTTTGGGGGGTGGGGGCCACCCAGGATAGCCGGGTCCCATGCCCTTGGTGCGCGTTTGAACCCCAAGGTTGTTGCAGCCAAATTGTTCCAGTGTTCTAGGCTATATGGCCGGAACAAAAAAAGTTCGAAATTTGTTTACCCCCCAACCAAGCCTACCCGTACATGATAGCAAAATATGTTGTTTGCTAGCCTTGGGGACCCCCACTCGTATGCTTATATTTGTTGTCGGCCGCGTTGCCACGTGAAAACAACTTGTTTTCCAAAACAGTTTTTGTTAGAACACCATTGGAACACCGCTGGAACAAGTTATTTGAACGTCGCCGGAACAATCAACCTACATTAAGAGCAAAGCACGAGGAAGGGTAAAATGGTAACATACATTGTTGTGCAAGGTGCCCGTGAGGGCGCATCGGGGTAGTCTCTTTGTGAACCCCTTTTCGGGTGGCGGGCCATAAAGGCCATAAAGGTGGTTTGCTGAAACGTACAGACGTCCACCACCGCCTGTCGTACAACCATAAGGTCTTCACGTCAGTGCATGCATGTGCAGTTCAATCACACAGGCTCCATGTGTCCCCTTCTTGGTTGGGGTGCTCCACTATCTATGTACATTACCAGAAAAATCAAGGGGCGTAGCAAACGCATGTGTGCCATGTGGCTGTGTGTATGGGGTATCCCATCGCAGGTGAGGTGCCCCGTGCTTCAGTGGAAGCACCCTGGACTCCAGCTTCGCTGGTCCCAGGTTCGAATCCCGCTGCCCGGGCTGCCAGAAGCGGATCAAGCGGAGCGGCGGCTCGGGCAAAGGCAAGCAACGGGTGGGGTGGCAGCCTCCCATCGGGCGTGGGCGGTGGCGGGGCGCACTGCTGCAGGCGCTTGGGCACATTTTTCTAATTGATGATGGCGGGTGATTAGCAATGGTTTTTGGTTTTCTTTCACTCTCCCTTCCAAAACCCAGGCTCCCGACCTAGGGCCTAGCCCAGGCCTTTGCTTAGGTTCCGTCCTACCCTAGGGGGGGGGGGGGTCTAGCGGAGTCTCGGGTGTTGTCAGTCTTCAACCCCCCCCCCGGGGGGAGGGTAGGCCCTTGTGGGGGTTGTGGGTCAGTTGAGTCTGTTGAGTCTGTCCCCCTTCTCTCCTGCTTCCCCCCGTGCTTGCTTCACTGTGCAGGTATCATGAAAGATATTTTTGTACGGTATGTTTGCATGCAATGTCATAGCATGTGTGCATGCCCCGCGCCAATAAAGGGGGTAGGAGTTTATATTGTCACGTTGGATTGAAGGGCTGGGGCGAACCCGAGAACCCCACAGTAGATGATCTGGTGTGTGGTCCATGGTGTGTGGTCTGTGGTCTGTGGTTGGTGGTCTGTGGTCTGTGGTGTGTGGTCTCTGGTTGGTGCTCTGTGGTCTGTGGATCTGTGGTCTGTGGTGTGTGGTGTGCGGTCTATGGTTGGTTGTCCATGGTCTATGGTCTGTGGTCTGTGGTCTGCGGTCTGTGGTCTATGGGCTGTGGTTGGTGCTCTGCGGTCTGTGGTCTGTGGTCTGTGGTCTGTGGTGTGTGGTGTGCGGTCTATGGTCTGTGGGCTGTGGTTGGTGCTCAGTGGTCTGCGGTCTGTGGTGTGTGGTGTGTGGTGCGTGGTCTGTGGTCTGTGGTCTGTGGTTGGTGCTCTGTGGTCTATGGTCTGTGGTCTGTGGTCTGTGGTCTGTGCTTGCAAAGGAGGGGGCAATAAAAGTTGTTCAGGCGACGTTCCAGCAAGTTGTTCCGGCGACGTTCCGGCGACGTTCGGGTGTTTTTAGGTGTTCAAGATTTGAACACCGCCAGAACCATTTATTCGAACGTCGCCGGAACACCTTCCTGGGGGAAAGTTTTTCTAGCCCGAGTGGCCCGTATGACATGGAGAAAACTGGTCTCTGGTATGTGGTCTATGGTCTGCGGTCTATCGTACGTGGTTGGTGGTCTGTGGTCTATGGTCTGTGGTCTATGGTCTGTGGTCTGTGGTGTGTGGTCGGTGGCCTGTGGTGAGTGGTCTGTGGTGTGTGGTGTGTGGTTTGTGGTCTGTGGTCTGTTGTCTGTGGTGTGTGGTTGGTGATCTGTGGTTTGAGGTCTGTGGTCTTTAGTCTGTGGTTTGTGGTCTTTGGTTTGTGGTCTTTGGTCTTTGGTCTGTGGTTGATGGTCTGTGGTCTGTGGTCTTTAGTCTCTAGTTTGTGGTCTATGGTTGGTGGTCTGTGGTTGGTGGTCTATGGTTGGTGGTCTGTGTTTGGTCTGTGGTATGTGGTCTGCGGTCTGTGGTTGGTGGTCTGCGGTTGGTGGTCTGTGGTTGGTCTGTGGTGTGTGGTCTGTGGTGTGTGGTTGGTGGTCTGTGGTCTGTGGTCTGTTGTCTTTAGGCTGTGGTTTGTGGTCTTTGCTCTGCGGTCTGTGGTTTGTGGTCCGTGGTCTGTGGTGTGTGGTCGGTGGCCCGTGGTGAGTGGTCTGTGGTGTGTGGTGTGTGGTCTGTGGCCTGTGGTCTGTTGTCTGTGGTGTGTGGTTGGTGATGTGTGGTCTGAGGTCTGTGGTCTTTAGTCTCTAGTTTGTGGTCTTTGGTGTGGTCTTTGGGCTGTGGTCTGTGGTTGAGGGTCTGCGGTTGGTGGTCTGTGGTTGGTGGTCTGTGGTTGGTCTGTGGTATGTGGTCTGCGGTCTGTGGTTGGTGGTCTGCGGTTGGTGGTCTGTGGTTGGTCTGTGGTGCGTGGTCTGTTGTCTGTGGTGTGTGGTTGGTGGTTTGTGGTCTGTGGTCTGTGGTCTTTAGTCTCTAGTTTGTGGTCTATGGTTGGTGGTCTTTGGTTGGTGGTTTGTGGTTGGTGGTCTGTGGTTGGTGGTCTGCGGTTGGTGGTCTGTGGTTGGTCTGTGGTGCGTGGTCTATTGTCTGTGGTGTGTGGTTGGTGGTTTGTGGTCTGTGGTCTGTGGTCTTTAGTCTCTAGTTTGTGGTCTGTGGTTGGTGGTCTGTGGTTGGTGGTTTGTGGTTGGTGGTCTGTGGTTGGTGGTCTGTGGTTGGTGTGTGGTATGTGGTCTGCGGTCTGTGGTTGGTGGTCTGCGGTTGGTGGTTTGTGGTTGGTCTGTGGTGTGTGGTCTCTGGTGTGTGGTTGGTGGTCTGTGGTCTGTGGTCTGTGGTCTGTGGTCTGTGGTCTGTGGTCTTTAGTCTGTGGTTTATGGTCTTTGGTCTGTGGTCTGTGGCTGATGGTCTTTGGTTGGTGGTCTGTGGTCTGTGGTTTGTGGCTGGTGGTCCGCGGTTGGTGGTCTGTGGTTGGTCTGTGGTTGGTCTGTGGTGTGTGGTGTGTGGTGTGTGTGTTTGTGTGTGGTACCGCACACATCACACCTTGTTCCGGCAACGTGCCGGTAACTTGTTCTGGCGACGTTCTGGCGACGTTCCAGTGGCCGTTGGAATGTCGCCACAACGTCGCCAGAACAGGTTGTTGGTACGTCGCCAGAACAGTGGAAAATACACACAGTTCTAGGCGCGCACAAGGCGCATTGCGCGCACTGCAGCCCCGGGGGGGGGGGGGGACCTAGGGAACCGTGGTAAGCAGATCAATTACCCGCCACTGCGGTTCTGGGCCCCAGGTCATCTGCCTGGGGTTTGGAAGGGAGAGTGAAACCCAGCTACCCGCCACGCAGTGGCCGGGCCCCAGGTCGACTGCCTGGGGTTTTGAAGGGAAGGCACAAACCTTTCTTCTTGTTTTTTCAATATTTTTATCAAAATCAGAATCAAAATTGTCATTCAAAGACAAACAAAGGGGTGCAAACAGGGAAAGGGACAAAGGGGGGCAAGAAGCGAAAGGGACACGGGGGGGGGGGGGCAGGGTAACACACAAAACACACCAACACAATGCACACACCCAAGCCCAAACCCAAGCCCAAACCCAAACCCAAACCCACACCCAAGCCCAAACCCGCAACCCAAACCCAAACCCAAACACAAGCCCAAGCCCAAACCCGCAACCCAAACCCAAACCCAAACCAAAGCCCGCAACCCAAACCCAAACCCAAGCCCAAACCGAAACCCACACCCAAGCCCAAACCCAAGCCCAAACCCAGGCCCAAAAACCCAAAGCCCGAAAGGGACGCGGGGGGGGGGGGGGAGGCAGGGTAACACACAAAACACACCAACACAATGCACACACCCAACCCCAAACCCAAGCCCAAACCCAAACCCAAACCCAGACCCCAGCCCAAACCCGCAACCCAAACCCAAACCCAAACCCAAGCCCAAACCCGCAACCCAAACCCAAACCCAAACCCAAGCCCAAGCCAAAACCCGCAACCCAAACCCAAACCCAAACCCAAGCCCAAAACCAAACCCAAGCCCAAAACCAAACCCAAGCCCAAACCCGCACCCAAACCTAGCCAGGCATCGGCCGCTCGCTCGCGGGAGTTGTAGACCACCCGGTGGGTGTCCACAACATCCTGGATGGCCTAAGAAAACAACATCAATTTTGTTGGAACCAAATTGTTCCGGTGACGGTTCCAACAAAACACTTGAACGTCGCCGGAACGTCGCCGGAACAAGTTATCGGAATGTCACCGGAACAACACGGTGTGCATGCGGCACACCTTAATATTGGCTTCCTCGAGGTTGCCAAGGTCGCCATCGCTTTGTCCCCGCAAATTGCGAGGCCGATGACCCACACGCAGGCGGGAATGCGTCCCCAAAGGCCCAGGCAAGCGATGGACACAGACAATTGGGACCACTCCCCATTTGCGCATGGGTAGCCATCCCCCCTGACAATGCATGTCAGGGGTAACGACCAATCGATCATGCGGCACAACGGCAGTTGGCTGGCAATGTGGCGCAGCCACGATGCCCATGGCCAACTGATGCCCGTGGCCTTGGAATCCAATGTGCTCACCGGGGGGGCAAGCTCCAAGGGGGCTAGTAGATCTTGCCAGCGCTGCTGGAAAGCCCTGCTATATCTCTCGGACACAGCTCGGTTGGGCCAAGCGCACGGCCACCGCAAATTGGCAGTGGGTGAGTGGAGAGGAGATGGCCAATTCCGCTATCTCCGCCAGCTCCCCAACAAGATCCCCGTCCTGGAGGCTAACAGCACAAGCCAAATGGATGAGGTAGGCGGTTGGTTGCTAAACCCGGGTCTCTGTCGCAGGCATGCCGAAGCTACGACAATGAACTGTGAAGCGAAATTTGGCAATCCATACCTCTACGGGAAGATGCCCGTAGACCCACCGAGCATTCAGGCAAGGAACAAATACCAAAATGGGACCCTAGGCATGGCCATAATGCAGAAATCAAACGGGAAAACGGGTACGCCAATGTTGAAAAGTCATACAACGGGGCGTCTGGACTACAAGGAACAGCAGGCTTGCAAATGGATACGAAAAGGTCGAAATGTGTACACCTAGTGGAAGGTGGCACCAACGGCCCACAATATGTCAACATGGCCCCGATGGGAAAGACAAGCCTTGGACGCGTTACACATGCAAGAAAGAGACAAAAAACATCATTTACGAACTTGGAAACTCAGGGTGATGGATGTGGTTATCTGGCCTGCGACACTTGTTCCAGTGGTGTTCCCAAAGAAATTGTTCCGGCGGGAATTGTTCCCATTGGGAACATTCTAGTCGGGAACAACCTTGGGGTTCAAACGCGTACCACGGGTGGCAGGTCCTGGAGGGCCCCCGCATCCCTCAACCCCACCATCTCCGTGAGCCACTGGCTCACCCCCCCCCCCCCCCCGCCGGCCTCGCCACCACCACCTTCGCCTCCTCCTCCTCCTTCACGATCTCCTCCTCCATCTCCTCCGCCTCCACGCCCAACTCCACCACCTCGTCCACCTCCTCCTCCTTCACCCTCGCCACCACCGCCGCCAACTCCCCCTCGCTCCGCCGCACCGCGCGATCGAATCCCTCGATCGCCTCCTCCTTCTCTGCCACCTTCGCCTTCGCCTTGCGAAGGCGAAGGCGAAGGCGAAGGTTGGCCTCCCCCCAGCGGATCCTCTCCGCATCCCCCCCCCTCCCGGAGGCTGGCCAATTTGGTCTCCCATTGGGAGACCTTGGTCTCAGCCCTTCCCTTGGCCGCCTTGGAGGCTGCGAGGGAACCCAAGAGCCATTTGAGCTCCCCCCGCGCCTCCTCCACCTGCGGGTCCTCCTCCGCGGGGGCTGCTGCCGACCCCTGCTTCCGGGCGACCAACGGGGGAGGGGGTGGCGATGGTGGATGTGGGGCTTGGGGTTGGGACTGGGGCTTGGGCTTGGGCTTGGCGAGGGGGGGTGCCTTGCCCTTCGGGGCCTGCTCGGCCTATGGCTCCGCCTCCTCGGCCGGAGCCTGCCATGCCTGCCTCTGCGCCTCCAGGATATCGGCAATTAGCGCCTGGGTCGCCGCATTCTGTAGCACACACGGGAGCGTTCTAGCGGAGTTCTAGGCAACTGTTCTAGCGGCGTTCTAGCGACCGTCTAGCGGCCGATTGTGCGGCCTAGATCAAGACTATAACGATTCCCTAGATCACCGCTAGAACGCACAGCACGACATATACCTGCCTCATCAGCTCGTCCATATGCTCTTGCGTTGCCATCTTGCGAAATACTCTGGTTCAGGGAAGCCTGCATGTGGCCCTGGCCCCTCCTTACCTCCATGGCTTGAAAAGGCGAATGCCTCCTTACCTCCATGGCATCCCTGCCCGAGCATGGCACTTGCGACCGCGGCCCCCCATGCACAACTCACGACACGTCAAAGTATGCAAACAACCATGTCATGCACTGTGCTTGCACATTAGCGTGCCTGTGGATGGCCCACAACTGACGACTCGACACCTCGTCCCTCCCCTCCACCCGACAGCCCCCCCCCCCCCCACCCGGTTGCTGTGCTCGTTGTGACCATGTTTCAGAAAGCGGTTAATGCTTTCCGAAATGTCACCCAAAAACATAGCCAGGCCAAATGGCTTAATGTTCTGCAACATGGTATCTACATCATGCTCAAGGCTTAGCAGATACCATGATGTTGTTCCGACAGTACAGTGGCACCGGAAATCGCGGGCCACATCAGCACAATTCAAAGGCTTAGGGCCCTGATATGCACAATAGAGGGCCTGCAGCAGGTCCCGAATGTTCGCGATGGCCTTGTACTTGGCCGTGCTTGGCCTAATGCCGAGGCACTTAGCAATATCCGGCCATGCGTCAAAAAAATTGGCCGTCTCCTCCCCGTCCGGGGAAGCTCACCCATAAACGCTCGAACCTGCACGCCTTTCCGACAGGAGAACTTGTAGGTCTTGACGGAGCGTAGGGGTGACCGACCTGGCCTCCCGGTCGACAAACTCCCCCAACAAGCGGCCCATGGCCGTTGTCAAGTGCAAAATGCACAAGACCACCCAGGCACGTGGCAACTTCAAAATGCGCTGCGTACTGCAGCCGGCGGCTTGCAAGGATGGCTTCCCGAGGAGGAACGCCGTGTAGTTGGCCTCATCACCCTCCATGGTCCGCGGGTTAGCACTACCCTCCCAAGTCTTCGTTTGAGCATTCCATATCCCCTCATTGAACATGGAGCCCACTTGGGGGCATGTGGACACCCCGATCACCCGTCGCGTCCACGGTTGATCCCCCCCGAGGATCACCTTTGGCTCCTCCTTGGAGGCCCCCCGTTGGACCAGCCCCGTGTCGATGATATTTTGAATCACCTAAACACGAGACATGAAGGGTGGTTAATTTCGTTCTAGTCTAGTCCAATCTAGCGTCTAGCGAGCGGTGTTTGAGGCCGACTAGATCAAAACTAGAACGAGTGAAAGGCACTAGGTGAGAGGAGTACCTCCCAATTGCTCTTCCACAACGTGGCAAGGGTGTCCATGGCCTTGTCATCGCAATTGGCCATGCTCAACACCCAAAGGCCCGCCGGGGGGCGGGCCAAGCGCTCGAAGTTGGCCAAGGAGATGGTGACTTGGGTCCAATTGCCCCCGGCCACGAGGTAAGCATCTCCCCGGACGATGACCGTCGACGGGAAGGTGCGGTTGATTGACCGCACCAAGCCCGGCCGGGAGAGGATGTATGTGACCCATGAGGCGAAGGGCCATGAGATCCCGGTGGCCTTGGGCAACACCGTGGCAACGGGGTCATCCAATTGCACCGGGGCGACCAACTCCTTCCAACGGGCTTGGAAAGCCCGCTCGATATAAATTGGACGGGAGTAGGGGCCACTAGAGACGGTGCGGTGATACTCCAATTTACGGAGCGTGTAGAGCTCCGAGAGGGTCCTCCACGAGGACTTGGGGGCCCTCATGTTGAGCACTAGTTCACACATGGCGGTGGGGGGAGAGTAGGGAGGCGGTGTATGCCTCAACGGCGGCCTTGCATGCCTCACCCGTGGTATGGGTAGAAGTGGCGGAGTCCACATATTGGACGGCGTTGTTGAATTGCGGCCGTGCTAGGGGGCATGATAGCGCCCACGTGGCCAAGTAATGGCCCACCCGCTCATCCTTGAGGTTTGAGGCCCCACTCAACTCCCGTAGTGCCTTAGACAAGAGGGAAGTATCCTTCCCGGTTGAGGAGGGAGCAAGGGGGGAAGTGGCGGGTCGTTTCATTGCAAAGAAATGTGCAATATCTAAGCGGGAAAGAAGGAAGCATGGGACAATGCACTACGGACAATAGCAAGCATGCACGGGGGAACAATGAAGGAAATTGGGATATGTTGGTAGACATTATATCGTTCTAGTATTGATCTAATCTAGGCTAGAACGTTCTAGCTAGAGCGTTCTAGGCTAGATCAAGATTGGGTCTTCTAGCGTGTACCAGGGGCAAGCACAATACATTGCTTCGCCTTGCCGCACTGCAGCACAAACCTCTTATAAGATGTGTTGCCCATATCAAAGCACGGTGCCCACTGCAACGTCCGCAGCACCTGGTTGTGCGCGCGAGCCTCAATCACGGCTCGAAGGCCGCTGGACCACCTAAAATTTTTAGAAATGGAGTCTGTTGGATTCCACCTAGAGGAAACATATGTGCGCCGCAGCGCCATGCCGCACTGCCTCAGTGTCTGCTGAAGTCTGCGCACTACCGTGGCCTTGTCTCTTTGACGTATTTTCGAACGCCTGTTCATTACCGCCCAATGGGCCATCAATTTATCGACACCCGGGTTCAGCTGCTTCATGCCTTGGTATGCCGCAATTTTGACCGCCTTTTCGACACCCAGCAGCTCCGCCGCCTGCTGGATCCATACCATCAGTGGTGCCTCCTAAGTCTGGCTCCGGCATCAGCCGTCCATACCCCCACCATGTATGCTGACTTCCGCTGCGTCTACATACATGTGGACCTCCTTGCCCACCAGTGAGCTTCTCGCCACCCACGGCCCTATCGTCGTGGCAATCGCCTGCCCCGGCGCTTCCTGGACCCTGGGCAGCGGGTATTTGGCGTTTTGCGGCCCCCACATCATCCGGGCCACTAGTATGTGGGCTTGTTTCACGAGACGGTCGGTCCGCCCACGCCAGCTTGCCCAGCAGTCGCCTCTGTGTCTTCCGGCTGTAACCCAGGGTCGCCAACTTGATCCAGACGTTCACCATGCCTGCCACATACCCCGCCGAGAACTGCATATTCCAGGCCTGTCCGTCTAGTGGGTTGCCCATCCAGTCAATGACTGTAGAAGGCTCCAACTGTGATTTCGGGCTGCAGAGCCAACCATCCTACTCCAACAGCTTCAGGAGCCTCCGTCCTGCTTCTCTAACGCAACCTCTTTATAAAAACGTACACCAGGACGTCATCCACATACTGCACGGGCCGTATATCCGGCATGTCGACTTTCGCCAACCTCTTCGCCTAGAGCTCAATCGCGATCAGTGGGTTCTAAGTCCATCCAAAAGGCAAGCCTTGGAAGCCCCAGACCTCGTCCACCACTCCAATGCGGATAGCGCTTTTCTCCTCCTCTGGCACCCAACACGACCAGAACATGTTTGCCACGTCCAGCTTGCAGAACCACATGGTCCGCGAGTTGTGTGCCGCTTCGCGAAATGTTTCTCCTAGGTTCTCGAGGGTGGGCAGCCTCATGCGCTGTCCCGGGGCTGCGTATCTGTCGTTGAGTGGCACCATGTTTATAATCATCGCCCCTTGTATTTAGTGAAGGCTTTCGTGTTCGGCCTCCTCCCATCCTAGACTCGGTCAATGAGTCCGTCTGCGTGTACTCTCTGTATCATTGCCGCCAGCTTGATATCCCTGCTGGCCTTCGGCTCCACCGCGCTCTCGTGTGCCACCGCCCAGTTGCAGGGCCTGAGCCTGTCCGACATCTCGCGCGACACGTGCACTTTACTAGTTAGCCCAAGGCCTTTGCTCGCCGTCTCCACAATTAGCCGGTCCGTGTCGGGGTTGCCATCCTGGTCCCTTGTCGGGCTTATGTCCCCTGTCAGTGACACGTCCTAGGGCTCCATCTCGTCGTTCCGCATGGCCTGCAGCACTGTGACGTAGTTTTCCTGTGCTATGGTCTGTTTGTCCTCGCCGCCGCTCCAGGCCCGTACGAACACAGCCAGGTCTCGCAGAAGGCCGTGGATCGTTCAAGCCCTACCCTTTTTGCTGGCCATCTTGTCCGCCGGCGCCTACACGAGGGCTGCCACGTGTGTTTGCGGCCCCGCTGTATTTTGATCGGTGCATTGCAGGTGCACAGGGCACCAGAGCTGGAAGCGGTTCCCTCTTTGAGGCGCGGTGACCACATATCCCCGGTGTGGGGCCCCATCCTCTTCAGGCCCTCCGGGCACATCCACGTCAATGTACATCCTTCCGTTTGCGTCATCGGCCTCTTCTGTTCGGCTCCTCTTGGGGCTGCATTCTTGCACTACGTCTCGTTGGCCACTGTCTCGCTTTCCCAGTGTCGTTCGCCCAGCTACATGTACTCTCCATCGGGGCTCAGAGCAATCAGTAGAGCATGACGCTCCGCTGGCAGTATCCTCGGGTTCTGTCGTGTGTGCGCCCCAGCTTGTTTCCAGTGACCCGCTGTCTCTGCCGCAATCGTCCTCCTCGGCATCTTCCTGGGCTCCATCGGCTGCCCCTTACGGGGGCATGGTTCCGCTCCCGTCCAAGGTCCCGTCCCCTCGCTGGGCTTCTCTTTGTGGTTCCATGGCGTGTTCGTGTCCTTCCCGCTCGAGCTCGACCGTATCTGTGGGCTTCGTGTTGTGTTCTGCCCCGCTTTCAGCTCGTCTGCCGTCGCTTGGATCATCAGCTCCTCGGGATTGCACTTGCGCTTCCGCTGCTGCGGGCTCGTCTCCGTTTCCCGTAGGCATGTCCCCTGCACCATCGTCGTTGTCTCCTTTCCGTTCGACCCATACTCCCGCGGCAACCATTGGACCAGGCTCCACTCCGGGTTCTGCGGCCACCACATCGCCTTCGCCCCCGCGGCAGGTCCTCTCTCCGTGGTCTTCGGAGCTCTTGTGTCCTTCCGCAGCTCCATCCACTTGCCGCTCTTCGTCATCCTCCATGTCGCCCGACTCGCTGTCCACCTCCTCTGGGGTGATGGGTTGCGCGAAACTCTGCACTATGGGTGGTTGCTTTGCCCGTTTTCTTCCCGCATCCCACGCAAATGTGTCCGCATGCCAAAAGTCGCGGACCGGCATCCACTGCCACTCGCAGTCTCTCTTGAAATGCCCGGTGTTCCCCGTAGGTCTCGGCAGGAGCACTCTGGTGGGCATTTTCCATGCCGGTGGGTGTGCTGCGTAACGGGCTGCCTGCCTTGGGGTGCACAATCTTGCCCCCATGGTAAGGGCTTGTAAGGATCCGCCAAGCGCTCGGAAGCATGCTCCCCCCCTTCGATTCCACAGGTGCCAGCCTGTGAGGGTGCAATCTGTTCCTCTAAACATTTCTTGTTGTAGCTTCCGCAGTGTGTGTGTCCCTCCTAGTAAGACCAGAGCGTCGCCGTGGTGGTGGAGTCTCAGAGTCTCCGGTGCTCGTACAGCCACGCCTGCCATCTCTCCCAGAAGGGCGGTATGGGTTGGGCACACATGTCCTTGGCCACTTTGTAGTCGAAGAACACCGTCCAGTTCTTGTGCCCCAGCCACCCCTATCATAGGACTGCGACGTCTGACACCCTGAGGCATAGGGTGAACGCCGTGCCGACCGCAAAGAACACCCTGGCCCAGGGCCAGTGTACCCTGCGCCCGCAGGGTTTGGAAATCTTCCATTCCTCTGCTTTGGCCATCTAGCCGATCACTTGGAGCTGCAGCCTGTGTGGGTCAGTGATGGTGGCCGGTATGAGCTCCAGGCGTTCCAATATCTTGACGCCTGCCACAAAGTTATTGGCCGTGGATATCCCCCGTTGGCATAACGCAAGCTGCCTGAATCGCCATTCAATTGCCTTGGCCAGCGGCAGGTCTGTGGCACATCCTCGTAATGCTCCCCATACTTCGTGCATGTACGTCTGGGACGAGCTGGCCTCCACTCCTGTAATGGCCATGCCTGTGCCCACGGTGCCCCACTCCTCCTTCTTGGCCTGCATGACCTTGTCGTGGGCTTCCCACGCCATACCGACGGTGGTGACCACGTGGGTTGTGGCCCTGGGTCCCGGCTGTCATCTTGTCATTGCTTGTGGTCAGGGTTCGTCGCCTTTGTTTGGAGCATGCCTTGGATCATGCAGATCACCGCGTCGTTCGTACCGCTGGTCCCATCGGTTCACCCGCCTACGCGTCTGCCGTGGACGCTGGCAGCAGTGATACGCGTCCGTAAGCCCCACATGAGAACATTTCCCAATGGGGTTGTCCGCATCGCATGCAGTTCGCTAGCGGGGGGGCGTTCAAGTCAAATGTCCACCCCTTATTGAGGATCCTCTGGTCCCCCACCTGTGATATCTTGGCTTGCACATGGGGCTGGTGTAACGTTCCCGTGACCGCTGCGGGCATTGGCGTGCCTAGTGTCAAAGTTGCTCACAGGAGTAGCATTGCGCCCCCCCCCCCCCCTGCAGGGCGCCTACCACTGCTTGTCCTCTTGGCGCCCTGACCACCCTGCCGAGTGGCTCCCTTGCGGTTGCAGGCACATTCGCTCCCGTACCCTGCGGGATGGGCAGGTGTGAAGTCTTGGCCTGGCGCTTGTTGCAGAGCTCCTCGTGCACCACCGTCCATATGGCTCCAGCTAGCTCGTGTGCATCCCAGTTGGCGTCCGTTGCAGAGTAGGCCTTTAGCGCCACCAGCAGCGTCTGCATCCATTGGTATGGCAGGGTTTCCGCAATGAGGCGTTCCAGCTGCTGCCTGTTCAGCCTCGGAATGGCAGCAACCCTCAACCTCTCGTTCTCAAGCTTCGTCGCTGCCAGCATTTGTACCAGCTCCGCCACCTGCTACGCACTCAGGCCCTATCCTGCTCGTGATGGCAGCCGCTTGTCCTCACTGTCCGCGGTGACCACATCGTAATCCAAAGGCCCTGAAGGCACGAACCTTTTCCCGGCGTAATCTGCCAGCGGCTCCTTTCGCATCGCGTAGCAGCGTACCGCCGCTAAGAACGTGTCCTGGTCCATGTGTCCCGGTCCCATGATGTTGGCGATGATGATGATGATGATGATGATGAACTCTGTTACCGTGTCCGCTCCCACCGACATTTCAACGACCCGTTCCTCCTCTTGCAGCAGCCACTCCCCTTTGCTGCCTTGGAACTGTTGTTGTTTTTGGATGGTCTCAAAGGGTCCCAGGCACCACATCCTGAATTTTAATGATTCTTGCTCGACTTCCTTGGGGTGCACTACTGTTCTAGAATCATGATCCATTGACTGTTCAGACGTTTACAACGTGGTGCCTCAGTGGGCCAATAAAATATAAACAGAGCTGAACCGGAATGCAAAACATATGTTTTCGGCAAAACATTGGTCTCCCAAGAGATTGGTACACAACCTGCTGATGCAGTTTTTCACCCTTGGCAGCCAAAAAAAGAAAAGTTTCCGAAACTTACCTACCCCATCCAAACACCCTCAAAATTAGGCCACCCTAGCTACCCAAATGCCCCATAAATTTAAGTCACTCAAACTACCCTAGCTCAAAACAACTGCAAGCTACCTTCCCTTTACATAAGACATCATGCAAAATGCGGAAAGCCACACACATATCCTCTTTTTGGTTCAATTGAAAGCTCACTCACTCTACCAGCCAGTCCCAAAGCCGCCCCATCCTCAACTGGACCGGCGGGCAAAGTTTCTTGCAGGAGGGAATCCAAGTCAAAATCTGTTTTTAACTTGTGGCACAACCACGCTTCCTCATCAGCAGGGATGCGGCCTCGCATAGGGCTTTCGACTGTGGTCAGGCTAAAACCGGGCAGTCTGTCACGTCAACTCGAGGGGCCACACCAAAGCGTGGGAGTCCATCACCCCAGCTCAAGGGCACACACCAAAGTGTGGGAGTCCATGGTAAAGATGAGCAAAAACAAATGTGAAAAGGGGTGGAAATGGGTGAAAGTGGGTGAAAATCCAAAAATGTCATATCCCCCATGTGGAAGAAGCATCAAAACCTATGCCAGGGGCAACAATGATGCCCCTAGTATCACAAAGTATGGGTCTCCAGTACGGCTAGACGCCCTAATAGTTGCACTGCACCCGCACTGCTAAGGGCGCCCCCTAACGGGAGGAAAAGCTAGACACAACGTTGGGGGACTATCCGCACCGCGCGCACACCGCGCGCACACCACGTCCGCACCGCGCCAGGCATGTGAACAACTTCCCTAGGAGATGGTCTACTGGGAGAGGAGCTGTAAATGGTACCTAGTGGGCTCTTGAGACATTACCATTCCCCCTGATTGGCTCTGGATGATTGCTGTTATTTCCTGGTAGGGCTTGGGTGGTCATTGTTATTTCCTCGCAGGCTCTGGATGCTTTCCTGGTGTGCTCTGGATGGTCACTGTTATTTTCTGATGGGCTCTGGATGGATGCTGTTATTTCCTGATGGGCCCTCTTGATGAAAGTGTGAGCGCTAACGTGTGAGGGCCCCCTTGGGCAAGCTCACATGCAAACAAAGTCGGCAAAGCACACAGGACTGACACCCCTGCATAAAGCCATGAGAGAGACATTGCTCTGTTCAAACAAGGGGACAGAATTCTGCAATAAAATTTTGAAACCAACAGGCCTACAAACAAGGGAACATGACAGAAGACAATGCAAAAGCAAAACAAGGCACACATGCAGATTGGGGATGTCCTGGCCCCCCAAAATGGGCGCAGTTGCCTCTAAACTAGCCGAAAGGGTCTACAAAACAACCCCAGTACCCGCACTGCACGCGCACCGCGTCCGATACTCCCCCCTTGTCAAAGGCGCAATTCACGGCAGAACATTGTAAATTCCATTGCACAGTGTCCTCAGGGTGCTTTAAATCTTGCCAATTTTCGCCTAAGGCATCCAAAGCTGCGAAATCTAAGCCCGTTCCATGACTAGAAGGACCAGATCACAGTGGCAGATCGTTTTTGTGTGTGTTCTGGTGCTGGGCATGTATAGCAGCCCCCAACAGGAGCCGCATCCACAAGGCGCACTTGGATAGTAGCCAGGTAATGCACAGTCTCCATCTTGTGACCTGTAGCTTCACACGGGCTAGGACCAGATCACAGTGGCAGATCCCAAATGGACCAGATACCCATACAGCAATGCCACAATTAAAATAATCAATCCTTGCTACAAATGAGAACAGAAAAAACACTGTACCTCTGAAGCAGAATACTGCAGGTGCACACACAACCCTCACAAGAATCAAACACCCATTGTCGTTGAAACCACACACAGCAGTCCCAAAAAGGTGCCCAAAACAATGGTACCACAGGGCGATCATGCTTGAACAGGGGGGTTACCTGCTTGCTCAGTGTCACGGCTGTGTAAAGAGGGGTGGCACCATGCGATTGGCTCAGTGAGCCTCATCCCCATGTGCAGTACCTGGAATCTGATGGCTGCTTTCAAAAAGCCCAAGAAAACAGATTGCAAGGAGGCAAAAAAGGCTCCAAATAAGAGAAACCAGGGAAGGAGACAGTAAAATACGCCCAGTGGAAAGGGACTGCATATGTCACTATATTGCAACTGTAACCTTCTCTCTCCTGATTGCAGGCTGGGGGTCTGCAAAATCAATACATACTGGGTCTAGACACAGTGTTTCTGTGCACAATTTATGCAAATGCTATATGGATGTACAGTCCAGGAAAACGTGTCTGAGGGGGAAGAGCGACTCCAAGCCCTGCTCAGATATTAGTTCTCAAACCAAGATCCTGTAGCACACCAATACAAGTTTCAGGAGACAGGCAGCAGGAGAGGAAATAATTGGCTCAGAAAACTGAAACCTTGAGTCCCTTCTTTTTTTTTGTTTTTTGGTCCAGTCCAAAGTGAGCTGGCGTACCCTGCTCACCATATGGTACTGGAGAAACGCCTCTGAATTAAGGTTCAGAGCCCTCCGGTGCTACGATGATCCCACAAATGACTGTGGTAGCGGATTTGACACGTAGTGGGGATTAGCTGAGTCTGAAACCAGACTATACAGTCCTGCAACCCTGAGTCCCTTCTCTCTCGAAAGCTTTCGCCATATATTTGTGTGTTTTGCATCATTTGCGGGCTGGTTGGGGAATGCGGGGCAATAGCGTTGCATGTGGTCTTGTTTGTTGCGAGTCTTTTTGCAGTAGGAGAGCATACGGGAACACAGGTCAGCAGGAATGCTTTGCTGCCTACCACTTTTTTTTTAAACCCGTAACAACTGTTCCACCAAGTGTCCGCTGTGCGTACACAGAGCAGTGCAAAAGTTCGCTTGACTGCGTACCCCCCGGGGGTACCAGTGCAAACATTATTCTAGCATGAAAGGGTGCCGCGTTGGAAAAGGGGGGCCGTTGAATGATTTTACAAAGACTCACACAGTTGGCTTTTTCATTGCAAAGGGGAACACACCAATGGGGAACATAAGTATCCCCAGCCGGAGAGGTGCCAGTCCATATCCCCAACCGGAAAGGGGCAAGTCCGTGAGGAGAAATCATCCCAAATCACCCCATCTCACCCACCTTGCCACTCACCCATCCGAGGGGTAGAATCCACCCCAAAAACAGGGGTAGGAATCAGAAGTGGCCAAACAAAATGCCCTGCGCACTAACACTCCCTCTGTGCTGCATTATCCCCCCCCCCTTGTATAAGCTGCGCCAAAGTTCCAAATTAATACGGTCCCTACGCCTACTGTAGCTTGGACACGGGTGTAGTTTGCCCGCGACACATACAACTACCGACACCGGGCGCCCAGGTTCAAAAAGAGAGGATTGCATGGTGAGCTGGCGCAAGCAAGGGGAATATAATGCACAAGGATACCAAAAATCAGAGCTATGTGGGTTCAAGTGGGCAAACACTCACAACAAATGTGTCCATGACTCTATGTGACTCGCAAATTTGTCACCAAACCCATGTCTTATGTGGCTGCACTACGTTTGGTACCGAATTAAAATTAGGTCCCAAATTAATACGGTCCCTACGCCTACTGTAGCTTGGACACGGGTGTAGCTTATACAAGGGGGGGGGGGGGGAGGAGATCCGACCAACACAAACTAATCAGCCTCCAAATACCATTGCTCTTGTGCACACTGCTGTGCACCGGGAGACTCTGCAGCTGCTCTTGCATGAGCTCTTTGACATTAGTTTGTGTAGCTCAACTGCTGGCCAACCAATGAGCACACCAAATGGCCCATGCGACATCGGAGTATCCCACTCAGTGGGGTTGGAACCTGTTGTAGTCACAAGTACTGCGCTTAGCCGAAGTGCACTAGGGGGTCCCTCAGCAAGGGGGCAAGAGCCCATTAAGGTCCAGATTGCTCTGGTACCCTGCCCCCCCTTGAAATCTCCCCCCATAGCGCACAATGGTCTCCCGGGGGCGGGGGGGGTCCGCAACGGTATTTCAAGGCAACTGTGGTACCCTCAGAACACAGGTAATGTGACTTTTGCATTGATGCTCTACCGATGTGATTCATGCAACATGAATGTTATTGGGGATGCAAAGGAACTGTAAAGAACTTCTGACAATAGCACACTTTGAACTGTTTCACATGCTCAGTTTGCATGACAGGCACAGGGTGTGCGGCACCGGCTGATGAGGAGGAGGCAATTTGGTGAAGGCCAAACAATGGTGCCCAACACATGTGCACCAAGTGTCCTGTGCGTCAGTGGTACCATACATGGTCACCGGTAGAAAACATCTTGGGTCTGAAAAAGCAACATGGCACCCCATAAACTGCCTTTGGAGAGAATATCTTTTTTTTTTGGACTGTCTGGAACCATCGACAAGTGTTCGAGATTGTCCAGCACTTCAGACACATGGTCTGAGATAGTACATCACCGTTCCCTGTTACCTACCTGCCTTTGTTTGGAGAGAATATCACACAAGACACACAGGTGAATAGTTTGAAGTGATGGGAAAGCAATGCAAGGACGTGTGTGTGACAGATGGGCAACACAAACCACCGCAATGGATATTGCCCAGCAAAACAGTTAAGTGACGGTCTCCCAGGGGGGGGGGGGGGGGATTGCAAGGGGGGGAGATTTCAAAGGGGGGGGGGGGACCCAGCAGTGACTGAAGGGGAACACTGCAACCCACCATCCTTGGCCACCACCCTAATAAGGAGGGGAGCCAGTATGGGTCGGCGGACAGAAGGCACTAAGCGAGGGCCAGGCTCGTCTGAGGCACACCAACAGAGCAGTGGCTGCTTGACTGAGCCCTCTGCTACACTCCTATCCGAAGTTTGGAGGTATGTTGAAATGAGAGCACAACATGGCCATGAGACCGCAAAGCCTCACACCTGCAACATTTATGACCATCAGAAGAGTCTGGGAGCTGATTTCTAGATTTAATGCACATCATGTCACTGTTCTGTCTGTCACACAATCTGACAACATCATCGGAGCCATAACAGATGGTCAGTGCAAAGGATTGTGCAAAAGAAGCGCAACAAGGCAGTATGTGCTTCCAGCTACGAGGAGCACACTCGGTGTATATATGGCACTCCCTTGGAAGAGGGACTTGCACAGTAGCTCAATTAGCAATTGCATATACCAAACATGCATCTATGCCCTCGTGGTCCGTGGGGGTCTGTAGAGGGGCCACGTGGCCATAAAAGAAAATAAATTAGGCACAGAGGGGTGTGTGTGTCGTCAGTGGATTCAGAGTTCGTCCCACATGTACACATGTACCCCCTCTCGGTGTCACACATCAAAATCCTCCAGAATTCTTGTTTTATTTCGTGACCGAAGTTCCACCAAGTGTCCATCGAGAGTACACGTAGCAGGTCATGGGTCAGTGACAGGCCAGTTTCGGGTGAGGGTGAGGTCAAAATCCTCCAG
The DNA here is from genome assembly GCA_964036045.1 of Eutreptiella sp. 'Long Island Sound 2002'. Lineage (NCBI taxonomy): Eukaryota > Euglenozoa > Euglenophyceae > Eutreptiales > Eutreptiaceae > Eutreptiella > Eutreptiella sp. 'Long Island Sound 2002'. The sequence continues at coordinate 33,888,179 of OZ038401.1, read as the reverse complement.
AAAAATGGTTTCATCACCAAGTGATTGTTGGACACAGTGTCCATTGTGCACATGGACATATCACCCACCTGAGCAGAAGACACTAGGCCCTTACAGAGCACAAACGCAAGTGGAACTGCACAGCATTGAGAGGGGCTGCTAAGTTCTTACAAACCCGACCATTCCTTGAATATTTCAGCCAAACAGTCATCCCCTTGCTTGGATGGCCCCATGATTGAGGCCTCTAATAAATCAGCAGTCTGGTACCGCTTGTGCAGCAACTCCTGGCCAAGCGCAAATGGAAGGAAGGAAACCATATTAAGGAGCTATGGTCCATGGGCTGGGTACCTGCTATTTTGGGGGACCTCTCACATGTGATAAATCACTGTGGTGATAGCGAGTACCATGCCTGTATGACAAGAGGCTCCCACTTGCTCAAATGTTTAGGTTTGCTCAGGGGACGTTTGCCCATGTCCCACAATGGCCCCAGGATGACAACGGCCCGTCTGTTTGCATGTCATGCTGCAGACCGTAGTTGAGTGAGCGGGGTGTGGTTCCGGCACCCACCATCGGGCCACTCCTGTCAGCGCCCCACACTGGCGCACCCACCAATTGCTGGGAAACTCATCCGGAAAAAGATCATGGGATGGGGTCTGCTTGAAGACCGCAATTCTAGCCAGGCGCAAATAGAGAATCAGGTCATGGTACCTACTTGTGTGCCCAATTCCGAAACATGACAGTAATACACATACTACATATGGCCGGCCTGCTGGGAGGGATATACATGTGTTGAGTGGCAACATACAGTCTGATTTTGGAAGCGCAACATTCCCATGAGATATGTAGGGATCAGATAGCAGGCACCTGTACCTTGACTCCCCGTTGCACATGCCAGAACCCATTTTTTTATTCAGTCCTACTTAAGCTGGCGAAGCCTGCTCATTAGACCGTAATTAAGATATCAGAGCTGTCCAAGTCCACCATGGACCCATGGAACATCATGGTTGTAGGCATAGCATGTCGCAAGGATAAGCTGGAACAGATGCCAGTATGCCCGTTTGCGCATGACACATTAAGATGCCTGTGAGACAAGAGTCATGCATTTAGAGGTCGTGCGTAATCAACCATAGTACAACAAAAATAAGAGGGAGGAGGAACGCTAGCCATTGTTGAAAACATGCGCCAACAAGCAGAATTGGATTGCATTCTCAAGCAGGATGGAACAACGCATCACAGGCATGACCCAGTCCCTCTTTCCTAACACCAACACCCCCCCCCCCCGAGGGACGACCGTTCCCCGCCACCCCAGGGGAGGGGGATTGTGGCCAAGGGTGTGGTATAGGCTATACGCATATGGGCCATATACGTAAACCCCCAGGGAGGTTTGCATGGTACAAGACGTGGCGGGTGCATTGCAAGTTCAAAAGCTAAAGAGGCCAAGGGACATGTATGACTGTGAGAAAAATCAAATGCGAAGGGGGGGCAAATGTGGGCTGAGGAAGCCGCTACCTGAGTGGTAGCACATCCGGCGCCAGCCGTGCTGGCGCTGGTTCGATCCCTGTTGCGGCCGAGCGACGGATGGGGCCTCCCATCGATCCCTTCGAGTACCAGTGGCGGCGCGCGCTGCTACAGGTGTGTGGTGCCAACGCAGTGTATTATTTTTGTCACATTTTGATTGAGGGGCGTCCAAAGAAAAGACTACCAGACTGAGAAAAACAGAAAAGACTATCAGACTGAGAAAACAGACGAGACCTTCACCCGAACCCCCGGCGGTACCAGCGGTGGCGCGTGCTAATGTAAGGGTGGGTGGTTCCAACGATGCCCACTGGGGGGATCGAACCCCCGCTCATGACGTCTGGAGACCCGGGGGGGGGGGGGGGATGGACACCATCGCCGACCAAACACTCATCAGCCCATGCTGTGCAGAATTAGTGGCCGGTCACTGGCTTGCTGTTGGTTGCCAAAGGCTCTTGCATACATGCTGACATGAATAGGTGCTCATGGTGTGAGGTGCATGAAGCAGAATTCGCAATGCGCTGCATCCATTCATCAGTTTTCTGGCTTCCCCTAGTGCTGAACAGGGACAGTGTACAACTTCTCTTGCGGTCCTACCCCCCCCCCTTGTCTAAGCTACGCCAAAGTACCAAATTAATACGGTCCCTACGCCTACTGTAGCTTGGACACGGGCGTAGCTTGCGCGCGACATATACAACTACCGACACACACGTAAATGAGCGCATAGTATGAGTGCACCTCAACCTCCACCCATGTTCCCAAAGGCATGCAAACACAAGAAAGCGATTGAAACATGGAAATTCAGGTTCACACCCATGTTCTCACAAGCAATGAAGCATGAGAAGCCTACAAATGTTCGGCTTGGAAACCCTTCTTGCGATGATACACCATGCGGAACAATTGCACATGTTCGCCACTTGAAGATGCCGTTGAAGATGCCTTTGCCCGAGGTTTAGGGGCTGGTTTGGGCTCCGGCAACTTCAAATTCTTGGGAATGAAATTGCCTTGCATGTGGTCTCTTGTAAAGTACAACTTCCCATCAAAGACATGGGCCATTCCCCACACACCTCGATTGCATGGTGAGCTAGTGCAAGAAGGGGGAATATAATGCACAAATACCCCCAAAATCAGAGTTATGTGGGTTCAAGTGGGCAAACACTCACAACAAATGTGTACATGACCCTATGTACCCGGCAAATTCGTCAAACCCATGTCTTACGTGGTTGCACTAAATTTGGTACCGAATTAAGATTAGGTACCAAATTAATACGGTCCCTACGCCTACTGTAGCTTGGACAAGGGCGTAGCTTAGACAAGGGGGGGGGGGGTACAGAGCCGCACATGTTGCCCATCAGCGACAGGGATGGACGAGCTGGCTGCAGCCAGCTTCGCTGCAGGCTGCTTTCCATGTTTGGGTGCAGGCTTGGGCGCATATTTGGGCACTGTTGGTGCCGCCTCAAGAAATGACCACTTTCCGCATGCCCCGAATGCGCTTCTCCCGTTGATCAATGATCCACTGCCTCAAGTGCAACTCCACTGCATTGTACCGAGCTTTTTTCCTCAGGTGCCGTGCACCACCCCCCACCAGAGTCCACATTATCTGAAAGTCTGCCCACTGGTGGCCCACAGTTGTGGTCCTGTGCAATATGACGCTGATGCTTTTTTTTTTTGGAACTAGCCGGTGACGCCCCCCTCCCCCCCCCCTGGGGGGGGTTAGGGTTGGTAATTTTTTTTGGGGGGGGGGGGGTCCAAGCCATGATGAGCTGCCGGAGCTTGCTCATCAGAAGGCACTCGAGGAATCTCTCGGAAGGAGTATCAGAGCTGTCCAGTGCTACGATTGCCCCACAAGACTGTGTGGTAGCGGACATTACACGTAGTAAGGACCTGCTGTATCTGATACCAGGAAATGCAGTGGGAACTGCCACGCCTGAAGGCATCCCAGTGTGCTACCGGAGCACAAAACAAACTGGAAGGCTGAGTAAATAACAGGGAGGGGGGTTGGTAATATAGCATCTTACATCCACAACCACATAAACTGGATTCAGAAAAGCAACAGTCAGACAGTCTCACCATTCGTAGACAAGTTTCACAAACAAAACAATGCAACAAGACAATGGCATATTGCTCCGTACCCTGGTCTCTTCTCAGCTAAACAGATGCAGCCAGCTTGGACGATTGTGCAGCAAAGCCTTGCAGCCGGGCCATCTACAATGCTTTTTTTTTGCAAACTGTCTGGTTCCATCGAAAATTGTGCGAGATTGTTCCAACTCTTCAGACTCATTGCCTGAGACTGTACACAACCGTCCCTGACACCTACCCGCCTTCCTCGCAGAGAGGAGGCATAAGGTTATGGGTACACTCGGTAATGCTGCTGGTGCCTTCCCCAGGGGCCGCTCCCATTAGACTGCTGGAACTGGGGTGCAGTGGTTCACTGGTTGCTACTCTTTAGAGATGCCAGCTGGGCCATCTACAATGTGTCCTCCACATGTGCCAAGCAGTGACGGATGTAATTGGGGGGGTGGGTGTCCCTCCCTCCCCCCCCCCCTGTTGTGACGAGGCGTCACAATACGCGTCACAAAAAAACCCGGTCACAGATTGAGCCACGCAGGGTACCAGGAGGCAAGCAGGACAACCCTTCCAGAGAGGCATGTGTGTGCAGCAGGGTACAGGCAACAACAAAGAGTTTTTTTTTGTTTCTGGGTAGTCCACCAGGGTTCTTATTCACTGTCACTGTGCAGCAGGGTTCTCATTCACTGTCACTGACAGTGAGGGCGCTTGCGCTGGCAAAAGAGGACAGGGAGCTGCCTGAATCCGAAACCTGTCCCAGGTTATCAACATACTCTGCAGTTTCTGGCAGAACGCGTTCCCAGGGTTCTTATTCACTGTCACTGTGCAGCAGGGTTCTCATTCACTGTCACTGTCACTGTCAGTACCACTTTCCTCGTCACTGACAGTGAGGGCGCTTGCGCTGGAGGCATCTGTGGAAATGCTTCCAAAAGAGGACAGGGAGCTGCCTGAATCTGAAACCTGTCCCAGGTTATCAACATACTCTGCAGTTTCTGGCAGAACGCGTTCCCTGGTCCGTTCTTTTCCTTTGTCCTTTCGAGGCTTCCTCACATTTTGAGAAGAGCGCCGCCGCCGGTGCGCTGTGGTACCCCATGACTGAGCCACTAACTCGTACGGGTACCCATCAGGATTTACATCCTCAGCTCCAATTAAATGCAACCGAACCATGGGCCAGCTCATTCGGTTGCGCAGGGGTGTCACGATTCGGTTCAGGGTTGAGATGGCCCTCTCCGCATCACAGGATGATGGGGAGGCCAAGAGAACAACCGCACCATACAACCTCAGCGACATGGGCAGGCTTTCTGCGGCTACCAGTGCCTGCCAAAACGTCATGAAAGCGTCCACACCATTCATCTGTGACCTGTCTGCCTGCGGAAGATCAAAGTACCTTTTTTTGGCCAGCCCAAAATGCTTGTGGGCGCCATACAAATTGGGGCAGGCCAGCCCCCATTTTTTTTCTGATGCAACCACCTTGTCGATCTCCTCTTGCGTCACCGTTGCAGTTTGCCAGGTCCTGAAATCTGCAACCTGCAGCTGGGAGTATGCCTCATTCTGAAACCTTTCCTCTAGCTGTTGCAATAGCTTTGTCAACAAAATTGTTTTCGTCACATCAGCGCCCCCGACCCCCTTACTGTCCAACACCCAGCCATGCAAAACAGCCTGTTTGACCTCTTTTCGCACAACTAAATTGTGACGCAACCACCTCTCATTTGGACCATGTTTTTTCTGCGGTTCACGCAGCTCTTCTTTCACTGTGCGTAGCACGTTCGCAATTCGTGCCGCACAGGCATTTCGTTGTTGTCCTTCAAGAGAAAGCTGCGACAGGGATGCGCAGCTTGCCAATGTCCTGCTTGCGCTGCCATTCCTTTACAGGAGCCTCTGCGTCACATCCCGCTGCTGCTGCTGCTCTGGCTGTGCTCTGCAGCCCAACAATCTCTGGAAACCAGGCTGGCACAACAGGCCATAAAGGTGGTTTGCTGAAACGTACAGACGTCCACCACCGCCTGTGGTACATCCATAAGTTCATCACGTCAGTGCGTGCATGTGCAGTTCATTCACACAGGCTCCATGTGTCCCCTTCTTGGTTGGGGTGCTCCACTATCTATGTACATAGCCGTGACCAGCCACAGTGACAGTGTCACCAGCATGTGTGTGAGGGGTCGAAGGCCCAACCTCCGGTGCATGTGCACGGAACAGTCAAAACATTCAAGGGTGTTTGGGTGTCTGACAGACGACTCCCTCGGGGGTGGGGAAACACATCCCAAATCAGGTCTACAACCTTCGCACCCTGGTAGTACTGACGTCTGAGCTGAACTCGACGTCCTGTACATGATCGTGACTGGGCACAATAGTCGAACAGGCCAATGGCTCTGTGCCGCAGAGCATCCACTGGCACCGGAGCCAAATTGGACTTTGCTTAAGGTCTCCCGGGGGGGGGACCTCTTGGGGGCATGGGGTGGACCTCAATCAAGGGCATAGCGTGACGGGGTACAGAGACAATCAGACCCTATCGTCACCACGAATTCAATTGCGGATCAGGTGCTTTCTTGCTTGTTCATTCAGACATGGGAGAAGGCCCCTACATCTCAAAACAGCCAGAGTCCGGGGTGGTGGGTGACTCTGGTGGGGAGTGCCCTGAGCCATCAGTGTCACATATTGAGCAGTGCCAGAAATTGGGCGTGTCTGGCGCCAGAGGCGATGCGGGTTGCCGTGGCGAGTATACAGGCTGTCTGTTGGAACGCGCCGGCATGCTGGGTGAGTACATGGTTGTTCCGTGTGAGTGTATTTCCACTGAGGCGGGGCTTGATGGCACCGGGCTAGGCGTGTTGAAATGCCTTCGTTTGGTTGGCCGTGGGACCGAATGGTTTTCACTCCCTGATGCCGTGAGTAGACTGTCCTGCGAAGCCTGAGACTGAATGTAATCCTCTATGGAGGCGAAAGACACGGTGGTCTCTGAGAGGGAGCCACTCTGACGACTTACAGGTTCATCCATGAGGCATAAATCCAGATCATTCAAAAGCAGGCGGGCGGGTGTATCTCTGCACAATGGGGAGGCACTGACCGGTACTCTAATAGGTGTCACGAGGGGTGTCACCATGTTGTGTGTATCTGACTGTGTGCCTGACATGAGAGCGGACGGTGTCGCACACGGCGGTGTCGAGGGTTCTTGCACCACTGGGGGTGGGGGTGAACCTGCATGTACTGCGGGCTCGGGGGGGGATGGGTGCTTGTGTGAAAAAATGATCACTTTGCTGTGGTTCGCTTCCGTGCCTGCCCTGCCCTCCTCTCTGTCCCCGGGGGGTTCTGGGTATAGCGGGTTTTGCTGCCGTCCCCATTCTGCCAAATCATTGGCACGTTCATTACCCTCTATCTGCACATGTGATGGGACCTTGTACCAACTCAGTATACCTTGGTGGTCCGCGATGAGCTGTAGAAGCTCTTCCCATAGTTCGGGGTGTAGTATGGGGCCGTGTGATCCGTGCCAGCCACGGATTTTCCAGATTCGCGCTGCGCCGGTGGCCCCCAGGTAGACCAAGGCAGAGTCTGTCATCAGGGCCAAGTTTGCTTGTGGAAAAATTTTTAGTCCCTGAGTCACTGCGTACACCTCAGTAGCATTATTTGTTTGAGGTAGGTGTGCAGGCATAGGTGCCCCTAGATCCAGTGTGTTCGGCACATGTACTCCGTATCCACCAATATACCCTATGGGCAGGACCCTTTCTGATGAGCCGTCCGTATATATCTCAGTCAGCCCTTGTGCCACGATTCCCTCCAGTTGGGATGCAAACTCTTGCTTTGCAGTCGGTTTCCTGGCCATCTTGGCGTTATTGCCCGTGCGTCGTGGCCTCGGCAAATTAGCAGAACAGGAGAGGTTGGGGTGAACCAGCTTACCCTCTTCTAAAAGCTGCAGGACGCAGTCCGTGAATATACTGAGCTCAGCAGTGGACAGCCACCTCAGAGGGTATTGTTGCCAAGTGGCTAGTTTTTTCACCCAGCCAGTCAGGAAGCTTTCCCACGTGACGGTGAAACCCTTAATCCGGGCTGATGTTCGCAGACCCCAGTTGACCACGATGGCCGACCAGGCCAGAAGTCCTGGTGCAGTACTCAAGCTAAGGGAGGGGGTATCCCAGACCAATGCGGACACAGAAGAGATGGGGTTACCTTCAATCACGATGGGCGCATACGCCTTGTTGATGCAGTCAAATGCAATTTTCAAAAAGCGGCAGTCCGTGCAGAGATGCTTGTGGGTTTCAGGCACCCCATCAATAGGGCAGTTGGTCTGTCCCGGGTTCATTCTTGCTTGGCGTTGTCCCGTCGGGAGTTTACACCATAATGCCCTGTATAGGAAATGCCTGTCCGTGTCTGGTAACTGTAGGGCCATGAGGGCCTTCCATGTGTCCCTGGATTGTCTGGTGCAGAAATTGTTCGGCTTGGCTAGCTCGCTGGACACAGCCGAGGATTGCCAATGGAACCAAAAGCTCGGCACATGATGTACTGCAGGGGGGGAACTACGCAGTGATAACAGCTTTCGCTTGTGTAATCGATACACAGATTTCCACGTGTGTGGTAGTGCTTCGCACAGTTCCGGACTCTGGACGATGTCTCTAAGAAATAGCACATTTTTACGAATCAGCGATGGGGAGTAGTAGGTCCTGCCTGACGACTTCGCAAACAAGCGATTGTGCCACAGTGGTAGCAGGGCCGGTTCTATTGCTGGCAGAGTGGGTGAAGCCAAATTCATGGTGACTGAGTATGCCTTGGCGGCAAAGGCCATGGTAGGCATGGTGCTGTAAGGAACAGGTCCCATGCTGAAGAAAGGAAGGGTTGCCGAGGTGCAGTGCACTCCGTATCTCTGGGCCCAGTGCTTGAAGGGCACGGCTAGGATGTTGGAAATTGTCGCTGGTTCTTTGACGTACTGCAAAAACATGGAGGCGTGTTGCCACATCAGAAAGGATTTCGGGGGCATAAGTGAGAAACCCCCTTCTGATACAGGTAGCCCCAGGATGGGGAGAGTGATGCCCCATGGGTTCAATTTGAGTGCAATGCGGTACACGTCCGCCAGTTGGGCACAAATCGCCTTTGTGGGGAAGATGACGCGTGCTGGTACCGTCAGTACAGGCAATACCCATTGCTTGAGTAGTTCTATGCGTTAGGAAGTGTCACTCCCCATTCTTGCATGCGCACCGCTCGGTGGAGAGCCTTCTGCAGTGCCGGAGCAAATGACTCTTCGGGTGTCGCATTGCCTAACAGTACCCCAAGGTATTTAGCGGATGGTTTGATGGCAATCGGGAGAGAGTTGATGAGTGATTTGTGATGCAAGCTCCATGTTCCTTTCAACAGAATTGCCGACTTGTCGAAATTGACCCTGAGCCCCGTGATCCTGGTGAAGAGGGCAAGCTCGTGCAGAACTCCATGAATCAATTTCACACAGAGATGCTGGGGAAAGGGTAGAATAATCAGTAAATCGTCTGCATACAGAAGTGAGCGGATGTCGTGGTTCAGTGAGCGCAAATGGGCAATTATTGGTGAAATGAGCATCGAGAACAAGATGGGTGAGAGAGGGCAACCCTGCCTGACTCCTGAGGTGGGGGAATATCCATGCAGATGCATGATTCCTTGTGGTAGGAGGAGTTTGATTGGCGCTTGAAACAGATGAAGCAGCGCAGGAACATATCCCTGTGGCAGTCCCATCATTTGAAAGAAGACAGAGCAATATGTGTGCGTAACGCTGTCAAAAGCTTTGGAAAAGTCTATGGGGAGAAAGGCTGCTTCTGGGTAGTGCCTCCAGGAACCGAAAGATTCATACAAATGATCAAACATGTATCTACCGCGAATAAAGCCCTTTTGCTCAAGAGGGGTTAAATAGATGATGAGGTCTTTGAGATGCAAAGAGATAGATGCTGCCAACCATTTCAGTGCCACATTCTGGAGTACTAGCGGTCGTAAATCACCTGCTGTGGGCACACTTGAGCCCTTGGGGATGGGATTGAGTAGTGCTGTGGTCCACTGCTGCGGCAGTGTGCCATCAACCAAAAATTGTGTGACAATGCGCAACATGACAGGCGCAAATTCATGCGGAAAGGAACGGTACACTTGTGCCGTAAAACCGTCTTCTCCTGGGGAAGACGTGGGATGCAAAGACAATAGGGCTGCCTGAATCAGGTCTAGATCTATCGGTTTCGTGAGCATGCGGAATAGTGACTGTGTGTTTTTGCCATGAAAGAAGGGGTGCAGATATTGCCGGCATGCATCCTCAGAGGCACCAGTGGCCTGCATGGTAGACTTCAGTTTGCTGGTGATTTCGTGGGCGATTGCGTCAGCCGAGTGTAAGGACTGGCCGGTGGTTGTCCGCAAGCATGAGAGCTTTCGTTTTATTTTGAGTTGTTGGAGGAGTCTCCAAAGCTCTCTTGACTTATCCTTTGCCGTGTTGGCTGTGTCAAGACTTTCTTTCAGCTGTCGCTGTACCTGTTCCCTGGCCTGTTCACCCTCTGACTGAGCCTGTAACATCACCAACATAGAATAGGCAGAGGATGGGTCTGGTGGGTGGCAGCCCAGGTCGTTCAGATGATCCCATGCCAGTGGTGAGATATGTGTAGTGGAGCACTCCATGACGAGTGCCTGTATGTTGGTGAAACCCGAGGGGTTGTGATGCTTCTCGTAGTCGATGGCTGTGCGCATGATGATGTGTTGTGCGTCCTCCCACCAACAGAAGCCCTCTGAGCGTAGCCCCATCACCTCTGCTTTCAGTGTGTCGACCAGTTCTTGATTATGCAAAAAATTTGTCGGGCAGCGGGTGCGCTTTGCAGTGTTTGATTGCGGTGGTGGGTCCATCGTCATTAAGACACATTTGTGGTCGGAGGCGCCTAAGAATAGAGGATAGCATCCTGTAACATACTCAGAGAGTTCTGTCGGGAAGTGGATTCTGTCAATTCGCCTTCTGCGGTCCTTTATTGTTGTGCCGTGTGTGTGGTTGGCTGGTGGCGTCGCCGTGGTCCTGTGCTGTTTTGGGGGTGGTTTTACTTGTGGTGCGTCTTGTGTCGTGTGACTGTGTTTGCGCTTTTTCCCGGCTGGTGGTTTGTTTGGTGTTGCCGCAGGGAAGCCCCAAGTCCATCCTTCCAAATGTGACGACACCGATTTGGCTTCATGCACAAATGGATAGGCGTCCATCAGTTCATTGGTGGCTAGGAATTGGGTCTCGACTGTTCTAGCTGCAGTCACCTCAGAATCAATGGATTGTGGGGGGCAGGCTACATCTCTGTGGGGCAGGATGAAAGAATTATGGTCTGCCAATAGTATAATCCTGTCCTGTCTGTGGACAAAGAATTGATGTAGGGCTGTCCATTGCGCTTGCCTCAATTTGGCCTCATGGTGGAAGTGGGCCACCAAAATCAGGTAGCAGGCCCCGAAGGGGGAAAGTAACTTAACCAACATCATTCTTGACTGCAGCTCAGGGTGTGTAGGGATGGGGATGGGCTCTGGGGGTGATGGCATGGACCAGTCCTGCCTGAAGGCAACGCTTGCACCACCTCTTCCCTGTGGGGAGAGTTGAGCATAAAAATGAAAGTTGAAAGCTTTGAAGTGTTCCTGCAAACGGATCAGATCTTCGGGCGTACTGAGGTGGTGCTCCAGTATCCCCATGACGGAGACCTCTTTTTGTACTAAGAATTTTGTGATGAAGTCCACGCGTCGCTTCCGTTGACCAGAAGGGGTTACTTCTGCGCAGATTCCATTGGCATTGAACACCGCAAGGCGTGTTTTTGATGCAGGTGGGAGCAGTTTTATCTTATTCAAGGGAGCAGTTTGTTGGGTCGGATTCATTTTCCTGGCTCATCCCTTTTCCGCTTAGCAAAGGAGATACTCACTGTGGTTGTGTTGGGTTGCTGCTGTGGTGTTCTAGCCGCCGCTGCCGACTTCCCTCGGGCCATGCGTTTTTTGGACTGGAAATCCTCGTTGCTGATAACCGTCAGGTGCCTGCGGCCGTCCTTGGTTTTGAACACGGTTCCGATAAGATCATCTGCCGTTGGTGTTTGAATTCTCCAAGTGGCTAGGTGCATCTCACCGGCGTTAAATGCAGACCTGTGCAGCACCATTTCTTGCTTGTGCTTGCCGCCTAGAACTTCCTTGACCTGGATCTCCCTCCAATAGGCGGGTACCCCGATCAGATACACCGTGGCTATTGTCGACCATGAGGCAGTGACTGTGGAGCTTGTTCCGTCAGAGTCATACCCATTCAGCAGATCTCCAGTCAGTTCTTCCTTCAGAGTGATACCCGCCTTCTCAAATGATTTGAGTTGCGCACACACTTTTTTCTTCATGCCGGTGGTAACACCCATGCGCAGCTTTGAGGCATTGAGGTACTGCAGCATGATACCGGAGTCTGGTTTGAGGCAGGAACCATCTTCCCAGAAGGGAGCAATTATAGTGGCAAACAGATGTGGACCCAGTTGTTTACGTTTGTCCTTGGTGGTAAAGATTTCCAATACCTGGTGCATTTTCCCCAAATCATCAGCCTCCAGCCATGGAATGGACATTATTGCAAAGTGTGGCTGCGATCCGAACTTGTCCACTACCTCATTCAGTATCATAGAGTCCACGTTGGCGAAGAAGAGGCGTGTGTCTTTTCCATCTTTCCCAGAACTTTCACAGGCGGTGTGCTTGTTGAGTTTGAGCAAATCATACGCCGACTCAATCCACGACTTATGTGCGCGAATTGCATAGAGATCTTCCGGCATTTCTGGTTCTTGGAAAAGCTGATCGTTTGGGCTTCTGCCTGGCGTTTGTAGTCCCAGTGACTTGAAGCGGGGTTGTCGGTTAGAGTGCCTGCTGATGTGTGTGGAGAATAGGATCCATGCAAACCATTGCTTGTTTAATCCCGTGGCGACGGAGCTGATTTTTCTGCCGGTGAGAAGTATCCTGTCCAGATTCCAGGGCAGCTTCTCTGCTAGCTTCAAACCATCATATACTAGTTGCTTTGGTTCGAGATCAAACACCACGTACGCTAGCGTTCCAAGGGTGGGCAGCATGCGAATCAGGTGCTCACCTGGTGTGATGGCGTCGTCCAAGTTGATGAGCTCTGTTGCAATGACAATGTACGGCTTTTCTCCTTTGAATACCCCTGTAGCTTTTTCCACTGAGTCCAGTTTTTGGGCGGAATTCAGCAGCCTGGAGGGCGTGCTCGGGTCCAAACCACTGTGGATGTATCTTTTAGACTGTAGAATGAAATCTGCATTTTCCAAGTCGGCGTAGGCGCAAATTTGCTCTGATTCGTATGTCATGAGCGGTTCGTCATTGGGTGTGGCATTAGCGCGGATGAAGTCCCGTGCACTCATTCGGCTGTGGGACATTGATTGGCAATAGAAAGCAAATAGCTGATGCAGCAAAGTGAAAGAAAGCGGTGCCAATGTCTCCGTGCCGCAGAGCAACCACTGGCACGGAGCCGAATTGGACTTCGCGTTTTCGGGAGGGCCGCTGCATTCGGTTCTCCGGTCTGGGGTGGGCAGAAGCGTGTCGCGAGGGGCGGTGGTGTCGATATTGACCGTCCCTTGCTGTTGCTTGGTGGCTGCTGAGGCAGCTCTATCGAGGGGTGTGAGGAAGAAGGAGGGAGGTGTCTGGGCTTCCTGAGGTGAGCCCTTTGAGGAGTTGATGGATTCGACCTGCCATCAGTACCAGACATGAGCCTTTTAGTATTCGAAATCCATTTCCTCTGTGTCTTCCAGTGGGGGCAGTGACTCGTCGTCGCGAAAGGAATGATTTTGTGCCTCCAGGATTGGGTGGAAGTGTCGAAAGGCGCACTGTGCTAGGGCTTCTTGGAACATGTAGCCTTTGTACTCTTTCGGGAGCAGCACTATACCCATGTGGTAGTGGTGGAAACCGATTTTCTGCACCCCGGCGAATGCCATAATGATCCATATGGGTTGGAGGTCCCTTTTCATTTCTTCGTGCTTTCCCATGCAGAAATCAATAGATCTATTCTCACAATTCCGGTGGAACATGAGTAGGCTTTCGCTGCAGGCGCTGTCCGTGGACATTTCCAAGTGGTTTGCTTGTTCGTCCTGAGGTGGGCGTTCATGTTGGACGTCGCTTGCATCTGCCATCATGTCGTACAGTTCGTCTGGGGAGGCCGTAACAGCGAGTCTCCAAAAAATGTAATGATCCAGGGGCAAGAAAAGTTGGTACAGGGAGTGTTTGAGTTGAAATTTGATCGCAGTTGATGATGGCAGTAGGAAATCCGTTATTGTGAACACGGGGCGGAAGGCGACGAGTAGGCTGTTGTCGAAGAAGAGTCGATCGCCGTGACCTCTGGGGGGGTAACCCTCGTGTGGTGTTTGCGACAGCAACAATGCAGGGCCATTAGGCCGGGCAGGCATGGCAAAGAAAGGCATCGAAAAAAAAAATAGACACTCAGAAAGTGGCACAACAGGCGGCAACTCATAATGCGCTTGCACGCGAGCCACAGCACAGAAGCAGTGCACCCGGCTGATGCTGTGTGCAGCACGAAGCTCTTTAGCGGCTGCACGAGCATCATTGAGATCACAGGTAGCAAAATGCAGCACAGCCTGGACCACATCAGTGAATTTAACCTCAGGAAGCACAGCTTTGGCACACAACACTTGCAAGCTTGGCACAGGACCGAGAAATCCACGCGCAGTCCCTTCAGACGGCATTGGTGCCAGTGACTTCCCCAAAATGATTGAAAATTTCTTTAACTCACTGGTTAGGTGGGGCTTCACAGGAGGCTTGGCTTTCGACTGTTCAACATATCTGTCATGCAGCTCCACGCAGACCGCACGTGGGTACTCCTTCACCGTCACGGCCGCAGCCTTCTGGGCACTGTTCCACGCTGTGGCAAGTGCGTCGCCCTCAAATGCACTGTGACCGCGGAACCAGAGCACAGCAGACGCAACATCCTGCACCTTCACTGTCGGAGGAGCCTGTGGTTCCGGTGACTGCAGTGTTTCAAACAGGCTCCTCTGTTTTGTTGCTTTCCGAGGAGGTGCCATTTGTGTCGGTGGTGCAGGCCGCTTGACAGGCGTCTGCAGTCTGGACCCGGCGGCCAGAGCAGCTGCACCCGCAACAACAGCAGCAGCACCCACCAGAGCAACACCCACAGCGCCCACAGCCAGAGCAATTGCTGTGGCGCGACGGGCTGCACGGCTCCTTTTCTGTCGACATGCCGCGGCAGAAACACACGGCAGATCACACTGACATTCCACTTTCTTTCGACCCATGACCGAACTGTGACAAAGGCTGTCGGAAGGATGCAGCAGACAAATCGGCAGTCTTCAGAGCCTACAGAGAACACAGTGTCAGTTGACACCGCGTCTCATCTCTATGCTGTGCATGCAATGGATGGATGAATGTCACAAAAAACAGCAAGGTCAGAAGCAAGGTCAGAAGCACAGACACAACTATTCAGCAACCTGCCCACATGCCCTCAGGAAATACCACTGCCCTCAGGAAGTACCGCAGAGCCTTTTGGGTGTCACAATATTTTCAGAATATGTTTTCCCACTGTGGCCTATTGTATTTTTTGTGACATGTCACAATTCACTACCCCCCCCCCCCCACCCCCACCCCCTGAGTGGCGCACAAATTAGATCCATCACTGGTGCCAAGGACAAATTTACACAGCCGTTGACTCAGATTTACATGTGCTTTGTAAGTACTTGGACGAATCGACTGGCATGCAATGCTACCACCATGGCTTACACAGTGCTGAGTCCATACTGCGGCTGGGTTTGGGGGGGGGGGGGGGTACTTGCACCGTGCGCACAGTGTAACGCGTTGGAACAAAGTATATTCCTTGGTTCCTTGGTTATTCCATGCTCACGTACTGCCCACACTCGGATGCGGAGATGACGATGGAAGGCACCCTTTGATATCACCATTTGATCACATGTAGGTGACAGTGATGCCTACAAGAAGCCATGGGCATGTTTATCGACGGCCCGGGCACGGCGTGGGCGCTGCGTGCATTGCCCAGGCAATGAAACCCAGCCAAGGAGGAAGGGTGGAAACCACCTTGCATTTATGCAGGCGTCACAAGGTTCTTCATATCCCTGCCGGTTGGTGGCCATGGCCAAGCGCAACCTGCTGTTGCCTGAGTGTGTTGGAAGATGGAAGACTTTCTGCCTTGACCCAATTGGGGCCCAAGTTGTAGCAGCCCTATGTGTGCAGACCGTTACTAATAAGCTGTGCTAGTGATTCGCCATGATCCGAGAGCGCGGTTGCAGGGTTCAAGTGCTGGTTCATAAAGAGAATCCGCAATGGACGTTGTCCGCAAGAGATAGCAAGGCGGTGGTCATGAAGGTTGAAATCTGCCTAGGAGTGTGTAACAACATGTGTTGCATTGTGAATGTGCAAGACACCCAGTGTTTGCCAAGAGTGTAGGAACACGCTGCACCAATACAGGATAAGTCATGTAACTCAGACTGGGTGTCACAAAACTGCCTAAGAAAGAGAAGGCAAACAATGGTTTGAGTACAAACAAGGGATTCCCCATCATCATAATCCAGCATCCACCTATATCAAAGAACGTGCAGCAAAACCGGGTGAAAATAGGCTGAAATGGTTGAAATGGATGAAAATGGATGGTATGTCCAATGTGCCACATCCTCAATGAACGAGAAGCATAAAAAAACCTGTGATGGAACAACAAACTTGTGAAAGGGCCAAAGCTAGGGTTCAAGTAGTTCCCGACATACAAAACTTTGCATTGCGTGGCACTGTGTGAATGACATTCCCCATGAAAGAGACATGGGTGAAACTGTAAGGGGAAACAGTGCAGTATGTGCAATGGTAATACCTTTTGCGACTTGGAAACACATGCACTTCACTCAAATACGTGGGTACGTAATCACCCCAATACGCGCACCGCACGCGCACCACTTACAGTACTCCGTTAGGGCCGTGGCTAGGAGAAGCATGAGTCTCCTGCCCTACACCTTCCCCGTGACACAACATGGTACTCCGCATGCAAGTACATCATGAGCATTGCGATGGAGCATCTATTTGAATGTTTTACGAACAAAGCAAAACGCAATTCAGGCATATTGTGGTTCCTCGCTCTTGGTAATGAAACCGTGGTCTTTGCGGAGGAGTCCCGCTTCTGCGCTTTCGGTTGTCGTGCTCCACCAGGTTTTCCACCACTTTCGGACTCCCGGGGACCTCCACTGGGGCCTCCACGGCCCGCGCCTGGGCCCAACCTTGGACGTTTGACTCCATCCTGGAGCACTCGTTCACCTGTTGCGGTCTCAAAGAGTTCGGTGATACCGGGCGGCCATAAGTCCCGGACATACGTTTTTCGCCATCGAATGCCTTCATCGGCTGGCCAAGGCAATCTCGCCACCTGCAGGCATTCGAAATCGTTGGGGGGAGACGCATACAGGTGCGCGACTTTGATGCTGTGCCATCTTCCCCACCACAAGAGGTGTCGCCAAGGCAACCCGAGCCACCTGAGGTATGTGGCCCCTACTCTTTCGCCAGGAGTGCCATCTCGCCGCACACCTTTCTGACCATTGCAAGAGCTGGGCCATACCCATTTCGAGGACGGCTGCTCGAACGTGGGCCTCTCCCGGCGCGATACGGCGTAACCACGAGGCCCATGCCTGAGCGTAGGGCCCAAGACGGCGTGTGACTTGACGTTGGTCCCGCTTGATCCCTTGGAACGTGATACCCGTTTTGGAGATGTTAGATCGCCGTAGAGATGAGATTTCTCCCACCCTACACAGGGTAGCGAATGACAGAACCGCTGTCGCATAGATCTTCCATTCCCCCGCCCTGGAGCAGGCTTCACCCATGAGTTGGAGGAGGTGAGGTCCTCCAAACAGGCGGTCTCCCGGGGAATCCACTGATGCTTTAGATAGGCGCCACAACCTGTCCCACCGTAATTGTGGGATCCAGCCAGCCCAGAGTGGCCACCGCCTTGAGTGCTGAAATACAACCCCTAGCTGCTCCGGCTTTCTGGCCCCGGGCAAACATGGAGAGGAGGACCTTTTCAGCCAATGTCTGCATGTTGGTCGCCGGGACAGAGCCCCCGAACTAGGCAAATCGCCGTAAGTGGCTGGCGTACGTCCGTCTGGTCTCCAAGTCGATACAAGGCACGCTGATGGGCACTCCGTGGGGTCGGTCTCGCCCAGGATCTGCCATGTGTCCACCATCGCCGGCCAAACGATGATGCCCTGGAAAGCCATATGGGTTTGCGCGAACGCGGAGCCCCTCCCCGCGAAGCAGTCCAGTCGTTGTAGCATTTTTGATGTGTCCAATGGCCGGCCCGCGAGATCCCGCCACTCCAGCCGCGGGCAATTCCACACCCAGTGCCGCTCGATGAGCCCGTGCCCCTTGCAGGTCTTGCAGGGTCCCACTGAGGCGGAATGTGATCGGACCCACTCTCCTTTATGCACCTCGAATAATTCAACTCCATCTACCACTTTAAACCGACGTCGCATGACCTTTTTAAGCCCCAAGCCCCCCCCCCCCCCCCCCCGGAGGAAGCCTGTGCTATTGCACGTGCGCACAAGAGGCGATCAGCACAAAAAGCGCAGGAAGAAAACGGCTCGTCAGTGGCCTAGAAGACCATAGGTACCTTTCTGTCACAAAGAGTGCAACACGAAGACAACCTGTGGGTGGGACACCGACAAGTAAGCAGGAACCATGCAGCGGTATGCACCTGATGCTCTCGCTAAGCACTGGCCCCTGGATCTGCCATATATCATCAAGAGTTCAAGTATGGACTGACAGAAACGGAAATGCAGAGTCCCCCTCCCCCCGGGCCGGTGGCCCCACTGGAATGGGTTGTGAAGGATCTCCGCGGGGCGTATCTGCCGATGGTATAGGAAAATCGTAGCACCAATCGGCGCATGTCTCGCTGCAGGGTCCTGTGTGTGGTACGTGCCAGGAAGCATAGGCGGCACCAGACCATAAACCGTGACCCTGTAGCCACTGACGCAGCCGATAAAAAATAGTATCTCGTGTAGACGGAAGAGAGTATAAAATATGTACAGTCCAGGCCTGCGTGGCTTCGACGTCCCATGGTGTACGGCTGACAATGCGGGGCACGGCGGAGTGCAGTGCGCGCAAAACGGCTGACCGTGGGTAGCCTGAGAGTAACGATATTTGGCACCAGGCTGTGATGCTGATCAGAACTCCCAACCAGGAGTGCAAAAATGGCTGGACGTTGAGCACAGCACTGACGATGATGCTGGCAACATGCTTATAGTCTCGGGCCCATGGGCTTTGCATTGTGACCGAGTACTTGAGGCACCAGGTATTCGTGAGACCGGATGGCTGAGTGTATATGAGTGGCGGGTGTGCCTGGTGTAAATGGACAGTGATGCCCATGGCCGTGACACTGGTAGTCATGCATTTTGTGGTGCAGGCGTGCACAGTGTCTGTGATACATGGGCATAGCACCGGTAGGTCCCAGATTTCTGTAAGTGTGTCCGTAACGCTTTTCATGGTATGTTTGGCTGTGGGTCCGCGTGCTGCGACCATCACGTTGTCACGGAACTGTGACAGTGAAAGTGTATTACCTGTGGGAGTGAGCCATAAGGGGTGCCCTCGTTCGGTGAAGTGGAGCCTTCCCAAGCGGCGCATGAGGTCGATGCGCTGTTTTACCCCCCATATCGAGCGGAGGTCCGCGGCCTGCGCGCTGAAAGGGCCGCCCATGGGTATTGCTCCCTGCCTGTCCCACACCCGACCAGATGCTTGTGTGAAAGTGTCTGTCATGAGTGAGAAGTAGACTAGGTTTTCGAGGTCTGTGTGTGCCATGTGGAAAAATCGGTCTGATGTGCCTTTGCCTGCCCTGTCCAAATTTTTGTTATCACGGTGGATGCTCCAGACCGTGTCCGCTGCGGACCAGCGGCGTCTCTTTTGAAGCCAAGCGACTACCTCAGAGAGAGATGTCATGACGTCCTGAGGTTTTATATTGTTGAATTGGCCTGAGCAATCTGCCTCAGCGATGAACTGGCAGTTCCAATCTGAAAGGCCATGAAACCAGTCGTTCATATCACTAATACGGAGGACCACGAAGCAGCCTGGTATTTCTGATATAAGAGTTTTCAGCAGCAGGGTGAACGCGCGTGCTGCCATACGCAAGAAAAAGCGCTGAACCTGTGGTTCAACAACGGCAGCTATGGGGCGCCATAATATACTGCATTTCACGAGAGACTTCGCCTTGCCTATGAGGTACAAAAGAGGCAGGACCGAAGATGGATTTGCAGGCCAGCCGTTTTTTCGTACAATGTGCTTCAGGGCCTTGTGGATGCGCTGCGCGTGTGTCAGTGGTTGGTGTGTGTATCCCTCATTTGATAAAAATTCAATAGTGGAGTCCCAGACCCATTGGTGACAGAAGCCAAACAGCATTGCAGAACTTTTGTCTGCGATGCGGACCCCCCCCCCCCCCGGGCTCAGGCCTGCTGTGAAATTCGGGTCCGCTGACGCTTGCTTAGAGGAACTTGACTCCGTTTCATACCTTTGGGGGCGCCTTAAGCGCAGTGCGCGCAGTGCAACTATTTGGGTGTCTCGCCGTATTGGAGACCCATGCTTTGAGATCATAGGGGCATCATTGTTTCCCTGTTGCACAGGTTTTGATGCTTTTTCCACATGGGGGATATAGCATTTTTGGAGTTTCACCCAATTTCACCGATTTCCACCCTTTTTCACACTTTATTTGTATTTGCAAGGGCTATTTGGACCATGTCTTTGTGCACGATACTACCCATCTCTTTGAATTGTGCTATGCTTGTGATTCCAAGCCAAGTCGCATTCCAATTCGCCATCAAATCCTCGTCCGGCCGGTCGCATCAACTTACCGAGTTGATGTGGCTGGTGAAGCAAAAGACCTGCCAGAGGGTGAGTAGTTCAACTCCGAATAATCTCTTAGCGGAAATTGCCTCCGCGGGGTTGTTGCCACAACGGTGGTCGTATTATGTCAATAAAGGTTTCAATGCACATACGAAAGGAGGTACCCCCGGCCGCCTCCCCCTCTACGTTAGAGGGTGTTGAGGGTGGCAACCAATACGCTGTTCATGGCTTTTCTAGATGTGCATGATGTGTGTTATGTGAGGGAACGTAGTTTGCAACTTTCTTGAGCTGGGGCAGTTTGGGTCACCTAATTCTAAGGGTGCTGCCAAGGGGTTTGCCCTGGGGGCTCTTCGAGGGGAATATAGTCTAAAAGTAGCGCGCAGTGCGCGAGTAGTGCAGGGATTCCCCCTTTCTTTATTGCAATGGACGGTCGATCAAACCAGCAGCCAGAGGGACTCAATCATCAGGACCACCGAACTATTCAAGGAAAGCACAGCAGGGTGTGTGTCCGGGCTTCCGTCCATAGGGGTATCTCCTGAAGCTCCTCCGGCCCTCACCACCTCAGTCCATACCGTGGTGTCTTTCTTCTGCTCCTCCGACAGGTTGAACAACAGCGGCTTCTGTGCCGCATCATCCCATTGGGGGGTCATGCGCAGGGAATCTAAGGGCAGGGATTCCTTAAGGACTGCACACTTGAGGTAATGGAGCACTCGTGTTACCCACTGGGGGTGGTTCCACACTAGGGCCAGGTCATGCAACTCCTTAAGACACAGCGGCGGCACAGTCTTTTCTCGGCGCTCGGGTGCCTCCGATAGGCTGTTGACCTTGTCGGAGAGGGACTTGATAAGGGCGGCCTGTCCTTCCAAGAGACTTGGCAGGGCGGGGTCAGTAATGGAGCACTCGTGTTACCCACTGGGGGTGGTTCCACACTAGGGCCAGGTCATGCAACTCCTTAAGACACAGCGGCGGCACAGTCTTTTCTCGGCGCTCGGGTGCCACCGATAGGCTGTTGACCTTGTCGGAGAGGGACTTGATAAGGGCGGCCTGTCCTTCCAAGAGACTTGGCAGGGCGGGGTCAGTAGCCTTACCTGTATCCTCTGCAGGCACACGGATCTTTTCAAAGGCTCCGGAGGCAGTGTTGAGCTGCACCTGCTCTGCCATGGTGTACCAAATTACATTTTTGGCGATCGCTTCTTATGGCCCCCTGAATCCCGAGGCATTGGCAAAAGTCTGGAGCCACTGTGATCTCGAGTCTCCCAGATGGCGAAGGGACTTGGTTAACCTCATTTTTGCCTTAGCCCCAGGGGGGGGGGGGGGAAGAAAAAAATTTTTGATACCGGGTGGGATATTTTTTTCGGGGTGACCCCCCCTAGGGGGGGGGGGGGGTACGAAAAAAAGTGGGTCCTACAGAAAAAATTGTTTCGTCCCATGTCGCACCTACCATACATAATCACGGTGTTCCCGCCACATAACATGCCTTTGCTACTCGTTGGCACTCCTCTGTTTGGCTCTTTGGGGTACTAGCCAACCTGCCATTTGCAACATGAAGCCGTTGGTGGCCCCTTCTCCATGGCATGCTTCGCAGCACAATGTCATGAACCAGCAAACAACATGCATTGCCGACACGGGTGGTATTTATGTTTAAGGGCACAAAGGCCCCCGAGTACTCCCGGCTACGCATCGTGTCGTAGCGCCCCACCCCGGCCTCTTGCCGGCGGTAAGAGTCCCCATGCACACTGCATGGGGCGAGAACCCGGGCAAGCAACCGGTGGTTTTGAACTTTTGCTTGTTATCAGGGGCTAGCAAGTGGTCACCAATCGTAATGCCCACATGATGGGCTACGGATAGCAATGCTTCTGCGCTAAGGTGAACGCTATACATCTTTATGCTGTGGCTCAAGAAGGCATTGCGCAATCGGCCAAGCTCATGAATGGGATCAAAATTTGCCGCCATCCCAAGATCATCAACGAAGAATGAGTAGAAGGGCAACGGCATTTCCATGGGTGCATGGGCCCGAGCAAGTTCCCGGTACAAGCTCTCATCCAAGGCACGGCTGCGGCGACTATCGCCGTCAGTGGCTGCCAACGCCATGGCATCACGAGGGCGTGCAGACTTCAATACTTCACGAAAGGTAGTCACAAGTTGCCTACGTTGTTGAGCCATGTCATCAGATGTGAAGCGGTTGCACCTGGGAACTACCCAAAGCGGGATGGGTCGGTAAGGGAACCATGGTGGGCAGCAACTGACCACACCGTGGCATACTCGGCGAGATGGACATTGGAGTTAGAGTCCTCAAGCAAGTTAGCCAATTCGTCCACCGTTTCTTGGTCAACCAAGCGATGCTCCCTCGAGGTGCACGTTCTACATGCACCGGTCGCATGGCCCGATTTCACCACCCCAATCTGAGGTTGCAAAGAAATCTCGTCCACAAGGAGATCCCATAAGAGCGGATCAGGATGGTTGGGGAGACACTTTAGAATGAATGTCGTTGTGGGGGCGATCCCCGGCCGCAAGGGCTCTTCAAACTTCATGTCCACCATGGCCGTGTCATATGATGGCGAGATGCCGCTGCGGTTGGCAACTTTCAAAAATTCACACCCACCCACACCAAGAGCAGCTAATCCGGCAATAGCCTTCTCTTTCTCAGTATACGATCTGATTTTGAATGCCTTGGACATGTATGCCATAACAGCCGAAGGGGAATGTCCAGCACCAATGAGCTGAGCCACGCGCCTTTGCAGTAACGGCCGATCATCATCCGCAACCGCAAGGATTAATGCTTTCGATTCTGCACATTTGTTCATCAAGTGTTGGCATCGATGAATGCTACGAGCCAATTTTTGACTGACCGTCCTCTCTTCACGGCGGTGACCATCGGCCCGGATACACAAAGCCTCGAAGCCTAACTTCCAATGTTGTACACCTTTGTCTGGCTCTCTAGCCTCAACATCCACCGATGCAGCACAACACTTCCCCTCACACCAGCACATAGGGAACATGGCACAATGCACCCCGTGGAATCAGAGGATCCTTCGCCAGTACACGGCAGGTCTACCGATTCCAAGCCCAAGCCATCAACTAGACGCCATGAGGCCTTCTCATGTCCGTGCCGTAGTAGTGGATATGCCCGGCGTAAATGGTTTGCATCTTTGATTCCAAATGGCAGCACTTTCGGACATGGTGGGGGTGGGTGTGGCAATTCTGTAGGCACAACGGATTGCTCGGGAATTGGGGTGCTTGTCGCTGTAGGCATGGTAGGAGTTGATTGCGGGCTGGGATTCCCACTGGACCGTTTTGCCGGGAAAAAAGTCAACAATGTGCGTTCCCGTGGTTGAAGGGGGCGATTCTCTTGCATGAAGCGCAAGTGTTGCTGGCTGGTCTTGCAATGTTGCTCAAAAGTGCTACTGCTTGGCCGCACTGATCTGGACAACTTTTTCCCGCACAAGCAAAACCAATGGTCACCAGTAGAAGCATTGTAAGCCTTTTGGTATTCTTGCACATTGTTGCCAGGCCGCACTATTTGCGCAGAAGAATCCGAAGAAATACTTGGGGGCATGGGTGCTTGCAATGTAGGTGGCGCAACTGGTTGTATTTGCACTACGCCGAGGGTGCGCAACACTTCATGCACATCAGTAGGAGTGGCGATGATATGTGCAGATTGTAGCATTGGAGTAATAACTGCACAATCCTCAGTAAGCTTCCGACGGATGTCCTGAACAGTACAACGGCCAAGTGTGCCCTTGGCAACTGTGCCTGGTAAAATTTTGGCCCTAACCGTAACTGTCCAAATTCGGCATGCTTGGGCTTCATTGGGTGAGGTGGCCGTCCGTGCAAAACCATCGGGAAGTAGCACAACTTCGACAAGGTCCGCAAGAGTGGAAAACTTGGTATAGAGTGCTCCAGCACTTGGAGCCCGGGGAGATCCTTGTACATCAACGTAAAACCATCGGTCATTCCTGCTCCCCACACCAATCAAGAAACCCTCGTACTCCATCAAAAAGCAAATGCGCGCGGTTGATGGAGGAGGGGTGGTTGCAAGGCGAAGCAAAGTTTCCTTGGCTTTATCCCAAGGAATCAATTCCGTGTCTTCAAAGGAGGTGAAATCCAACAACTTCAGGACTTGGAATGATGTACCAGTGCAACTAGCACGCAACCCGCCACCTCGTGTGATCCAAGTGGTTTCCGCCCCAATAGCAACACAAATGGCCTCTAGGAGGGTGTACCCCATGACCGGCATAGATGTTGAGGACAATGCCGTTGTCAACAACATTGTAGCAGTCCTGTATGACTTACTAGCACCCAAAACGGGAAGGTCCAGCACGCTGAATGGGCTCACAACGCCACTACATTGCACCCCACCAATGTCCAACAAGCCCACATTGGGGTTCAACATTGCTTGTGCACAAAACGAGTTGAAACGTTGCCAATTCAACTGGGGTCGTAAAAAAACCTGCAACAAGGGAACGGTGTGCAGCGGTATGGCATGCAAAGGAGGGATCCCAAACCCTCACCTGTGCCACACCTAGTTTGCTACCTGTGCTATTACCGAACCCTCACCTATGCCACACCTAGTTTGCTACCTGTGCTATTGCTACTATTCCTAGAAAAGGTTGGGGCCCCACGGCCAGCACCCTCGCTTTGTGGTGGCTGAACTTTGGGCCGACAAGGATATGTAGGGGTACCAAATTTGTACCGGCAAAATAGGGAATGTTTGGGGTCCTCAAAGCTTTATGTAGGCTATGCTTACACAACACGAAAAAGCAACTAGTGGTGTACTTTAGAAAAAAATTGGGGTTGCGAAACTTTTTTACACATAGGGGTGGGATATTTTTTTTCGGGCCGTACCCCCCCTAGGGGGGGGGAGTACGAAAAAAACGGTGATACCGCGAATTTTTTTTGCGCCCCCCCCCCCCCTGCTTAGCCCACGATGCGGCTTGGGTTCCCTCTCGCACAGAGTTGTGCACTCCGGCCTCAAGGTAATCATGGAATTCCATACACTTCGCCATCTTCCCCAGGCAAAATTTCAAAAACAATCTGGAACAAATAAAGCAGGCTAGTAAAACCCCAAAGTTAACAATCGGACAAAGTGGCGCATAGTCAGGTGGAATTTGCGCCACTGTGGATGGAGTGGCGCTTTGCATGGATATTATTTGCACTTACGTGGGGAGACAAGCCCCTTGGCATAGCAGATTCCACTAGTATCCACTGTGCGTGGGACATTTTTTGCACAATGTGCGCACGGCATGCACACCTGAAAGTGCAAAAGAGAGACCATACAAAACCAAGGTTTTTGTTGATTTTACCTTTCACACCTTGGCAAGCTTGCAAAGCCCTATTACCCGACGGTACTTGAGAGACTTCTCGAAATCAGGAATTGGAGCTTTCCACTGCTACACTTGTCCCACAGCTCAGTGTGGTGGCGGACATGACAAGTAGGGCATGTCGATGCACTACGTGGGTACTGTGTGCACACTGCCTGCAGTGCCCACGCAATGAAACCCAGCCAAGGAGGAAGGGTGGAAACCACCATGCATTTATGCAGGCGTCACAAGGTCTTCATATCTCTTTTGGTTCGTGGCCATGGCCAAGCAAAACGTGCTGTTGCCTGAGTGTGTAGGGAAATGGTGGCAGCCTTCGGGGAACATAGACTTTCTGCCTTGACCCGATTGGGGCCCAAGTTGTAGCAGCCCTGTAAAACTGGGTGAAAATGGGTTAAAATGGTTGAAATAGGTGAAAAGGGATGGTATTACAAATGTGCCACATCCTCAATGCACAAGAAGCATAAAAAAAACCCTACTATGGAACAACAAACTTGTGAGTGGGCCAAAACTAGGGCCAAGACCCGTGTGCGCACTGCGTGCATATTGCGCGCACAGAGGCTAGGATACTCACCCAAGAATACCTGTCACCTGTTTACTAGGGGGAAGACTGAAAGGTGTCAATACCATAGGGTTGGCCAGGTGTCCATCGATACTTCTGGTTGTACTTATAACCAACAGCATCGTCGAAGAAGAACTGTCCGGTCCTGGTGTCGACTCGCCACCATCGACTATCGGCGATCGAGAGCCTTCGAGCGACGATGACCACGTTGACTTCTCTGCAGTTGTGGACGTGGCCATACCGATTGATGATCTCGAGCATCTCGGTTCGAGAATCACCTTGAAGTCGACCAAGGTTTTGGTGCACGTACTATCTGTCGGGAAGAGTACTCTGCAAGGCAAATCGAACCGCCTCTACGGATACGAGGCTCGCTGCAGTGTCGACAATGACGACGTCGAGATCCGGGTCATGTCGATTGTGTACACTTTGTCGATGGGCCTCTTCTAGGGGGAAATGGTTGACAATTCAAATATGCCACATCCTAAATGCTTAGGAAGCCAAAAAAACCCTGGTACGGAACCAAAAACTTGTGAAAAGGGGCCAAAATTGGGGTTCGAGTATTTGACGACATCCAAAACTTCGCACTGCGTGCGCACTGCGTGCATGGCATTCCCTAGGGTTCAAGCAGTTGCCGACATACAAAACTTTGCACTGCGTGGCCATCGTGTGAACGGCATTCCCGTAGTTACCTCCCCCCCCCTTGTATAAGCTACGCCAATGTACGCAACTATTACGGTCCCTACACCTACTGTAGCTTGGACAAGGGCGCAGCTTGCGCGCGACACATACAACTACCAACACACACGTGCGCGCGAATGGTATGAGTGCACCTTGACCTCCACCCACATTTCCAAGAGCACGCCAACACAAGAAAGCCTTGGGAACATGAAAATTTCAGGTTCACACCCATGTTATCACAAACAATGAAGGATGCGAAGGTTCATGAACAGTCAGAGGTAACGGCGGTGTGTCCAGCTCGGGGGAGGGAGACGGGGACCGGATGAAGAGCTCAATTCTTTGAAGGGGGGCACAAGGGTGCGTGACCATCTGCCCACCCTTCATGTACTCCAACACCGCAAACTGTCTCTGATGGTCCCTTCATTGTAGCATCCACAATAACTGGAAGCCCAGGTTCAAAAAGAGAAGCTTGCATGGTGAGCTGGTGCAAGAAAGGGGAATATAAAGCACAAATATACCCAAAATCAGAGCCATGTGGGTTCAAGTGGGCAAGCACTCACAACAAATGCCCCGCCCGCAGGCATCCCAATGTAGCACACAAAAGCCTGCATACAATAACAACATCGGAGAGGGATAGGGAGACGATGTTCAGCCATGGTTGGTCACTGTCCACCATATAATAATCTAAGTTTTTTGTGACATTCTTGCACTGCCACATGACCATAGTACGCAGTATGAAAGGCCCAAGTGGCGCTACAGCACAGAAAAGGGACCTGTTGCAGGGACCTGTTGAATTGCCCTGATATAGTTGCCTCCCCTGCACTCTCTGTATGCAAAAGATGGTTCAAGGGGGGGCCATCTGACCAGGGGCCAGTGGGTGTTGGACAGGACGGCCGTAGACGCAAAAGGGGGCAGGAAGCAGGGTTGCAACGCTGCATGCACAATGACATGATGCCACAATGATGACAACATGGGAAACATTGAGGTGGTCGGCGTGCGGGTATGAGCACTAAAGATTGAGAATTTTCGCACAATACTTGCGATCACCTTCAAATCACTGCACATTGGCTATCAGTTGTCACGTGGTCACACTGATGGTACCATGTTGGCAGCTCTGCCCCTCGGCGTCCCTTGGCTGGTCATGGCTCAGCCAGGCTTGTTTTCAGAGAGAGGGGGGGGGGGGGGCGTCTCAGATCCAAGGGTTTGTGTACCTAAAATGCCCCAAAAATATTTTGCCTTTACAAAATCTAACCTTCCCCCTAGGGAATTTGTGCCAGACCCGGGGGGTGTGAGGAGGGGGGGGGGGGGGGAGAGCTAATTCAGGAGGGGGGGGTGGGGTCCTCCTTTCATTTCTCCGATTCAAACACAAACCCGGGCTCAGTTTCTTCCGAAACCAGGACCAGCTCGGACAAATGGTGATGGATGGTCGACGATAAATGCAGCTGGCTGCAATTCATATTGAGTCCCGCTTCAGCGCTCCTGCATACCACACCGCGCCTTTGCAGCTTGTGTGGCCTGCCCTGTTGGGAGCTGGACTATGCTGTGCTATGACGTTTTGCACCCCTGGTACATTTGTGGGTTGTGAGCATGCAAAAGGTGACAAAATTGGGTTCATGCCATCTGACGAAATCAAGTGGTTGGTGCAAGAGATCGCATTGTGCAGGACGCAGGAGACGTCAGGTGAGGGCGGTTGCCGGTGCAGCTTGAAAAGGTGATCAGGAAAGAACCTTTCGAGCCTAACAAGGCCATTCATAGAGCACACACTGGCAAACCCGTTCGGACCGCGGCCTAGGGCCACGGACGACTGTTCTACAAGCACCCGGGGGCAAACGGAATGGGCGCGACCCCATGATCCAAACTGCCGGAATCAGGGCACTCAGGTTCGTTGCTATCCGTCGGTACGCAGGGACAATCAAACAAAAAAAGCGGTCTCGTGGCAAAGCCATGGTTGAGAACGAACGTGCATCAGAGGCCCTGCGGGCCGGCAGATGGACATGGACATGGACATGGACATGGACACACAAGAATACTTGTCACTTAAGGGGAAATCCGCACGGCATGCATGCGCACAAACATCAGCCCTATCGCTAGCGCTGGTAATGAGTATTGGGCTGCACATTTGGCGTCTCTCAGAATTCGCAGCTGTGCGTCAGGAACACCCGATTCTGAGTCAGTTTGCCAATGACAGCATAAACTCGTTCCCATCCGTCGCGAACTCACCCTGCAGCTGGCCATTTAGGCACCCACCATGCGTGCGTGCATGTGACGCCCATTATATAGAGCAGTGGTAGAAGGAGCAACTGTACATAATTTACTCACTTCGCCTGAAAGGGCGGGCTTTTGGAGTAGGAGCTTACTTTGGTTTGAATCGCCTCGTGATCATGACTGACATTGTAGGACAAAAAAAGGCATGGGAGCTCGACAGCAGCCCGCAGCCTACCCATGACCCTTGCAGAGAGGCAGTATACAGCTGTGTGTGCTCCAACCTGCAGAGGCCGGGTCCCGCAAAAGGACAGGGGACGAGGTGGGTCACATGGAGGGAAAGCCCCATACAATACAACGCCTGCAGAAGTCACACGTGATGCTGTGTATGGGAACGTACAGAAGGTGGAAAAGCACACGATTACAGTCATGGATCTGGCCGTCAGTTAAACGAGACAATGGACTGCACACTGGTCAAAAGGATCGGTCAATAGATCTGTCAAGGACGTAGATCAAGACGCCATCCAAGCGGGTGCAGCCGGATCCGGGAGGAGATGCAGGAAGCAGAAGAAGACTGACGCAGCAATAGGACTGTTTCTGGTCTGTGTGCGGATGCAATTTTCCAGGAACACGCTCACACTGGTCCCATGTTTGTGCAGCTGATGCGACAGCGCTGTCACATGTGCTGCGCGCCGCTCAGCGGCTTGGTGCGGCCTGTGAGGCATTTGCAAGTACTTGACCTAACATCCCCCCCCCTTGCCAATGGCCTGGGCCATGATTCCTCCGGGTGGGGGGGCCATTGGCATGTAGGAGGGGGGGGCATTGGCTCCGAGTATTATCAAAAATTGTTAAAAAACCCCGGCTTGTGAACATTTTCTCGCCTGTGCATCCTGTTGAGACATTGTTTGGATGCATCCCTTGGGCGCACATCTTTTGAATGGTTGTAGGTCTTACTTCCTTCCATTTCTTGGCTGCCCACCTTTCATGCAGGATATGCACTCTCTTGTCATCAGCATCCCTAGGCAGCTCCTATATGGGCAACAGACACGTCTGCTCTCTAGGGTCTGGAAGTCCCCGGGCCCAAGCAGCTCCAACATGGGCAACACGCGACATGCAATATTGTTCAAACAAAAACCACAAGCACTTCCATCCATGATATACTTCCCTTTCATGACCAAAATAATCTTGTATGTCCAACTGGCAACACTTTGCAGCCACAAAATAAGCCAAAACATGGGATTCTTCAACCAAAAAACCCTTCAGGGAGCCTAGATTCTTCGTTCCTGAAAGGGGGGCCATTGACAGGGGGGGGCCACAATTCTTCATTCCGGGTGGGAGGGCCATTGGCAGAGGGGGGGGGGGGGGGGATGGTAGGAATCTCGCAGCACTGAACGGCTGCGAGTGTCAGCATCAGCCTTTCGGCGGCCAAACTTGGATTGTACCCTGGTTTTCGTCTACAAAAATTTGACTGGAGGATGCCTGGGTTTGGGTGGCACTTCACAAGCTGCACCGGCAACAAAAAGCTTTGTACCGAATTAACAGCAGCCTGCATCTTGTGCTGGAGTATCCCCTCGCTTTGATATTAATCACGCCACGTTGTCTGATACCGTTCATGATTCCATACATAGCTGTCCAAAAACGCAAGAGAGGGGAAGGGTTTAACAGGAGAAAACCCTCGATGTTGAAATACTTTGACTGCCTTGTGGCCGATGCCACCACCCAGGGTTGGCCTGTGGAAGAGAAAAGCATTTCAGTAGAATACCAACACCCTATGGGATGATGAAACACCGAAATTTTGGAAGAAGGGAATAAGGGAGACTGCTGGATTGGGGCTGACACATGTATTTCAATGAGTACTTAAGACAGTTCTTGGAAATTGGGTAACTCTGATATGATATAGTGGATCCCTGCAACGCAGGGCAACGCAGGGCAGCTGCTGGATTACTTCTCTCGCATGGGGTGATGTTTCGATCCCCTTCAACAGTATGAAGCCCTCTTCAATAGTATAAAGCCCTGAGCACGGGGGAACATATTTAGTGGCGGCATTCAGTGGCAGTAGACCAGATTTTAGCCATGGAACTGAGAACATAGGTTCTGCTCCAATGGGCTTGCTGCATCTCACAGGCTGGAGCCACAAGGTGCGTGGCGTGCAGAAAGTGCAAGACTGCTGGTCACTGTGGCAGACGATATGTGCAGGAGAAAATTTGGCTTGTGGACAACTTCAACTCCTGCAGCATGTCAGTGTTCCACGTGCTGCTTGTGCTGGTGCGAGGCCTTGGAAGGCGTGGTCTGCTGGTTGTTCTTCAAAGTTTTAATCGGCTGTCGCCACCCGTTGCCACAGGCCCGGCATATAAAGTAGGAAAAGCCACGTTTGCCACGCATGTGTTCCCAATGTTGCCGATGCCCACACCTGCCACGCTCGGCCACGGGGTACTTGCTGGCTAGGTCAGCTGCTGTCGATTCGCATTCCGTCAAGGCCTCGTCAGTCAGTGTCTCTGAATCACTGTGACTGGGGCAGCTTTCGATGGAGCTCGACACACAGCTTTCCGTCTCAACGCTCCTCCAGTGCCCGGGCACTGATTGCCACACCTCTTCCCAAGTCCGGTCTGAATTGGTGGGCAGTGTGTATGGCTGGTGGCACATCACACCCTGGAGCATTCCAGCAGCAGTAGGAGTGTGCTTGTGCAATACTCGCAAGCGGCTGTCCTCAATGCCAGCGGCATTCCATTCAGAGGCCCATGCACCAGCATTTGTGGTGCACCATTGCATAAATGGCGTAGCTGTCTGTTCCAGGGCAATGCATCCAGCCATATCAGTATGGGGTCCCATTGTCAGGCGGATTGGAAGAATACGTCTGGCACGCGAGACATGCAGTTTTCTTGTGTCATCCCACCTAACCCTGGGCCACCACTTGCTTTTTGTACTGCACCTCCTGACTTCTGCCAATGCCAATGCTCATTCCCAACCAAGTTTTGATGTGGAGGTGGCCCAGTGCTAAGGAGAAACGGTCGGTCACCCAAAGCTCCACCATTGCTACCCCTTCAACCCAATCATTCCTTTCCCCTTTGTCCCCACTCTGCAAGCGCTTTAGCCGACCCTTCTATCCCTTTCCAGACAGGTCCTCACTCATGGCCTGGGCTTGATATTGCAAAAATGCCTCACAGGCACACGTACCTACCTTAGAGTGTTTGACATTTGTCTTCTGCACACCACACCCCAAGCAAGAAAGGGACATCTCGTCGATACAGTTCTGTTCCGGGGTCAGCATGCTGCAGCCCGTTCCCAGTCACCACCCCCCACCCCTGCCCACCCACGTGCAGGAGGTGTGAACCAGGGAATGAAGCGCCAGATACAGCCGCCGGACACCCCCACGACACAGGCCTACAGTCATTGCTCGCCAGTTCCGAATGTTGCCTTGAGTTCGCCGATAACTCGGCTATCAAATGTTTCTTGGACTGGGTTAGGGCAAAATTTTTGGTCGCTTAAGAGGTTGTGTCTCACTGGGCAGCTGTACTTCCTCCCCCAAAGAATCATCCTCTGTCACCCTGGACCCTCCTGATATGTCAGAGTCACTGTCTAGGGCATCTGGCATCACCTCCAACCCCAGCCTTGACCAAATGTCTGTGACTTCTTTTTGAATAGTGACCTGCCGCAAAGAGCACTTTCCCACTTTTGCTGCATGCCTATCTGCTTGCTCATTCCCCTCCACCCCCACGTGCGATGGGACCCACTGCACACTGATACTCTCCCAACAGGAGCCACTGGTCCCAGAGCTCAATCCATTAATTTTTGTGTGCCAGTGGCCCCCTAGAATCCACCCACTTGTGTTGTTTCCATTTTTCACAATTACCTTTCAAGCCTAAGTAGACCACTTCAGAATCAGTCACAGGCAATGGTAGTCCTGGGCGCTTTTTCTGCAATGCCCTCAGAGCTCATCTGAGCTTGGTCCATGTAGTGGATTGCCGCTCACCCACGGGCAGGAGGTGTGAACCAGGGCAGGGGGCCGCAAGCAGGTCACAAAGTGCTCCACACATGCACGTCTTGGTATGCATATGCAGCAATGTCCGGCAGTTCCACTGAGATCATCACTATGATACGTGTGCCACCATGCAGTTGCTTGCACCTATATTGGCCTGTACTTTGTCAACACCTGGGTGTTTTCATCGCACAGCACAGGTTGGGCGCCCTCGGGCTTCTGTCCTTTTCCAAGGGCCGCAAGCAGGTCACAAAGAGCTCCACACATGCACATCCTGGTATGCATATGCAGCAATGTTCGGCAGTTCAAGCATCCTTCACTTGTGTTCATGGAACCATGCCATCCCTATCTATATTGGCCTTTATTTTGTCAACACACCGATGTGTTTCCATCATACAATACAGTAAGGCGATGGGTTTCCATCATACAATACAGTAAGGCACTCGCCGGTTATCAGGGTAGATGCTACACCTTGCAGGGTTGCTGATACTATGATGATCAAGTGTAGCCATCTAGACAAACGACCTTTGAGGAAGAGTGTAGGATTGTTTTCGGTGAAGGGGAGTGTCACAGGACCCTCAGGCCATCATCCTGAAAATTCAGACATAGGCGTCCCCTGTGGTGAAGACGCCCAAGCTGGACTTCCTATGTCATATTGTGGAGAGCTAACATTAGTACTAGGCGTGCGCAGGTTTTGCAAAGCATGCCCTGTCCCAGACCCTGACCTCAGACTGGGTGTGCCAGACACCGACAGTGCCATAGGGGACAGCGCTGCCCATAGTGTCGCACTCACTAGGGCCCGGAGGCGATAGTGACCGACATCTCCCCCCTAGGCGGGGGGAGACCAAACTAGACAAGCAGACAAATCCCGTACCCCCCGTGGGTGGGGGGGTGGGCAGACACACACTGTCGGGCAACTGTACAACCCCTGCTCAGGACATAAACCTGGAAAGGGGGGCGGCCTGTCGACATGCACAATCTCCGGAACCCCCGGGACCCGCCCAACCCAGCTCGATGAAGCAACACAACCTGCCACAGGCACCCATCATGCTGCCGACTCAGCCCCCTCCCCGGAACCCGGTCAGCCTTCAGCAATCCCCCCCGTGAGTGGGTGGGTGGGCGGACAGAAAACTGCCTGAGAATGAAAAGGCAAACAATTGTTTGAGCACAAACAAGGGTTTGCCAAGGGGGTAGGAACACACTGCACCAAAACAGGACAAATCATGTAACTCAGACTGGGTGTACTACCCTCTAGGCCGGCCAAGCGACAAAAACCGTCACGGCGCCGAGGTGTGTGGCACATCCCCAGTGGCAAACCAAACACAGGGGTTCAGGCAACTCTCCAACCAAGCTCAGGACCAACAAGGAAGGGGAACAGCCCCCCCCCCCCCCCGCCCCCTCAACCTTGCACGCCTAAAAAAAAAACCAAAGCAGGCCCGGCAAAATGCACATCCAAAGATAAAGGGGCCGCCTCCTCCGTCACCTCCACGGTGGGCATCGAACCTACGCCCCCCGTGACGAGACCCCCGTGCACTTCCAGTATGCTACGATATCGATGTGGTGAGAAACCCACACCCTAACCACCAGCCTCAGGCCACAGGCATACCGTGGGTAGGCAATCGACACACTCCCCAGCCCCACACCAACATCAACACGCTCATCGGGCGGCCTGCGCCGTCGCCTCCACGACGGGCCGCGTTGACGGAGCGCACTGCGGGGCCGGGCCCCCGTGTATGCTCCTTCATCCCAGATCCCAACAATAAATAATCCTCCTAGATGGTACCCAAGTATCTACCAACCACAACACAAGAGCCACCCATAGCGGGCCGTCACAAGCCACACCGCTCCGGGCATCGAACCCCCGCCCCCCGCCGCCGGGGCCACGGATGATACCATTGTACTATACCGAAGATACTCAGGACCTGCCACTCAAAACATTCGGCACGCAGCCGCACCACAGGAACCTCCACGGGGGTCACTTCACGCTCAATCCCGCCCCCCCCCCGGGCGCCCGTCCATCAATCCACGCAGGCATCGCTACTCTGCCCCAGTCTCAGTGCCCTAGCATAAGCACACGACCCCACGGAACTCGACCTTACCAGGCTGTCGCAGCAACTGCTCATACACAAGCCACGCCGTGCGCTCCGCCCTGACACGATCCCCTCCAAAGTCCCCCTGGAGCCTGGACATCGGGTCCGCAGGCTGGAAAATCGACGGCACCCACAGAACCCGCACCACGAGACCAGAACAAACAAGGCTGCGCGCCAAACCACGCAGGACCGTCTGCTGGGCACCCAGGACACTCTTGGCCCTCACCTGCAAAAATTGGGCAATAGCCACCTCCGAATCACTTACCAAGGTAACCGTCGTATACCCCAGTGCCACCGCCAGTCTGACCCCCCAAAAAAGGGATTGCAGCTCAACAGGCTGCTGGCTCTGCACCCGCAACCGACGCGCAATGTAGGACCGCACCCCCAGGAACTCCGAGAAACCCCCCATCCTCCACGAGGGCCCATCATGGGCGCCATCCACAAAAAGCACCAGCCCAGGCCCCTCCCTCCACCGGCCCAGGAGGACAGGGACAGCCCGCTGAAGCCCCAGCTCCATACACATGGTTTGGATCCGGGCCACTGGAGCACGCCAGGGCTCAGCTGCTACCGTCTGCAATGCCACCACGGACTCAAGAACCGCCACCGGAGTGTGCCCCCCCCCCCCCCCCCTCCTCCCGGAGCCAACAATAGGCCCCCGCCGCGAAGGGGCACGCCACACCCCGAGGCCGAACCTGCCAATGCAGGAACCCAAAAAACGACGGCATGAGCCTCTTCTGGGACCGCCATACCGCCAACCGGAGCCAGGCCACCAGCATCTGCAGGTGGGCCACCTCATGCGACCACACCATTCGAACCAGGAGGTCCAGCCACTTTCCCAAAAAAACCAACTGGGTGGCCGGTTCCAGGACACTCTTCGGACTGACAATGAACCCCTCCCGCCCCAGGGCAAGGACTGCATTGCCCGTGCTATCCCGGAGATAGCTCCTATCATGATGAATCAAAAGAAAATCATCCAGGTAATGCACCAGGAGGATATCGGGGGGCAGCACCCTTCCCACGATCCGTGCCAGCGTTTGCTGGCAAATGAAGGGGCTGTATTTCCAGCCAAAAGGCAGCCTGCCCAGCCCCACCACCCTCCCACTAGGACCGGAGCGCAGGCGAAAAACCGTGCGCGCCGATTCCGGGAGCACAAAACTCCAAAAGGCATTCTTTAAATCAATATGGGTGCCATACAAAGGCACCCCCGGGTAGAACGTGACCAGCAGTTTGCTTAACTGCTCCCATGACCTAAGCGAGAACCTCGGGGGGGTGCATCCATCCAACCCATTTTGTTTAACGCAACGGAAAATTAAAGAAACCTTCTCGGATGTTTTGGGAATGATGAAGGGCCAACATGTCGGGGGCAGATCCTCTGACAAATCATACAGTAGCCACTGGCGTTTCAGCACCCCAACGAATTTGGTGACCTCATCCGAAACCCAAGGGGGGGGGGGCCGGCCTGGCGTTACCCCGACTGTCGACCCAGGGGGCCTCCACATCGAAGTCCCGCAGACCCTGCCCATAGAAACCCGACGGCACCGCCTGCTCCCAAATATCCTTGGGGATGACGTGGCTGCCCACCGGACCCAAGCCATTCAGTAGGATATCCGGGTTCACCTTACCAGCCCTGGGGGTGGGGGAGGTGGTGACGTGTAGGAGACCTCTCCAATCCTCCCGCCTCAGGCCCTTGACTGCCTTAACGAGGGTGTGGGCTGCCGAAGGCAGGCGGAAATCCTCGGCTGTGTCGAAAACACGATCCACAAACAAGGTAAGCCGCTTAACAAGCACCCAGGGGGTAACCCGCAGCTCTGCCGACAGCCACCCCAAGTGGGGGGTGCAGGCTCTAAGGAACTCCAGAAACAGGGGGTCGTCCGAATCCCCACACCCCCCCCCATCCCACAACCCAGGCTGCGTGATAGGGTCACGGGGGGGGGGGGGGTCGAACAAGTCCTCCGGACCTGGCAGCCAACCGCGCAAGGTCAGCCAAGCTGGGGGGCGGCGGGCCCGCCTCCGTCGCGATCTTCGGGCCAATACGCCGACGCTTCGCTGGCGCTCCAGCCTGGGCACCGGCTCTGGCCACTCCAATGGTCCCAGCCACACCGCTCCCGCCGGCATGAGCCCCTCCCCTCGCCGTTGAAGGACCCAGCGCCAGCGGTGCGCGAGCCGTGCGCGTCTGTAGACGCAGGGGACCGCCCACCACTCCAGAGGGCCCCCGCCGCGCCTGGAGAACCGGGCGTGCGTCCGGCCGTCTCCCCATGTGACCCCCCTGACGCCGGCGTCCCTGGAACTTGGAGCGGGGTGTAGGGGTTCCGACCCGGGAGCCGAGGGCAAATGCTGACCCCTGCTTCGCAAGGCCGATCCGGCTGACCCCCCCCCCCATCCTCAGACCCGGAGCTGTCACTGGAGTCGACCGTAACGAAGGCTCCACCCACTCCCCTGGATCCGGGGGGGGTCGGGGGGGGGACACCGGGGTCGGGGGCTGCCGAGGGGGGTCCGGCGGCTCGAGCTCGTCCTGACAGCCCCCCCCCCCCCCCTGCGGCCTTGGGTGCAGCGGGGGGGGGGGGGGGGGGTCCAACAGGTCCTCTGGCCAAGCTGGGGGGTGGAACGCCGCCGTCGGAAGGGGCTCAGCCTCCGCTGGGAACATATTGGGGGCCCAGACCTCCAGGTGGGTAAGAACCCCTGTTGCCCCCCCCCCCCCCCCGAGCCTGGCTCCGTAGGCAGTCGAAGAGGGCCCACGACTGCCGCGTCCTGGAACGCTGTTGCATACCGCAAAGCGGTCCCGACACTGCGCCAGCGGCCCCGGCAGAGGAAGAACTGCATCTGGGGGTGGCGAGCGTAACACGCAGCGCTGCCACCCCTGCGCAGAGCATGCCAACGGCAGTGCCTCCAAGGCGTAGGGCCCAGGACTTCCAGGAACCTGTGCTCCAGCCACGCACTGCCTCCAGGAAACAAGTGGTCATTGGGCCGCATGCCCTTGGCCTCTGCCCCGCGAAGCAGGGCCTCACGATATCGATCCGTCCAGGGCGAGATAGGTCGAGACTGCCAGCCCTCTTCACCAGTTTTGGAGTTCCAGAACCGTAGCCACAGGGGGACTGACACATCCCCCATGCGGAGCCCAGACACTTCACCAACCCGTAGCCAAAGAACCCAGCTAAGCACTGCCACGCAAGCCATAGGCAATGCACCAGGCGGAAGCTCAGCTCTCTCGACGAGGACGCACAAACCCTTTGGGGGCAGGTAGGGTTGCAGACCCACCTTAGACGCAGCTTGGGCAATGCGCTTGTGCAGTTGCTGTACCGTCGGCCCGATCCAGCCGAGGTCCTCAGCGGCCCGCACTGCCGCATTATACCCTCGCAACGTGGACTGCCTCTCTCCCGCCTCCGCTCTGGCCGCCAAGAATCCTGCCAGTACCCCAGCCAACGACGCCTCTCCAGAGGCCTCCTGGAATTCCGCGATCTTGGCCAGCTTCTGCGCATACACTCTGCGGGTCCCAGCCCGCCACGATCGGGCGGCCCAAGCATCAGGACCGCTGGGTTCGTCCTCGGTCCCCAGCATGCACCAACGCGACCAGATCCGGCGGAAGGAGCGCGCACCCCCCCCCCCCCCCGCTGCGCGGATCTGGCCTCCATCACCGGCTCCTGTGGGTTCGTGGGGATCACCGGGAAGTCCGCCCACCACGGGCGGTGTTCAGCTCCAATGGGGACACTGGAAGTGCCAGTGTCGTGCCGGCAACGCCGCTCCCTTCTGCGTGCACCTCCTGCAATTGGCCGACGGCTCCGACTCCACCGGGATCCATTCCCCCGCGCGTGTCTGCCAGCTCAGAACTCCGCCGACCTCTCTGAATCTCATATTCTTCCAGTGGAAGTCGGTGCCCAGGGCGCCCCTGGCTTCCTCCAACGAGGCATACGGCGATCTACCCTTAGGCTCTTGACCCGATCTGGCATTGTACCGCGTCATGTACGCCGTGTACGACTTGCAGAGCACTTCCCAGATACGGTCCGCCAGGACATGATCACGGGGGGGGGGGGCAGCCCCCTGCTCATTAGCCCCTTCATGATTCAGCGGACGCTGCAGAGGCAGACTTGCTTGCTCGAGGAATTCTTTAAGGGCTCCTACACACAGGCGCATCCATTGTGCCACCCGTTCCTCCTGGACGAACTCGTCCAAAGCTCCCGGCGTCAGCTCCGGGATGCTCTCCTTCTGCTTGATGCTGGTCCGCTGCAGCTCCATCCGCAAGCGCTCGATCTCCTCCGCTTGCTCCCTCATGGCTGCTGCCATTCTCTGCACGTCTGCTGATCCCCCGTTGTCCGAGTCTCCCATCCTGCTTGGTGCTCACACGCAAACACCCCACACAAAAAACAAAAACGGACAGAAAACTGCCTGAGAATGAAAAGGCAAACAATTGTTTGAGCACAAAGAAGGGATTGTTTTCGGTGAGGGGGAGTGTCACAGGCTGGTGGCACATCACAACCTGGAGCATTCCAGCAGCAGTAGGAGTGTGCTTGTGCAATACTCGCAAGCGGCTGTCCTCAATGCCAGCGGCATTCCATTCAGTGGCCCATGCACCAGCATTTGTGGTGCACCATTGCATAAATGGCGTAGCTGTCTGTTCCAGGGCAATGCATCCAGCCATATCAGTATGGGGTCCCATTGTCAGGCGGATTGGAAGAATACGTCTGGCACGCGAGGCATGCAGTTTTCTTGTGTCATCCCACCTAACCCTGGGCCACCACTTGCTTTTTGTACTGCACCTCCTGACTTCTGCCAATGCCAATGCTCATTCCCAACCAAGTTTTGATGTGGAGGTGGCCCAGTGCTAAGGAGAAACGGTCGGTCACCCAAAGCTCCACCATTGCTACCCCTTCAACCCAATCATTCCTTTCCCCTTTGTCCCCACTCTGCAAGCGCTTTAGCCGACCCTTCTATCCCTTTCCAGACAGGTCCTCACTCATGGCCTGGGCTTGATATTGCAAAAATGCCTCACAGGCACACGTACCTACCTTAGAGTGTTTGACATTCGTCTTCTGCACACCACACCCCAAGCAAGAAAGGGACATCTCGTCGATACAGTTCTGTTCCGGGTCAGCATGCTGCAGCCCGTTCCCAGTCACCACCCCCCACCCCTGCCCACCCACGTGCAGGAGGTGTGAACCAGGGAATGAAGCGCCAGATACAGCCGCCGGACACCCCCACGACACAGGCCTACAGTCATTGCTCGCCAGTTCCGAATGTTGCCTTGAGTTCGCCGATAACTCGGCTATCAAATGTTTCTTGGACTGGGTTAGGGCAAAATTTTTGGTCGCTTAAGAGGTTGTGTCTCACTGGGCAGCTGTACTTCCTCCCCCAAAGAATCATCCTCTGTCACCCTGGACCCTCCTGATATGTCAGAGTCACTGTCTAGGGCATCTGGCATCACCTCCAACCCCAGCCTTGACCAAATGTCTGTGACTTCTTTTTGAATAGTGACCTGCCGCAAAGAGCACTTTCCCACTTTTGCTGCATGCCTATCTGCTTGCTCATTCCCCTCCACCCCCACGTGCGATGGGACCCACTGCACACTGATACTCTCCCAACAGGAGCCACTGGTCCCAGAGCTCAATCCATTAATTTTTGTGTGCCAGTGGCCCCCTAGAATCCACCCACTTGTGTTGTTTCCATTTTTCACAATTACCTTTCAAGCCTAAGTAGACCACTTCAGAATCAGTCACAGGCAATGGTAGTCCTGGGCGCTTTTTCTGCAATGCCCTCAGAGCTCATCTGAGCTTGGTCCATGTAGTGGATTGCCGCTCACCCACGGGCAGGAGGTGTGAACCAGGGCAGGGGGCCGCAAGCAGATCACAAAGTGCTCCACACATGCACGTCTTGGTATGCATATGCAGCAATGTCCGGCAGTTCCACTGAGATCATCACTATGATACGTGTGCCACCATGCAGTTGCTTGCACCTATATTGGCCTGTACTTTGTCAACACCTGGGTGTTTTCATCGCACAGCACAGGTTGGGCGCCCTCGGGCTTCTGTCCTTTTCCAAGGGCCGCAAGCAGGTCACAAAGAGCTCCACACATGCACATCCTGGTATGCATATGCAGCAATGTTCGGCAGTTCAAGCATCCTTCCCTTGTGTTCATGGAACCATGCCATCCCTATCTATATTGGCCTTTATTTTGTCAACACACCGATGTGTTTCCATCATACAATACAGTAAGGCGATGGGTTTCCATCATACAATACAGTAAGGCACTCGCCGGTTATCAGGGTAGATGCTACACCTTGCAGGGTTGCTGATACTATGATGATCAAGTGTAGCCATCTAGACAAACGACCTTTGAGGAAGAGTGTAGGATTGTTTTCGGTGAAGGGGAGTGTCACAGGGCCCTCAGGCCATCATCCTGAAAATTCAGACATAGGCGTCCCCTGTGGTGAAGACGCCCAAGCTGGACTTCCTATGTCATATTGTGGAGAGCTAACATTAGTACTAGGCGTGCGCAGGTTTTGCAAAGCATGCCCTGTCCGAGACCCTGACCCTGTCCCTGTCCCTGACCCTGCATCCCGAAACCCGAGAAGACAACAGCATCTGTTTTTGCGTCCAGGGTCTGTCGCCCATGATTGAGGAATGGAATGGCTGCGCCGACAGAGCATTAGAATAGTGCGGGCCCTGGCAAGCATGTTGCGTACAAGGGACATCAAACTGGCAAAACATACAGAGAATGGGGACTGCCATTGTACTTTGTCAAGTCTCTGTGGCAGTCACCGCACCCCTCCCCCCCGGCAAAACTTCAGTTGCTTGCGCAACTTCAGCTTTGCAAAGCACGCCCTGTCCCGGACCCTGACCCTGACCCTGTCCCTGACCCTGCATCCCCAAACCCGAGAAGACAACGGCATCTGTTTTTGCATCTGGGAAAACCCTAAGGAAATCGCTAACAACAGTGCAGCCCCGGGCAGTCCAGGCAAGACTGGACTGGTCATCCCGGGCGGCCCAGGCAAGCCCGACAAGACGGGCCGTGTGCCAGGGTGCACAGCTGAGGGCCGGACACGCTACAGAGCCTGGGACTTGCAAGGCAGGCCTGACAAGGCTGGATCACGCTGGCAAACTGCAGAGCTGGGGGCTGGGTCAGGCAGGGCCTGTCAAGACTAGACCTGCCTGCAAGCTGTAGAGCTGGAGGACTGACGATGCAGGCCTGACAGGACTGGACCTGCCGTCCCCCCACTCACACGCACAGCAATGGAACTGCAGCTAGGGCTAGGCAGGCCTGGCGAGACTGGACCTACCAGGTGCAGTGCCTGTCAAGGCAGGGCCTCCGGGGCAGCCGGCTTCACATAGGCCTGTCAAGACTGGGCCCATCGGGCATCAACCTCCCCACTGGTACCCCACCCACACCTAGCGGTCCCTGTCACCGACAACCCCCCACGGCGGCGATTGTGCTGTGCACACGAAGCAGTGATGCCGTGCCCGCGCCAGCACGACCATGTCCTTCACACTATGGCCCTACCACCACCCGGAAATCGGGTCGGCCGGGTTGAGCTCTGACGGCACGTATGCGATCTGCATGCTGCACCTTTGCCACCGTAGTCGGTGCGTCATGCGCCTGAGAATGCGCTGCTGCTCAGGCAGGCCCGCCCGCGCCCGCCCCCACAGGATCTTGGCCAGGGCCCCGGCATTGTCCATGTACATGCGCGCTGTAGTGGTGCGGAGCTTCCTCATCTAATCGATGGCCACCACCACTCCCCACAACTCCGTGCTCTGCTGGCTAGTCACCCAGCAGGGGCAACGCCGGATACAGGCTCCTCTGGCCCCCGCAGGCCCACCATGTACACTCCCCACTGGGTTTACGCCACGTCCACGTACAACTGCGGCGCCTCTGGAAGGGTGTCTGCAGGACATGACGGCTCCCATCCGCGCTGCGCTGCCGCCAGGCCCCCCAATTTTCCTACCACCATGGCCGGCAGCGTACGGGGCGCCCACCTGGGCCCCCTGTGCACCCACGCTCGCATGCCTCCCCCGCAAGGTGACGCCGGCCGTCCCGGCCACACAAGGCAGCCCGGGATGCGCCTTACCGCGTTCCGTGTGCACGGTTTGGTTGCCAGGCGCACCCACCGGGCGACACAGTCCGCTCCTGCCGTCGGTCTCGGCGTGATCCTGCCCGCTGCGGCGCTCACATCCCCCACCCAGGTGACGTTGTCCACGGGCTCGGTCTGCGATTTCGGGCTGATCAAGTATCCTTCCTGGATCAGCTGGTTCGCTTCCCAGCCGGTCACACACACCACCTCTTGCTTGTCCCTGCCAAGGAAGAGGATGTCGTCGAGTTCTCCAAGTCCAGCTTTGTCGGCCAGGCACCGCCCCCGACTTCGCGGAGCACTCCACAGAGACCTTCCAGCAACGGCAGTTTGAACTTCCGCGCCTTGTGGGTCCAGGTATGGTTGAACGCGACGAGGTTCATGATGAGTGCGGCCTTGGTGTCGGACTTGTGCTTTACAAATACCTACGCGTTTGGTTGATCTCCGGGCTGCTCTTCCTCCATGAGCCCTTCCTTCAAAAGGGCCTGCACCATTGTTGCGGC
Source organism: Eutreptiella sp. 'Long Island Sound 2002' (assembly GCA_964036045.1). Lineage (NCBI taxonomy): Eukaryota > Euglenozoa > Euglenophyceae > Eutreptiales > Eutreptiaceae > Eutreptiella > Eutreptiella sp. 'Long Island Sound 2002'. Next base: position 33,844,435 of record OZ038401.1, on the reverse strand, counting down.
CTTTAGGCAGTTGGAGTGCGGATGAACCGGCAGTTCGTGACCCGCACGGTCGAACTGCGGGTCCGCCCCAGCCTCCCACATGTGTCGCGGTACCTCCACCCGGCCGGCTGGTCTCACTCCCCTGGCGGCGATGTCCACAGGCACCTGTGCACCCGCCCGCAGGGTCGGCGAGCTTGCCTCGTCCGGCGGCCTGTTCGACGCCAGTACATGCAGCGTCGCGATGATCAGTCTTAGGTCCCGCATCTTGCGGTCCGCTGGGAGCTCGCTGCCCCCCGCCTAGAGGACGGATTTCTCCCACCATCGCACCAACGGCTCATGGACTCATGCCGTAGGTACCCGGTACCGGCTTCCCGCAGGTGCTGAGCCACGTTGTGGCCGCACTGTGCGCACCGTGTTGTCACTCCCGGTTGGCCCTCCACGCGTGGCTCCCCCCCGCCCCCCCGCCTGGTACCTGAGTGTTGTGGCTCACCAGAAAATCAAGGGGTCCGTTGGTTGTCCCTCAGGGGTCAGCTCTACGGGCGCTTACGTGCACGTCGAGAAAGCCGAGTGGCAGCCCCCCCCCCCCCCCCAAAGCTGCACCCCGTACGTGTACGACGAGCTGACGGAGAGCACGGCGACACTAGATGAGCAGGTGAGTGCACGAGGACGAGCGAGTGCGCAGGGTGCCCCTGACCCGGTCAACAAGGAAATTGAAGAGCTGGAGGCGCGACTATCGCAGCTGAGAGCACCGAAAATACCACAATGCACGCTAGAGCAAATCAAGCTGATGGCGGACAGGGCTCCGCAGCAAGGGCTGGCCAGAGGCACACTTTTGGCGCTGGCGCAGTACGAGGCGGCAGACGTGTCCATGCCGGAGTCGGCGGCAGCGGTTGGAGTGGCACTGCACGACCCAACGTGGAGTGCAACGTACGTTGCTGTGACGTCACAGCCCCAGGGACCGCCGCCCCCAGCAGCCCAGTTTAGTGCACCACCACAGGCCCCCATGCCTCCCGAACAACATCGCGCCCCCGGAGGACCACCTCAACCGTGCTTCAGGTGTGGCATGTACGGGCAGGGGGCCAGATTACTGCAGCGGGGCCACCGAAGCAGCAGCAGTGGCGGCACCCGTGGCAACAGCAGCTCTCGGCGGTGCCGCTGACGGCAGCAACGCTGCAGACAGTGCCCCGGTGGTAGTACAACAAGGACCACAATCGGTAGCGCCAGCCCCCCCCCCCCCGTATGGGGGGGGGGGGGTTCGCGACGATGGGGGCCCAAACAACGTACACGGCTTTCTCCACGGGCTGCACATACGATGTGTTTGGGCCCCCGCCATGTCCTTGCAGTGGATGCTCGCAAATGCATTGGAGCTGGCAATCCTGTATGGCAAGGGCGCACGAGGGGGGGAGGGGTGATGACGAGCTGCAAGCGGACGGGGCGGCCATCACCCTGCGGTACCTGGCGACAGCCGTCACAGACCTTTGGCATGGCCCCTACACCCTGCAGCCCGCAGCCCTGGCAGTCCATCGGTGGGCAGAGGGAACTGTCTCCTATTGGACGCGTGAATTGCCGGCCCTGGGGCGCAGAGCCCTACTACACCACGAAGCCACCGCGGCACAGGCATTGGCTATAGAGATCAACACGATGGCTGCCCAGGGACGACGGTTTGCGACCTTCGAGGGGTGGTCTCCTCGGTACGCATGGCGGAGCGACTCGAGCTGGTACCGCCGACAGTCCGACCGCTGCACTGGCTACTATGTGAGGCAGCAGACAGGCTGTACAGCCCTAGACCCCCACGACGGGTGTGGGCGACCGAGGACACCTTCCGCACCATCGCCAACGGAGGACTGGCGGGAGACGTACTCATAGCGGTGGCAGCGCTGGCAACAGCGCACTGCTGGAGGGTGTCAGAGGCGGCGTCCGTCAGGCTAGTCGACTTGGCAACGCCGTACCGAGTCATGTACTACGACCTCAAGGTCCGCAACGAGTACATTACGGCGTGAACCGGCCCGTGGGGTGAGGCATGGCGCCATAGACTCCACGCTCAGGTCGCCCACCGCCCCGCCTTCCTGCCCACAGGGATGCACTCTAGGACGCCCCGCGTCGGAGACTACCGGGCACCCCCTGGGACTCTATGGGCTGGCACGGTTTCCGCTGCTGTGCCGCAGCGGCAATGGCTACGGCCGGAGCGCACATGCGAGCCATTGGCATCTGGGGACGGTGGCGCTCGGAACGGCAAACGGCAGAGTACGCAGGGGCACCACTGGACTGGGTCTGTGGAGCACCGCCGACACTACTGTGGCTTGGTCTCACTCGAGGTTTTCACTGCTCCCCTCAGCCTCTCAAAGCTGGGATCGTAGCCACTGCACTGTTCCGAAGGTTCATGGAATTCAGTATGTACAGCCAAAGGTGCATCATTGCTGGCACTTTGGTGGCCTGCTCTGTCTGCGTTCTGATCCCAGTTCGTCCCCCTGTATGATCCCCTGCACCCTTGCTAACCCTAAAGGACTGGATGGGGCCCCGGCAGGCAGGTGCCCTATGCGTACTCGCGCATTCATGGATCTGCCCTGCATGTGCATATGCCCTGGGCGACAAGACACCCCGGGCTATACCCGTGACAAAACACGGGGCTCACGCCACTCTGCCTGTTTGCATGGAGAGTGGCAGCTGCACTTTGCAGCGCAGGTGTGCCACACTCTTGAAAAGTGATAGCATAAGCCGGGTGTGCCCCGATCACAAGTGATGACTGCCGAGTACTGTCCGCCTGCCGGAGGCGTCAAAAGCAAGAAGCACAAGAAGGATGTGCCACACTCCTGTAAAATGATAGCATAAGCCGGGCCTGCCCAAGCCACATGTGACGACAGGCTAATATTGTCTGACTGTCGGAGGCGTCAAAAGCAGAGTGTACAAGCAGGGTACTGCATCCCCTGAGATGGGGTCACTTGGGTGGAAAAGCGTTTGTTGGAAGTGCCTCAGCACTTCCGGCGCTCCTGCAAACCATATGTGGTAATAATCTCCGGACCTGCATGCGGAGGTGCGCACTGACTGGCGCCCTGTTGCAGTGGGTACCATCAGGATGGCCTCCCACTCAAAGATGTGCATCTGGTCTTCTCGCTTCCGGATCCAGCTGATGCGCATATTTTCGTAAGCACGTTGCTTGAGCAGCCAGCACACGGCGACCATCAGTGAAAACAGCTCCTGATGCGACATGGGCTCTGGCTCACCCACTGTTGTGACAATCTCCACCATCATGCGCGATGGTCCCTGGATCTGCAATCTGATCCACACTCGCTGATTTCGGCGCCAATGGATGGCGTAATGGGCGAAGTCGAAGAGGTCCCTGGCCTCGTCTTCTATCTCCTGCCGTGTTCTGAGTGCCTGTACCTTAAGGCGTTGGCGCGCTTCCTGGGGGGTGGGCGGTCTCAGCCATCCAGGCTGCTGCCCGCCCCCTCTTTTTGATTGGCGTCCTCCCCGCGTCACGACGCTGGGGAATTCTCCCGCGTTAGGACACGGGTCAATACAAGATACTGCATGCAACGAGGAGGGGGGGAGTTGTATGGCCCATGCTGGTGGGGGGGATCTCCAAGCATCACTGGGGGGGGTCGGCCCCTCAGCTTCGCCCTCTTTTTCCTAGCTTTGCATGTTTCACTGGCATCAATGCTGCACTCGTCGGAGTCTGCAAAGAGACACCATTCAACTGGGTCCAGGGGTTCTGGATCTGGTAGGGCCAATGCCCTCAAGTACATTGGCTGAGACTTTGGTGACAGCGCTTCTTTGTCCCCAGAAGGGAGCCGTGTATCAGACATTGGTTCAAGCCCTAGCGCTCTCCACACCGCCACCGGGGAGGGAGTCATAAGTGAGGAGGGTGTACCCATGATCGATCCCACTACAGAGTGTGGTGTTAGGGAGTCTTCCGTTTCTTGACCGTCTGAGCTGGTCTGGGATGGTGTGTTGAAGAGTGTCATGGCAACTGCAGTCTCCCCTTCGGAGTCACAGTCAAGTGGCTGATGCACACGCCTTTTGATTGGGGCTACCGGACTGGGTGTGTGTGATACATCCTGTTTGTCAGGGGAGGGATACCTGAGTAGTGGATGGTCTTGTGAGCCTCTCTCAGCCAGTGCATCCGCCCTTTCGTTGCCTGGTATACCTTGGTGTGATGGGGACCATGCCCACCGGATTACATGACGTGTGCTATCAATTGCAAGAAGCAGTGCCTCCCAGAGGTCGGAATTGGGGACTGGGCCCGTGGTCAGGCACCATTGCATTCTTCGCCACGAGTAGGCCTTGCCGGCCACCCCATCAAGTACATAGGTAGAATCCCCAAAAATGAAAGTCTTTTGCGTGACTTTCACGACAGCAGAAATGGCTGCCTTTAACTCGGCTCGGTTGTTTGTTTGTTTTTCAAGTGTGTCCATGGGGGGATGAGAACTCCCAATGCCCCTGGTGGCAACTGCCAAATCCCCCCACCCATCCGGCTTTGGGGTAATGCTTGGCCGACCCATCAAAATGAAAAATGTGCGATCCTTCAGTGAGGTAGACTTGTTGTATGGCCATGACTTGTTGCGCCATGGTTGCTTTGCGTTCATTGCTGTGGCTTGGAGCAGGAGGTGGGGTACAGTACAAAGCCACGGGGGTCATGGACATGTGGCCGATGGGCACCATCACGGGGGGGACGTCTCCTCGCTTTTATACGCGACCCCCCCCCCCAATAGAAGTGGGCCGAAGGCCCCCGGGGGGGGGGGGGGGGGGGGGCATGAGGCAACGGAAACTGGGTTCGCATACGCCCCCGTGTCACAGGCGCATGGTCATAACCACATTGTTCCGTGTTATGCTTGCTGCACTGTAGCGTAGACCAGTTCTGTACCACACCAGGTGGTTGCTGACTGTGCATTGGCTCTGCTCCTCTGAACAGTGAGGTCAGCTCGCACCCACCACCCACCCACAGTGCCGGTTAGACTCTAACCCTTGCCCTGCAGGTCGTGCCCCTGTCTTGCACTCATTCCCTGGCACGTGAGGACGTGTCGTACTCATGCCTCAGGGGCGCAAAGGCGCCTTTGGTGACGCAAAGGCGTCTCAACATTTCAGCATGTGCTCCTGCTGTCAGGTATCTCACCGGCCCATGAGGCAACGGAAACTGGGTTCGCATACGCCCCCGTGTCACAGGCGCATGGCCATTATCACATTGTTCAATGTCATGCTTGCTGCACTGCAGCGTAGACCAGTTCTGTACCACACCAGGTGGTTGCTAACTGTGCATTGGCTCTGCTCCTCTGAACAGTGAGGTCAGCTCGCACCCACCACCCACCCGGGTGGTGGTATCTCACCGGGGGGGGGGGGGGGGGGGGCATTGGAGGGGGGGGTTCAGGGAGGGGGCGATGGGGGGGGGGGGGGGGTTGGGAGGGTCGGTGGGGGGAACAATGGTCGGTACTGATAGACTGAATGTCCCCGCCATAGACACTTTCAGCCATTAGTCCAGATGTTCACAATCGTAATAGAACACTCAGCGTGTCCCCTTCTTGGTTGGGGTGCTCCACTATCTATGTACATCTCCCGTTGATATGTACATTTATCGGTAATGCTGGCGCTGAACAATAGGCACTACGAACCTGCTATCAATCGGGTCGGTTGGGGGGGGGGGTCCAGGTGGGGCAATTTGGGGTGGTGGTGGGGGGGGGGGGGGGGCATGAGGCAACAGATACTGGGCTCGCATACGCCCCCGTGTCACAGGCGCATGGTCATCACCACATTGTTCAATTTGTTGCTTGCTGCACTGCAGCGCAGGCCAGTTCTGTACCACACCAGGTGGTTGCTGACTGTGCATGGACTCTGGCCCTCTGGACACTGAGGTCAGCTCGCACCCACCACCCACCCACAGTGCCGGTTAGTCTCTAACCTTTGCCCTGCAGGTCGTGCTCCTGTCATGCACTTGTTCCCTGGCACGTGAGGACGTGTCGTACTCGAGCCTCGGGGGCGCAAAGGCGCCTTTGGTGGCGCAAAGGCGTCTCAACATTTCAGCATGTGCTCCAGCAGTCAGGCAACTCAACAGATCGTTGCTGTTCTGTGTGTGGCGCATACCATTTCAGCTCCACAGCACGCATGCGCATGCTGCCCACGTATTCATGTCTACTTGCTTCCGTCTTCCTCACATGGGCCGCACTCTCGCAGCCCCAGTCATGCTTTGGCCTTTCAACACGTAACGACGTGTCGGGCCTGTGGCTCAGGTGCGCAATGGCGCCCTGTTATTTCACCTTTTGACTGTTCTGTGCTGTCTTGGCGTCCCATACACCCTGGTCAGCTCAAACCCACCACCCTCCCTTTGCGCCGGTTAACCCCCGACTCTCGCTCTGTGGGTCTCTCTCCCACTCTCTCCCTCTCATTCTCTCCTGCTCTCTCTCCTGCACCCCACTCTCTCTCTCTCTCCTCTCTGTTGCTCCTCTCAGCTCCTTTCCCACTGCGTCCTACTCTCATTCACTCTCTCTCTCTCCCTCTCGCCCAAAAAGGGGGGTTCGGGTCGTTCGGTGTATCTCTATCCCCCCCCGGGGTTCGAACCATCCTCTACAGGACAGAAGAGGTGTGGTGTATCCACTGGGCCACGACGATTGGGTATCTGCATCATGTGCTCCAATCTTTCTTTCCTACCCCCCCCTGTGCGTCATCCCCCGTCATGCGTATCTTCTTTCGCATGGGGGTGTGCGTTTGATACCCATAACTGAGCTTTTAGTACCCGACATGTAGAGGACAATGCCTGACAGTCTGTCTAGCATCAATCCTTCGCACTCTTTGAGAACCCCAGGCGCCGGTTCAACATCTTGCTTCTCCATCCCACAGACTGCGTCAACAGCAGGCTGCCCAATGAATTTGACAAGCTTGCCCAACCCTGCCCAACGCCTGGATACGGTGACCTTCAGACAGTAAGAGACAGGTAAAAATACAGGCCTACAGTAAAGTATAACGGATACAGTCGAAACGTTGAACACACCACGTTGCCTTCACTAGCTGTAATACCAATTTCAGCCAACATGTTCTGGGTATGGGTGAGCAGGAGGGCGTCTGGATCCTCCGCAATATGCTCTAGTAAGAGTGCCATCCGCTCACTAGTTGTTGACACACTACTGCTTGTGGTCTGCACTTGATGAAGCCCTGCTAGCTTTCTCCGTATGGGCAAAGGAGTGTCTCTTCTAACCTCAAAGCCTTCAAACTCTCTGGTCCAAGTAGGCAGGGGGTGATTTTTGGCGTACTTTTCCTTGCGATGTTGCATAGAAGCCGTGTAGATGTGCTGGCCCCCAATGGCATACCAAAACCCAGCTGTACATGAGGTGACAGGTAGTACAGAGTAAAATCAAATGGCACCGAAGATCGAGTATACCAGTGGTAGATGATTTCAATTATGTTGACAGTGGCAGTGAGGGCCCAGAAGAGGTAGGCAGTGACTTGTCCCTGGAAGTGCGGGATGAGGAAGAGGAGTTGGGACGAAGTACACAGGGTTGGGACTGATTTGACTGCTTTATTTGCTATTGTGCTTCCGGCTGGGCGAAATTTCACCCAGGCGCCCGACTTTCATGATTTTTCAGCCTGTTATTATTTGTTCCTACCAAAGCTGGGCGAAATTTCGCCCAGCTTTCCAGTCACTGTGAATTTGGCATCCTTCAGCACTGTCTCATCCCTGCTGGACAGCAGTTCGTGTTTTTGAACCTGGGTTCTACAAATTTGATCTGATTTGGCTAATATCTCTGTCTGAGCACCTAGATATCACCATGTCTGCACTGTTCACCTGCTGTTTTGTTACCTTCCAAGCAATGTCTGTTATGGAAATCTCTCAAAATGTTGGTACACCGCCCGAAAACTTGGCCAATGATGAAGATCATCTCAGTGGAAGTGAGGGAACTCCTGCTTTTGAAGCCCCTGCACCAGAACCACAGCCCAAACCGGCCGCCAAACCGAAGCCAAAGCTTGTTCCTGGCTACATCTGCTAACAAAGCACGGCTTGATAGTACTACCCAGGTCCTTATGGGTAATCTTGCTGAGTTGTCTAATGTTCAAAGACTGGGTCTGAAATGTCTGAAGGCCCTGTTGTATTCGTACTGCCCAGCACTTCTGGCACTAGGGGTTCTTGTGCGTGAATGTGTACTTGTCCACAGACTTCTGCGTCAGGACACCCTGGCATTTTTTCTCTCCTGGAAGTGCGGGGGGGAGAGTTAAAAAAATATCAGTTGTCTGCTGCACCGACTGCGCATTACCAACCTCCCTTGACCGCATGAGTAGGCGACTAAGCATTGCCTCGCCGTACTCCTTAGAAAAATCGAAACAGGACAGGGCAGAACATACGCACGCCAGGTACCAGCAGTAAATCATCAATAACATCAGGAGGTGGGGCCCGTAATAAATCATCATAGCGGGCCTGGACTCGGTCGGGGTTCAGCCCACGAACCTGGCCTTCAGAGCGATCTCTATCAATCAGGCTCTGATCCCATCGGACACGAATGCGTTTTGTGGAAGTGAGGTAATCTGCCAGATTGATGTCTGCCTTTCCTTTCGGTTTGGGAACAGGCAACCAAGTGCCCGGGTGTGCCAGTCGGACCAGAAAAGCAGTGCTACAGCATTGGTACGCAGGTATTCAGTGCTCAGCCACTTTTCAGAGGGTATGATATTCATCATCAAGACAATACTCATTCCAATGCATTCTTTTGCAGCTGCACTGGAATTCAGAGAGCGACCTTTCCAGTTACAAAGCACGTGCGTTTGTTCATTCAGAACATCTCACATCCTTGGTTCCCCATTGTTGTCCTGGAAGAGGATAAGTATGTGGTCAAACGTCTTGATGAAGCCCCCCGCATGCAATTTCCGGGAGTGTTGTCGCGTACAAGGGTTACAGAGCAGCAATTTTTGAGCCTTGTTCGGCATAGCCTACGGTGTCTGATTGCCAAGACCAAAATACCCAATGGTGTTGAGGATTTTCTGAATGCATACAGTCAGAAGCGCTCCTATGTTGATCAGAGGCAACGAAGTGCACACTACCAGAGTATCAACACAGCTCCAAAACCAGCTGCAAAACCAGCCGCCAAACCCCCAGCGCGCGGTGTGCCAGTGGTCGTCCCCCCAACACCCCCCCCTCCCAGACCCCCCCAAAACCCCCCGCCCTCCACCCCATGCCTGCTGCTGTACCAACAATGGTTTTTTCCATATGACGCAGTTTGACTTTCATGGGCACCACAGCTCCAGCCTTCAGGTCCCAACCCTGCTCAAGAAATTTAATAATAGGGGCAAATGCCTTGTAGGTTATTTCCACAGAATACTTATATGGGTGCCAGACACCGTAAAGCAAGGGGTGTCCAAACAGGAACTGGTCTACGTGCCAGGGGGCATAGCTTGCTCCGAACGACATTTTCAGGAGTGCGTAAAAGATCTTCATGTCAATCAGAAATGGCACAGTCCGTCTCGTCTTCACCTGCAAGCATTCTAACCCCCTGACAAACTCCAGTAACTCAACATGACTTCCGCATTTCAGGTCTGATAACAAAAAGGGCCTCCAGTTGAGGGATTGCGAGCATACTCCAGAGGTGCTCGAACCCAGGTCCGCAGAATAGGCCCATCTGGGACGGTACTTCTTTGCAACAACAACCCAACACAGCGAACTAGGTAGTCGACAGCCCCGGGTATACATTGTGCAACAGCATCCAAACCGGGCAGACCGTGGTACTGGGGCAGCTCAGTAGTGTGCAACACACCGACAGCAGTCACATTCAAAGTCTTATCAGGGCTATGGGGGTCGACCCCATTGATGTAGCGACGGTAATTGTCGAACCACACGGTAATTTGCTGTCTCTCAAATGAATCCCACAGGTGGGAAGCTTGAACACTGGCCTGGGCCGAGATAGTAGGGGCATTGATAGTGCATTCCCCCGCCATTGCCAGCTTACGACGGATGGACTGGGTCATTGTACCACGATATGAGGCTCCAGTGGCTCTCTCAGCACGGGGATATGTCAGCACTCGCACAATGTTATACAGTGAGAAAACTTGCTTCTGCAGGACCAACAACCATCTTGGTACACGACTAGAACTGAAGGCAGCCCGCACATGCCCAACATTACGTCTAGTCTTTCTATTGTGACGCAAATCCAGTGCCAGCTGCAGCAGTGGGAGTGTCCTCCCTTTGTTCAATGCCACCCGAATGAGAGCCTTCGGGGTACGAATGCGAGTACCCCCCACGGCTGTTTGAAGAAAGCGCACATCAATCATGTCTCACGGCCACATTGGCAGAAGCAACCCTAAGAGTCAGTGAACAGAACCCAACAGAGGTACCACCCTGTAGGTAAAGGGTGTCAAGGCAAGCTGGAAGAAATTTCGCCCAGGTTCAACTTTATCGACTGGTGGGCCTAAGTGACAGGCAGGCACAGGGCAACATATCATGCACAGCACAAGGAAATAAGCAACAGCGGGGGGCTGGAAGAAATTTCGCCCAGGATCACTGATTGGTGTTTTTAAGCTATATATTTTGCAGAACAGGAAGAGTTGGGCGAAATTTCGCCCAGGGTCATCAAGACATCAAAATATGTATACCTTTTTTGCTATCCGGGGTGGATGGAGGAAATTTCGCCCAGGTCTTGCTAAATTGGCAAATAGAGACGGTGAATTTGAGTGTCAAAGTATGTATGCATAGTACACGCAATAAATGTACAGCTATTCATCACCACCTATTACAGTACAGGCGACACATGGAAAACTTAGGCACAAAAACAAGACACAGAAAAGGCAACAAAAGTGCACATGTTTGGGTCGTAAGGGGCGGGTAGTTAGCGTGGCCTAAGATTTTCAAGGGGGGGGTAGCAGTGCGCCCAATCCCCAAATCTAAAAAGATTCTGAGATGCGGAGAACAGAACATTGATACCAGGCTCTGGATTGCATTGGGGGAAATCCTTGCATTCCCTACGGGAATGCTGGTATCACCTCTCCTTCTCGAGGTCCCATGGTGGGGATACATCAACCTAGAAAAGAGTGGATGTGGTGGAAATGAGCAAAAAGGTGTGGAAAAGGGTGGAAATTGGTGAAACTACCCCCCCCCCCCTTGTATAAGCTACGCCAAAGTCCCAAATTAATACGGCTGCTACGCCTACTGTAGCTTGGACACGGGTGTAGCTTGCCCGCGACACATACAACTACCAACACTGGGCACCCAGGCAAAAGAGAGGATGGCATGGTGAGCTGGTGCAAGAAAGGGGCATACAATGCACAAACATCCCTAAAAGCCAGAGCTATGTGGGTTCAAGTGGGCAAACAATCATAACAAATGTGTCCATGACTCTATGTTACTCGCAAATCCGTCACCAAACCTATGTCTTATGCTGCACGGCACTACGTTTGGTGCCAAATTAAAATTAGGTCCCAGATTAATACGTCCCTACGCCTACTTTAGCTTGGACAAGGTCGTAGCTTATACAAGGGGGGTGAAAATCCCAAAATGCCATATCCCCAATGTGTAAGAAGCATCAAAACCTACTCTCAAACAACAATGATGCCCCTAGCATCACAAAATATGGGCCTAGTACGGCCCCGCACACCCAAATAGTTGCACCACGCTAAGTGCGCCCCCCATGGCACTTATCAAAAAGCAAAGACAGAAAAACTGCCCAAGTGGAGATGCAAACAAAAGTTGAGACAAGGCTCAACTAGTGATTCCCCATTATCATAATCCAGCATCCACCTTTAACAAAGAACGTGCAACAAAACCGGGTAAAAATGGGCTAAAATGGCTGAAAATGGGTGAACATGGGTAGCAATTCTAATGTGCCACATCCTCAATGCACAAGAAGCGTGAAAAATTCTCGTATGGAACAGCCAAGTAGTGAAAAAAGGTCAAAATTAGGATTTGAGTAATTGCCGACATAGAAAAACTTGTGTGCGCACCGCGTGCACGGCATTCCCATACATGCTTCCTACGTGCATACATGCATGCATGCACATGAGCGCGACAACCAGTGCCTCATTCTTTCTGGTGCATTGCACTGGAGCTACCGAATACCCTACAGGGTGACAGGCCTGTTGACAAAGCAGCATCCTACCTGCCTCAGTTTTCGTCCTACCTCATTTTTCATCCTACGTGTCTGAATTTGCCTCCCCCCCCCCCTTGCATAGTAAGCGGCTGCGCTCGACGGTATCCTCACATGCCCCAAATGACGATTCCCTCGCACCCCTGATTACTATGCAAAAGAAGCGCGACACGAAACAGGACATGCAGACACGAAGGCATATGAACCACAAATGTGCCGGGGGAATGTCTGTTGGGATGCATGTTCAGCTCCACTCAGAAACTGGCTCTGTGTGCCACTTTTTCCGGCGGGAGTATTGACTCTGAAGAGCTGCACATGCCCAAAAGGGGCCACAGGAATGGGCTCTCCACCTACAGGCTGGGCTGCAGGCTTGGCTGCACTCTTGGTTGAGGGTTTCGCACGAGGCTTCTGGAGGTTTGGGAGCAGGCTTGGCAGGGGGCTTGGCAGGGGGCTCCAGACCGTGTGGCAAGCAGTTTGCCTCAGGAACATCGCGTGTGAAGTACAATCTTCCGTTGGCAAAAACATTTGCCAGTCCCCATACACCCCGTGCACTCTTTGCCCACACAATTCAACACCACTTGGGAGACCACTTTCAACAGACATCAACGAAGAAAAATCAGAATCTGTGCCATCCTGTGAAGTACCTGAAGCACCTGTCCCATCACTATCACCCTCTGATGAACCCTCAGAACATCCAGAACCTGCCCGAGGTGGTGAAGGGGGATTTGAAGGAGGGTTAGATGGTTCAGAATCAGATCCAGAGGCCTCTCCAAAATATTCTGTGTCCAACAACTTGGCAAATGTCAAGCCGTTGGGGAAATAGGCAGCCTGTGTGGCTGCCTTGATGTCCTCCTCAGAAATCAGTTCCTATGCATCCCTAATCCACTTAGCCATCAAACGGTGAGGAGGGCTAGGAACTTTATCCTTGTCACCCGATGCCTCAACAATCTTCTTCCCTGCGAGCCCTCTCTCTGACCGGTTGGGGGCGGAGGGAGCTGAGCTGGGTCGTGGGGGTGTTGCCACACGGACAACGGACATCCGTTCTATAGGGGCACAATCATGCATCACCACAGAGCCAGAACGCTCATATGTACCTTAGTCAGCACCGCGCTCTGAGGGGTCCAGAATCGTGGCAGGCACAATACTGCCACCAGAACGTTTGAAAATTACAACAGCACCAGGCTAGTACGTGTCAATATGATCATCATCCACGGCTGAAATAGCAACAAACTGAAGTGTTCTGCATGATACAGGGTACAGTGGAGTGCCTTGGATGCCAGAAATCTGAAATACACAGCAATGCACCAACAATACCACCTTGTCCAGCCAGCAACCGCACAGGAGGAGCTCAATATCCAACCTTCTGAGTAAATTTGCAAAACGGAAAGTGACGGTTCCCTCGCACCCTCGCTTACTGGGCGCTTACTATGCAAAGGGGGGGGGAGGGGGGGGGGGGTACAACGACAACAACTTGTCCCACGACCATGAAACCACAATTCTGTGAAGGCAAATAAAAGACCATCACAAGAGGGGGGCATAGACCTTTGACCCTGAATTTAATTGGGTCTGGGCATTCATTTGGTCCCTGGCATGGTGGACGACATCAATGCGGATTCTGTGTACTCAATCAAGCACAGACCATGCTCGCAGCTGTGCCCAGGCAGGGGCTATGCTGTCATGAATGAATGAATGAATGAGCCTTTTTGTTGGCACAGGTGCATGCAGCAGCAGCAGACACATTGACCAAACCCAAGATGCCATCAGTATCACAGCTGGGCATGTATATTCTCAACTGATACACACCAACATACGCATGATACCATGCAGCTACTGCCAACAGGGGTTGAATGAACTGCCGTGATCACCAACATGCATCTGTACATTCACCATATGTAATGCAGAACCACTAATGGGGCAGGCTAGGTTGCGCTGCAAAAAAGATGTGCTGCCCTCAAATGAGGCTGAGGAGGGGTATTGTCTGCAGGTGGGCAAAGCGCTTGGCCAAGGCCCAAAACTGCAGTTCGCTGGGTCGACATTGAGAGAGTGCTTGCCCCGAGCCCAGGTGATGGCAGCAGTAATACCAGGAGGGGACAAATTTTAAGAGGTTTTTTTTTCGGATGACCAAAGTTAAAGGGGTAAAAAATTGGTATTGCTCCTTAGAAATGAAGGAAAAATTTGGTATGCGGCCCCTTGCTGCCACTACTTGCAGGCACAGTGCAGGCAGGGGGGCATAAATACAACGTTCAGGTGACGTTCAGATGACATGCAGATGTGCAGACATAAAAAAGGCCAAAAAAAGCGAAGCAAAAAATATACCTTAAGCTGAGTTTGAACCCAGGACCCTTATACCCAGAATCTAGCGCAACTACCAACTAAGCTACATCACGATCTAGCAGAACTGTAACATCAGAGTGTGCATGTCATAGTGAAAAAAAAAAGGTGTCGTTATGGCACCTTCTGGCTCAATATGGCACAAAGAATCCTTAAAATTGAAGGAAATATTTTTTTGCAGGAATTGACGGGGATGGTGGTGGAGACTCAAGGCTGGGGATACCAAAGGAGATGGAGTCCATGGGGAATCGATGATTGACGACCCGCACACCACCTAGATCATACTCCAACACCACATGCCCATCGTGCAAAAGGCCAACCACCTTCACGGGTACCCGAAGCCCAGTAGACCTCATGTAGAACACCTTGTCTCCAATGCTCAACTCCATAACAAACAGCAAAACCCAGGACCCTTATACCCAGAATCTAGCGCAACTACCAACTAAGCTACATCACGATCTAGCAGAACTGTAACATCAGAGTGTGCATGTCATAGTGAAAAAAAAAAGGTGTCGTTATGGCACCTTCTGGCTCAATATGGCACAAAGAATCCTTAAAATTGAAGGAAATATTTGGTACGAGGGAGGGCTTCGAAATTTGTCCAAACAACTTTTCCCCGCGCCCAAATTTTTCCCCTCCTGGTACTCCGTGTCAAGAGCTGGGGAATTGGTCGGGTTTCGCCGTTTGTTTGCCTCAAATTCGCAAATGTGAGGCAAAGAATGCGATCTTTGGGGTCTATTGGCCCTTTGCTCTGCACGTGTTATCGTTATGCCTGTCACCTATGCGCAGGCAGACACTCTCTCATTGTGGGACATGACTATTGCTATGTGCTCTGCACACGGTCCACGGGGCACACAGTACACACAGAGGCTCTGCCACTGCATGCACAAGACACTCTCCTTCGCCTCCTCCTGCGGGGGTGGGCTTTGAGCTAGCACAGCGATATTCCGTTCACCACCTTTCTTTTTTTTTTTGGACTGACTCGAGAAGTTCAAAGAGTACTCAAGACTGTGCTTGGGGAAGTGGGTGACTCCAGCATATGATACAGTGGATCCCCGCAACGCGGGGCACATGGCAAAGACCCAGAGTTCACATGCGTATACCAGAGGGCTCTCTAATGCGGTAGGCAACCGCCACGCCATATGGCAAACCTGTAATGCGTAAGGATAAAGGGGGGAGAAAAGAAATGCAGGATCACATGGGTGCCAGTCCCCACAGGTCCTCAAGGGTGACAAGCTTTCCAGGGGCCATGTCTGGTGGCAGGCGTTGGCCAAGGATGCCAGGCCTTGTGCGGCAATGACGATAATCAGTTCACCATCTTTCTTTTTATTTTTTTTGGCTCAAACCAAAATGAGTTGGCGTAGCCTGCTCAACCTCTCAGATTCAACGAGGGAGTGTTTGCCTTGCGCACTACTTTGAAAAATGATTGTCTCAGATTCAGTCCCCAAGTTCACCATTACCCAATGAAGCCTCGGGCTGGGGAATGTGATGACGGTCGTGTTGGGGAGTGACCGTGAACGGGGCTTCCATCAACAAGGGGTCCAAAGGAATGTCCAAAGGGACGCCAATTGCAGGAATTGACGGGGATGGTGGTGGAGACTCAAGGCTGGGGATACCAAAGGAGATGGAGTCCATGGGGAATCGATGATTGACGACCCGCACACCACCTAGATCATACTCCAACACCACATGCCCATCGTGCAAAAGGCCAACCACCTTCACGGGTACCCGAAGCCCAGTAGACCTCATGTAGAACACCTTGTCTCCAATGCTCAACTCCATAACAAACAGCAAAAGAGGTCTGAGGACACCAGGGGTAAAAACTGATGCTCCACGGCAGACATGCTCAATGTATCACCATGTACCCAGCTCAGCATGCTTGTCTCACGATACACATAGCTGCACCTTGTAGCCCCCAACCGCATCAGACTGGGTGAAGCGGGGGACAATAGGTGAGGGAAAGGGGCCGGTCCATATCCCCAACTGGAAAGGGGCAAGTCCATGAGGAGAAATCATCCCAAACCGCCCCATTCCACCCACCCACCCACTCACCCATCCAAGGGGTAGAATCCATCCCAAAAACACGGGTAGGAATCTGAAGTAACCCAAAAATTTGCCCTGCAGCGCACTGCATGCGCCATGCACACTAACGCTCCCTCAAGGTTCAGTGCTACAATGATCCCACAGTGGCTGTGGTAGTGGATCTGACACGTAGTGAGGATTAGCTGAGTCTGAAACCAGGTTATGCAGTGGGAGACTGCCACTGCTCAGTTCACCACCTTTTAGTTTAAATGCAATGCACCCTCTCCCCGTTGCATGCGCTTGAGCTATGCCCAAAAAAACGACCGTGAGGAGATCCTGAAAAGTAAAGCACAACACGAAAGAGGCACGGAGGCCTAATTCAACAACACTTGAACACGAGAGAGGGGCAAGGGGGCACAGCAGCACCGTAGTGCAGAGATCATGAGCAATACTTTGGCTGTCCTCCATCACTATCATCCACACCAAGGCTGATAGGATAGAAGCTCTTTCAGCATTGTACCTCAGCCAGAAAAAGTGCACCCGTTTCCTTTCGGTGGTGGTTCGGGTGGCTGCGGGTTGGGGATGGGTTGATCAAACCTTGTTTTTACAGTGGCTTCCACAGTGCAAGATGAGTGGGAGTGGGGGAACGTGGACAACAACGTTCTCCTGTGGACAGCCACAGGAGAGACGTGGGTCAGCGAAGGAGGAGCCACTACGCTCCTCCTTCACTGACTTGGCGTGATCTTGCCGTGCTTTGGCTTTCAGGTTGGTATACATCAAGTACTAGGCCTCAATCCGCACTATGGACCAGAAGCAGACTCAGACTTGGCAATGGCAGGCCCGGGTATTTGGTAAAACTTAGTACCGGATGAGGTAACACTTAGTAAAATTTGGTAAAACTTAGTAAAATTTGGTAAAACTTAGTAAAACATAATTTCTAAAAAGAATTTTTCAAAAAAAATTTTACTAAGTTTTAGCACGGTCCACTAAGCCCCCCCCCCTCTGGTTGCCGTTTTAAACAAGGTAGTCAACACTTCGATGGTAGGTGGTACTTTTGTTTAAGGGCACAAGGCCCCCGATTTGATTCTCGGCCACTTGCGTTAGTGGCGCCCCACCCAGGCCAAACCATCATGCACACCAATTAGTTGGCACTCGGCCAACATAACAAAATATAATTGGGGTTGGGCAGTAGAAACAAAACCAGGCTCAAGAAAACAGTCCTGAAAAGGCCATGGCCAACATCTGTGGGAACTACTTACAAGTAGTTACAAAGATGTGCTTGAAAATCAAGTCGGCCTTGGTATCTGCATGGCGCGGTTTGCCTCGCACTGTGGGATTATTGGTGCACATCCCAAACAGAGCCGTTTTCAACTCCCCTTGCAACTCGGTGCAAAATGCTTGGTCATTTCTCAGTTGACCATCGGCATTTTGGGGATATTGAGGAGGCACTGCATACCACTTGCGACAGATCCACACACCACGACGGGTGTTAACAGCAAAAGCAGCAACAACAGTAGGCACAACAGGATGGGTGTCAATAGCAGCAGCAGCAACAACAGCAGAAGCAACAGCAGAAGCAACAACAACAGCAGCAAGGTTGGCCCCTGTCTTAACACTTGTCGCGAACCCATGTCCTAATCTCGGCACCTGTCCCACAGCCCTGTCGCAAAGCACCATTTTGGATTAAGCCCCAGTACGTGGGTGAATGCCCGTGCACTAAAATAGGGGCGCGATATTTTATAACCTAGAAACGAATGGCGGATGCCCATCTTGAACTCCACGTTCCGCCTTTCGGTGGGGATGCTAGAAAAAATATAAAAATTGCGGTACTCAGCCGCAAACCACCCAGAATGGACACATGTCCAATGTACCCACACTGTGGGTTGCCATTGCAACGCACGCCAATAATTGGCAAATTGCCCCACAGCCCGCGTATACAACTCCACCTCCTTATTGGTCAAACCAATCTTGTTCGACCAACACTTTTCCATATACCACAAACTTAGGAGCATGCGCTGGATCACGGCATGCAGGGGGATGCTTGTCCCGCCTACAACCACACGCTCTTGAGGCCCCACATGCTGTTGAATAAGCTGCACAACTTTTGTGTGGTTCGCCTGATCTCGGGCGAACCACCTTCCCCCCGCTAGATCAAGGTTACCGTCCTTAGTGGGCCGCGGTGTGTCCCTAATTTCGGACGGGATGTGGGCGGCTGCTTGCATCACGGATTGCACTACACTCCGCAGCAAAGGACCGAGGGCACGGGCTTGTAAAATCTGGCCATCCGAGCATAACCTTTTGAAAATTGCATTTACTATTCTACAACAGCAATGTACCATGTCTCCAACACAACGTGTTGGGGGTATGGAACGGAGGAAAGCCCCCCATTGGATGGAAATTATAAAATCACTAGGGCGGAGGTTGTCACCTCCAAAGTCCTCAAATGCGAGGTCACAATGCCAACAACGGCATTTAAGTTTTGTGTGCCCGGCGCACATCCCTTTCCCATCTCCCGTTAAGAAACATTCCACCTCAACGGTCACGGTGGGGGTGGCAATCCCATTGCGTTGTAGCTCACCCACCTGGGCATCTAGTTGCCCCAATTAGTCGGCTAGACGCAAGGGGTCGGCATCATCTGATCCATCGAAAGTAAACCACGTGGACCACAAACTAGGCCTCCCCGCGCTGCGTGTACTATCTGCTAAGTCGATGTACACATCCCCACGTGTGGCAATTGCCTTCCAAAAAGGGGTGGCATCCACACAAATGACAATACGAAACTTCGGAGGTACGCGGCCTTGGGGTTGTTGCATGTAGTGCAACTTCACGCGTTGCTCCACCACGTCCCGGAGGTTGAAGAGGGCCCCGCAACGAGCCCGTCCCACACTGGGCTTGAACACCACCGGCTTCGACCGGTAGGGGATGAGGGCTTGGCGCACCCGTCGTAGGGTGGCCCTCCTACATGTCCTCGGGAGTTTGTCCAAATTGCGGACAGAAATTTTCATCCTTCGGAACTGGCCCACCAACAAAGCTGCCTCCTCCTCACTCTCGCCGCAGTCCTCAAACTGCCCCTCTAGCCGCAAGGTGTGATGCCCTTTGGTGTCCGTGATGATCTTGGTGGGTTCGCGCAGAATTGCCGTGGCGGCTTTCTCCAGCATGCCGAAGCGCTCATGGCGCCATCGGTTGGACAAAGTCCGACTAGGTGCCAAGTGAAGCTTGGCTACACTAGAGCACAGGGTGTCAAGAAGGTCAGACAGGCTCCCAGAGGCCATTTTCATGTCAACAAACAATGTAACACCATGCAGCAGGCAACGAAACCCATAACTGTCTCACGCACTGTGTTCAAGACAGGTTAATAAGACAGGGGTCATGACAGGGCTCTATCTCAAGACAGGTTGCCAAGACACGTGCTAAGACAAGGAGGGCTGTCCGGCGACAGGTCACCAAGACAGGTACTAAGACAGGGGGTCTGTCTTGCGACATACCCCTGTCCTGACCCTTGTCTCGGTGTGCTGTCGTGGTATCCCATCACCTTCATTCTCGGTGCATGTAGAGGAACCAAGCTTCCATCCCCCCCCCACCCCCTGCATTACGGTGGCATACACCCTTCCTGCATTGTGATCACGGCAAGCATCGGTGCTGCGGACATTCCATTGCATGGCACATGGATTGTCATTCCGTGCTTCACTACCACATTGCAACTCGGGTTAGGTTCATATTGCTTCTATGGTCTTTAAAAGAAACTGAGCACCGTGGCACAACGAATTCTGCTGTTGGCTGACCGTCAGGCCACCGCTGCAACAAAAAGAAAAAAGGTATATCAGGCTCACATAGGGGAGCCACGTGACGACCAGGTGACACAATTTAAAATGAAAATCAGCCGCACACATTAAAAATTGTTGCTTGCACACTCTGTGCGACTCATGTAAACTGCGATCGATGCATTGACACCCCCCCCCCAGGTGCAGGGAGAGGGTTGGTCAACTCCCTGTATCATAAAGAGCCTGCCAGGACCCCCAGACAGCGGGTGACGGCAAGGTGTTCCTGGGGGGAAGGGGACAGTGCCAATGCTGAAAAAACCCAAAAGGGACAACCTTGCATCGGAGTGGATTGGCCTTATTAGGACTGCGACTGGCTCGAATTGCCCTTCTCTGCCATGGCTGATACAGTTCCCGCCATTGTGCTGTCATCTCCTTCTATGCATCAAGTTGCATTTTCAGGGTCTACGCCATACTCTCTCCTTGGGCCAGCCGGCCTTCGAGCTCCACCTGGAGAGCCTTCTCCTGGTTGACTTGCACCGTGAGGTCCGAGACCTCCACCTGGGCCTCCGCGGCTTTCTTCTTGGCCTGCTCGAGCGCTTCCTTCAAAGGGCCTACGACCTCCTGCTGCCTGTCCTGATGCTTCCGGCGCTCCTCAAAAAGTGCCTCCTTGAGGGCAGTTTGGTGCTCCTTCTTGAGTGCACGGACCTCCGTGGCGTGCGCCTCCTTGAGCGCCTTGATCTCCGTGGACGCAGCCCCCTTTGTGGGGCGTGGTGATTGCTCCGCCCTTGCGTCGCTCCTTGTGGACAACACCAACTCCTCCAAGAGGCCCCTGGTGGTTTTCCGCTTATTTGTGGGGTGTACGTCCGAGTCCGAATCCCCTCTGTCTTGGGCCTCCGACTTCTCCGACTTGACTTGCACCGCCTCTCGTTTGCGTGACCGAAACCCATTCTCCCACGACGTGCGGAGGTGGTCCGCGACTAGCTCTCCCCCAATGGTCGTGAACTTCGACAAGCTGGTCCAACGGCTGTGGTTCCATGTGTAGTTCAAAGGCTTAGACGGCCCAAGTTGCCCACCCCCCCCCCAAACGGACCCCCGACAAAAATGTCGCAGATGACGGTCATCAAAAACGCGTTCTAGAGGCGTGAAATTTTAGCAACAAGCAGCGCACGTCTGTTTCCGCTCTTTTTTTACTACCCCCATATACGTTTTTGGCACTTTGCGCACCACACCAACTTGAGGCTGGGCCCTGTGAAATATGGGGAAAACAGTCAAATTCTGAGGAGGAACCCCACGGAATGCATGTGTGTCTATGCACGCTTCAATATCACTACACCAGCGGAGGCACTACTCGTCGACGCATACCATTTTCATCAAAATTTGTTCTGCAGACAGTGAAACACTGAAGTTTGTCTGGAAACAAACAGATCTCACCAAAACCTGCTGCACAGGGACAAAAATCTCAAACAGTTGTCTGGTTCCAGACACACGACGCGTAACCTGGTGAAAAATTACTCTATTCCACAAAAGGAACAGTGGTCTGCAACCAAATGACATAAAAAGGTGACAAAGGACTGTCAGTCTCGTGTTGGTGACGGGAAAACTGTCAAAACAGACCACTGGGACCCAGAGAGCAGACTGGCACGCCAACAGGGTGCCACAGTGTTTATATGTTTCCCATGCCGGCAACACAAGCACAAAGGAATCTGCGGGATCAGCCAGCGGGCACATAGTTATTGTCCTGGTGCACTTCTCAAGTGCACCTCTCCAAAACTGTACCCCAGCTCTGGGAGCAAATCGCCTCCGAACAATAGTGACTGGGCGGGAGGAGATGGGCGGGCAACTCATAGGTTAGAAAAACCTGTCACCAAGCAGCAAAGGTCCTTTAAGCTCTCCAGGGAAAACAACAGTTCAGCGAGTGCCAAACTGTCGTTTCCCATGCCGGCAACACAAGCACAAAGGAATCTGCGGGATCAGCCAGCGGTATATATTGCCAACCCCCCCTCGCCGATCCCTACACCGCCGTGTGGGCATAGGGGCAGGACCCGTACTGCTGATGGAGTCCGCCAGCCCACCAAAGCACGCCTTGACGCGAAACTCGGGAACCCCACGCACATACAAGGTTAGACCCCACTCTTAGCCGGGACAGGACTCCCGCCGCGTAAAGAAAGTCCACCTCAACCCCCTTGGGGGGCCAGCCGCAGCCGGATAAAAAATAGAAAAGTCCGCTGCGGGGTCCTGCCCGCTGCCACCAACGCACAAGCACCTACCCACGGCCAACGCATCCCATGAGACCGGGACCTCGGCGGAATGACCACCGTTCTGATTATTTCTCAGGGCCCCAGCAGTCCCGATCTTCAGCGCCGCCCATTCGCAGGGAGGAGGGTAGCAGGAAGCCAAGGCTCACCATGGCTCAAACAGAATCCACGAATCCGCGGACAGGGGTACAGTACTGTCGCCAATCCGTCAGCACCGTATGGACAACTCTCCACAGGCGCTCCTCCCCCACCCTCCAATGCCAAGAGGGGAACCCCGCCCCTCCAATAACCCGAGGTCGCGTGCCCGCCACATGCGGTCCAGACAACAGCACGTACCATACTTGCCAAACCCTCCCCAGCCTGCCCAACACAACGTCCGTGGTGGCGTACAGGTCCCGATCCTGCATGGAGTTACCCATTCGGGAACAAAACACATGCCCCCTACAGTTCACCCCGACCATGTGCCCCTGGCCCGCAGAAATTACCCCCGGCACGTACCCCTCCACGATGATAAGCCTCTGCAGAGGGGACTCGTCCCAACCAGGTAGCCAGGTACAGCCCTGGCGCGCCTGGACCATGCCCCCTCCAGAGTGGGGCAAACAAAGAATGCAAAAGGGGCAAGCTCGCCCCCTCGCTCCAATGCAGCCTCCAGCAGCGGCACGCATTCGTCTCCCCCGGGTACCGCCACCGCAACGCCTCCAACAGCGCTGGCACTGCGATGTCCAACCCCTCAGGGGTGTTGCAAATGGAGGCCCTGGGCTCCACCGCTCAAGTGGCGACGTAGAGCTTGAAGGCCCCGATCAGCACATCCTCCATGGCCAGCATTCCCGGCGACGCCTCCAGCACGGCCCACAGTGCGCAGGCATGCTCAGCCACCCGTCTCTCGGTCCGGGCCACGGGCTGGCTCGCCGTGATCTCCCGAACCCAGCCGCGGATGACCGGGACTGGGTGCACCCGCTGCAGCAGAACCCGCGTCGCCCTCCGCCACTCCTCCCAGTCGCCCTCCGTCCCCGACCATGGCGCCGGAGGAGGCATGGGCCGGTATGCAGGCAGCAACACCGGTGGAGGCATAGAACTGAAGGCGTCCCACAATGACCACAAACAACCCAGCTACCCGCAGGAGCCCCGACCCCCCGCATGCGCTCACCATCCCGCCACCCGCCACTGTCGCAACTCAGTCCTCCCTCAGGTCTCACCCCCACCCTCACAGCCCCTTTGGCCCCCCCCTAAGCGGGCAGGGCCGCCTGCAGGTAGAGCCCGGCGCATCCGTCCCCCTCGGCTACGGCGGAATGTCCACCGGTGTGTTTATTTCGGTCGCCGTCACGGAACTTCCGCGCCTGGCCCCCGCCCTTCGGCGTCCCGTACCGCCCAGGGGCCCGTCTCATGCTCCCACCCTGCGTCTCGGGCAGTCCACTCCCCAGTGCCAACAATCTCCAGGGTCGGCACCCGCCGCTGTACACCTCCCGCACGGGTCCGGGGGGCGCTCAGGCATCCACACCCACACCCCCTTAGCCCCCACAAACCGAATAAATGCCCCCACCCTCTCCACACGTCCCGACACCCAAGCTGCCCTGAAAATCGCCGATCTCTCGTCCCCCCCACCCTCCAGCTCTCTTGGCAATGCCATCACCTGCCCCAGCGCACCGCCCACATACCGTGCCACAGACCCGATATACAAAGCATAGGACGGGTTATCGCGGAGCCTCCGCCAAATATCGCGGGCTGCCCCCATCGCCCTCGCCCTGCACCCCCCACACGAAGCTTCCAACCATGACACGGGGTCGGCCGGCTGCAAGAATGTGGGGACAAACACAAAGTGCACCACCACGGGGCACTTGAATAACAGCAAGGTAACCTTGCGCAAGATCCACTGCTGGACCCACAACCCAACGGACGCTCGTCCACGCACCCCCTGGTAAATGGCCCCCGCATTATCGAGGAAGAGAGTGACCCCCCCCCCCCCCCGCCCATGTGACAGGCCAACCTGACAGCCGTCCATACCCCCCAAAGCTCGGCCATCTGCTGATTCACCCTACGCGTCCGGGAACCCAAAGAAAAGTGCGTGCCCAACCACTCCACACGGGTGCCGAGCCTAGGACAGAAAAGTCCCACCCTATAACCCTCCTCCCCCCGCAAAGAGTCCCATGCCGCGTCCACGAAGAGGTTTGGGTAGACCAATACCGGATGGTCGTACCCCATCCCACAGGGGGCTAGCACCCCCCCGAGTCTACCCAACCCCAGGCCAGGTCTCACCCCCCCCAGCGTCCACCCCAGCGTGCCCCCAGCCGGCCTCCACGGCAACATGACATGCCCAATGAGCTGGGCCAGGGCCTCGCCCACGCCTGCAGGCAACCCATCGCAGCGCTCGCTACCCCACACCACCCACGCAAGGGAGCCCGCAGCCATCGGCCCCAACCCCGTACGCGGCTGCATTGCCCATTGCAGCGACCCCATAAAGGACTGCAAACTACGCTGGGTATACGGCGCAACGCTCAGCCTCAGCCAAGCCAGGACCAATTTCGCTAGCGAGAACTGCGAGTTGGTGATGGCACCCCCCTCCACGTCAAAAAACTTGCCCAAGCAATGAAGCGAATCAGTCGGCTCCAGAGTGCTCTTAGGGCTGACGAGGAACTTGGCCTCCCTTAACCTCGCCGCCACCCGCCCCGTCACCTCACGCAACCTAGCCCTATCCCTAGCAACCAACAAAAAGTCATCCAAATAATGGATGAGTAAAATGTCGGGCGGGATGAGGTCCCGAACCAACGACCCCAACAACTGCTGGCAAATTACCGGCGAGTACTTCCAGCCGAAGGGGAGCCTCTTCATATCCCACAACTTCCCCCCGAACCTAAACCTGAACATCCCCTCAGACCCTTCCGGAAGTAAAAAGCTCCAAAAAGCGTTCGAGAGGTCCACGTGTGTCAGGCATAAACCCCGCCCCCCCAGATACCTGCAACCACTCACCCAAAGCCGCCCAAGAAGCCAAAATAAAATGGGGTGGCGGCTCAGGATCCGCCGCATTCCCCGGTGTGCAATCCATAATCATGGATGCTTTGATATCGTTCTTGGGGATAACAAAAGGGGTACAATTGGGCCCTCCCTGATCCCCCCTCCCCACGCGGACCTCTGCGAACACCCCTTGGTCCTTCAGGACCTCCAGCATCACCTCCGTCTCTGGGCTCGGGTAACCCTTCCCCTCCGGTAGCCGCACCCCGCGAAGGCGCTCGGGGAGAATCGCCGGGACGAGTTCGTCCCAAAGATCTCGCGGAATGGGGCACGCACCCATTCACCCCAACCCTCGGCGTAATATCTCATCTGAAATAGTCGCCTTCTTGGGGCGGGGGGACGTCCCCAGATGCGCCAGCGACTGGAAGGTGTCCTCAGTCATTTCCCCCAAGACCCCCAGGGAGGGGGTGACTATCTCCTCCGTCCCCCGATCCTCCGCTGCCACGAAGACCCGCTCTGCCAACACAGCGCACCTACCCAGTAGCCGAAGCAAATCGACCTTGAGCCTTGGCGCCAGCCACAGCGCCACCCGAGCCAGCTCCGCCAGGCACCTGGCCAGGGCCGGCCAGCCGGGGTCGCTTCGGGCCCCCCCCTCCACCCGGAAGCCCCGCCCCTGTCGCACTCCTGACGCGACTAGCAACCCCCGCGCCAGCACGTCCGCCCCCCCCCAGCCACCACTCCCACCTGCGCACGCGCCGTCCTCGGCCGACGCGCACCCCTGGCAGGAGCCACCAGCGGCCTTCTCCCCCTCCCCGGGGTACCCCGCACTGGGAGGGGGGGTTTGACCCCCCAACACCCCGGCGGGGCCGTGCCCCGATAACGAACAGTCCCCCCGCCCCCCCCCCCCCCCCCGCTCCCCCCCCAGCCCCGGTCTCCCTGTCCGAGGTGGAGGACACGCAGATGGCCTCAGTGCCAGCCGGTGCCCCCCGTGGCCCAAGAGCGGGAGGTTCAGCAACACCCCCCCCCCCCCCCGGCGCCTCCCTCAGCCGATGAATCCCCCCCATCGGGGGTAGTGGTGGCTTCCGAAGTGACAAGCTTCTCGTCACGTTTCGGCCTCCTCCCCCCACCCCGGCCGTGGGCGTTCCTCTTCGGGCTTGGGCGCACACGTGGCTGCCCAGCCTTAGCTGCCGGTGCCCTCCGCCTCGATCGTCTTGGGGTAGAAAGGGCGGGCTCAGGCAGGGACTCGTCATCGGAGCACGAAGACCCCCCTCACACAGGCTCACTAATCCCCCAGGCTTTCTCCCCAACAAATCCCCGACTCCGTCGTCTGTCCGCCCCTGACGTCCGCGAAACTCCCACCCGAGGGCCGGATTCATCCGAATCGAGCAAAGCTCCCTCGTGGCGCTGGTCCCCGCCCCCCAACCTCTCCGTAGCGAACTGCACCCCCGCCCAAACTTGGCTCGCCCCCATGTCCCGGAACTCCAGTGTATCCCCTTCCCCCGGCCATGGGAGGAGGAGGTCCCCCAGCACCCTCGGGTCCTGGAAGTCCTTGGCATAAGCCATGGCCGTACGCTTATCCTCCCACCTCCCGAACGAGAGAAACCACGCCTCCGGCGGACCACGCGCCCACGCAGCCGCCGCCCCCCCCCCCGGCGGTGACCGTGCCACCTCCCATCCTCCCACTCCGTCCCTTGGAGGAAACGCGCCACGGCGCTTTCAAAAACCGGGGGTCCTCCTGGGACCACCCGCTCGTCCCCATCCCACCCTTGCGTGTACTTGCGTAAGTACTCACCCCATGCCCTTGACCACTCCGACCACCGGCGCCACCTCCGTCCAATGATCCCTCGCTTGGTGGCCCGAAACCCAAGAGCTTTCTCCCCCGGAATATCCGCCACCCTGATGGATGCGGCCTCACCAACCCTAAGGAAAGCAAACCAGGACAAGCACATGAGTGCCACCATGGGCCTCCCACCCGGCTCCCCCCACCCCTTTCTTGCCGCCTCTCGCAACACCCTCGGGAAAAGGTAAAATTGGAAACCCGGACCCCCTCCGCTCTTGGCAAGTCTCCTGTGAATCGGGGCAACGGTGGGGGAGATCCAAGCCATGTCCTCCGCAATCCGCACCGCCGCGATTGCCCCTCGCAAAGTGGACGCCGAGGCACCGTCCCTGGACTGCTGCAGGAGATACCAAGAAAGGACCTCCCCCTTTCCCTTGCCCGGGCTGCCCATGGCGTACTTCCACAATTTCCCCATCGCCCCCCCCCATCGCCGAGAAGTGTGGTCCGCAACGGATTGAACTGCCATTGCCTCCGGGCTGTCCCCCGGCTCCTGCGCTGGAGCCTCACAGAGGCGTCCCCAAGCGAAGCGGTACCCCTCCGCCCACCACGTCTCCTCTCCGCCTGACCCCCCCCCCCCCTGCGCGCCCTCCTCCCCCCCGTCCACGGGATCCTCAGCAGCGGTTCAGCCGGCCAAATGGGGACACCCTCCAATGGAGGGCCTGCTCCCTGCTCACCCCCGCTGGATGCACCGCTGGCAGGGCTGGCTGGGCTTACCCGACAGAGGGACCCACTTGGGGTTGCTTCCAAATGTCTTAAAGCACAGCTCGCCCTGGTGCAGTGCCACCTCCACCCCCCGATAAAACCCCGGCTGCGTAATAGCAGCAACTCCACCCCCCACCCTCACCCCCACCCTGGGACGTCGCCCCCTGCACACCGCCCCCCCTCTTTGATCCCCCCCACTTGGCGCCATACTCCCTCTGGTTGCGCACCATGCCCACCAAGATCCCCCAGGCAAACTTGTGCCAGGGTGTCCCCCCATCCTCTGGATCCGACAAAGTAATGTCGGTATCCACCCCCGCCCCTCCCTCCCCCCCTTCCACCCCCTCCATGCCCTCGTCCGCCCACTCCTTCCCCAACCCCCCCAACAACTCCCGCAGGAGTTTGCATTGCCCCGACATCCACGGGGCAGATGCGAGGCGGCCTCCATCCTTGCCACATTCGCCGCCGTTATCGGCGGGATGGGCTCCCCCTTCTCCTCCTCCTCCTTCTCCTTCCCCGTGGAGCTCTTGAGCTCCTCCACCTCCTTCCGGAGGCCGGTGGTGCTGGCGGCCAGCAGCTGCAGCTGCTCCCCCTGCAGCCGCATCATCTCCATCATCTTCTCCAACGCCAGCGCACCATTATCCCCCCCCCAGCGGCCCCCCCTTTGCCTTATCCTGTCCCTCCTTACCCTCCCCCCCCCCTACCCCGGAAACGGACCTGGATGTGTTCGTCCTCGAACAGGTCCTCCTCCATGTCCCGTAAAATGTTCCCCCCCCTAACGAGCCACCACTCCCGCGCAGTTCCCCCCCATACACTGCTCACCGCTCGCTGCAGCCCGTCCATACCCCCCACCTGTCGCTGGCACCAACCCCCTAGTCCCTGTAACCACACCCTGACCAGTGGTCGCGGACCCCCGCAGCAGCTCGGAAGCCCTTCCAGGTGAGGCCCGGCGCATCCACCCCCCTCGGCTACGGCGGAATACCCACCGGTGTGGTTGTTTAGGGCGCCTTCAGGGTAGTTTCCGCGCCTGGCCCCTGCCCTTCGGGCCCCTTCCTCGCCTTCCCCCTACCCCATGCCGCAGGCGCATCCCGTGTACTCTCTCTGCTCGTCCGGGGCCCCTGCCTCTCTCCGCGCCTCCACTGCATCGTGCCCCCTCTCTCCAATTCCGCCCTACCTTGCTCCTGCAGCCCCGACCGCTGCATCTCCTGCGCGTCTTTCGTACTCGTCCTGGCTCACGGACTCCACTGCCCCGCGAAACCCCGCCTCCATCCGTCGCAATCCCGGGTGATGCGCGACCAAGACTGATAGCCGCTCCGCCGGTGAGACACAAGCCCCACATCTTGCTCACCTCGATCCGGGATACCCCGTGCGTGTCACGGGGATCCCACTCCAGGCGATAATTTCTGGGCCCCGGGTGTGGCCCAAGGGCGACTCGATTCGTGGGCCCCAGCCCAATGACATGCTGGACATACAAACTCATAGGTTAGAAAACCCTGTTACCAAGCAGCAAAGGTCCTTTAAGCTCTCCGGGGAAAACAACAGTTCAGCGAGTGCCAAACCGTCGTTATGAATAGATATCATGGTCACTAAGCAGGCTTACAACAACAGTGTGCAACCAACAGCAACTACAACAGAGCACGTTTAATTCTTTTTGGAGCCATTGAATTGGTCTTTCCATGCCTGAAGCCCAATCTTGGCCTTCTTGGAAGCAGACGACTGAAAATCGGTTCCTGCAGCTGCAGACTCGTCAGGAGGTGATGCCTGGGCTTTTTTGTTGCCTTTGCCTTTTGACTGGGATGCGGAGGCTTTGTTCTCGTCTCCTTTGCGTGTGCGACCACCTTTTTTGCCCGGGCCCCGTGACTGCTTCGGTGTACCATACACAGCGTTCTCTGGGGTGGCGCCCACCTCTTCCACTTCCTTCTCAGACTCCTGCTCTCCCTGTGCCTTCTCAGGCACACAGCTGCAGTCCACAGGGCAACCCTCCGCGAAATTTTCAAACACTGCATTCCAGGGGATAGGGCTCAGCCCATCAGCGATGCGTAAATTGCTGCATATGAGGGCACCAACGTTTGCAATAGACTCCTGCTCCGTGGGCAAACCCAAAACCACACTGATGGGTACCGGCGTGCGCACTGCCAGACTGCAGGCCAGCTGTACAGAACCACTGATAACCAAGAACCACAGGGTACTTGCTTCTGAGGGTACTGCATCCGCCAGGTGGTGCATGACAAACCCAACAACCTCCGTACACAGCTAGTTCACCATTGGACCACGACAAAAGGCAAAGTAGCGAGGCACTTGTATAAGGGAACAGTGAGTCTGAGACCCCTACTGGTGCAGCTGGACTGGCCGATGTCGTCTGGTTCCAGACAGTTTCCCACAATTTACCCTTCTCAGGACGCATTCTGCCTCATACGTGTCTGGTTCTAGACAAACTTTAGGATTTAACGGTGCACACAACGTGACTGTGGTAGCAGGCAGCAGGTAGCAACAGCTGACAGCGATACCTTCTTGGGCAGCGGATTTTTGGAAACAATGCATAGCTCAGTGAATCCCATCGAGTACTGCTGTGTGAGAGATCCCAGAATAAAGCAGGCCACGCAAATTGCTGTCAACCCCTCGTTGTTGTGCAGCTTTCGGAGACCATCCAGCACTCCCAAGACGTCAGAAGCGGAGCCAACAATGAGAACAAGCGTCCCGGACACCAAATTGCGCTGACAACGGAATGGATGCCTTCCACATGTCCCTTTGGAACTTCAACAATGATTAGGCAATACAGCATGTTGGCCACCGTAGAGTGCAACGGAGTACCAGATGCCATCCCAGTGATATGCATGACCCCATCCAGGGACTTGCTGTCAGTCACCCCCGCCTTCCTATTGTACGTCTTGAAGGTGACATGGGTCTTCGAAAAGAGACTCTGTTCACAACGGGCCCGTTCTGCAAGCGTTTTGCGACTGGGGTCAACTAGGTCGTCGTCCGGGTGGCAGAGATGATGTTCCCACAGACGTGCAGCCTTCGGTTGCTTTGCCTTTTTTGTAATCATTGGCAGTGACACATTGCTGGAGCCCATGTATTGTGTAAGCTCCTCGAGGTCTGGTGGGATGAGGCCTTCGATGCACTTCCAAAAGTGCAACTTTACTGGCAGTCCACGCTTCTCCAATCCATCAACAGCAGCCACAGCCTTATCCCCCATCACATGCACCAAGGCGGCAATCGGAAACCAGGCTTTTCTGGCAGTGTCCTGCAGAGCGGACAGGGGTGTTAGCAGACACAACAGGAGGAATTCTGCTTTGAACGGCCGCATCAGTGAAACGTTGTTTGGTTCAGACATGGAGGTCCAGGCACAGGCAAGGACAGAGATAAGAATACAACAGGTGTCTGGTTCCAGACAACTGTGACAGCCTTCGTTGTTGCATGGGACAACTTTCCTGGCCAGGGACGCATGTGCACATAGTTACTGTACCGCCACCCTGTGCAACACCAGGCATACTAGTGTCCCCTCCTTCAGTGTATAGCCACCCTTCACGTACAGCACTTCCAGGTGTTCTCGTATGGATTTCTCCTCCAGTTCATCGCGGTCCAGCTCAACACGCAGGAGTTCCATCCGTGTAGACAGCTTCGGCAGGGTCGTGGCAAACTGCACGGCCTGTGATGCGTAGGATGATCACAGCAGTTAACCCCCCCCCCCCCGCGCGACGAAGCTTCTAGTCACGCAGGACAACGGGCAGGTCGAGATGGACGTCACAGGCGCAGGATATTTCACTGGTGTGGGCATGCAGTGTCGCAGTGCACTGTCACAGTCGATATACCTGTGACATGCCAGCGATTGACTCCCGTATGTGCAGAGCGACATCCGTACGAACCACTTGAGCAGGAAATTGCACTGACCATGTTGGCGGTTCCAAATGGGCATTCATATACTCCCGTGAGATTCGTCGACAGGCCTCAGCGATATGCTGCCCCGATAAGATCCAGTACTGCCCCACCGCGTCACGCCACACTATGATACGGATTTTTGCTGCACCTGGTGGATTCCTGCGTAGTTCTGTCATCTTGTCGTGGACAAGATCTTCATCCAGCACTTTGATTTGGCCGTGCTCCCTTTTTTTGTCCCATTGCAGTCTGCTGAGGGGCAGCAGGACCTCCTGCTCTTCAGTATGGTCACCAAGTTTCACTTGAGCATCTTTCCCCTTTGAT
This sequence comes from Eutreptiella sp. 'Long Island Sound 2002', assembly GCA_964036045.1. NCBI lineage: Eukaryota > Euglenozoa > Euglenophyceae > Eutreptiales > Eutreptiaceae > Eutreptiella > Eutreptiella sp. 'Long Island Sound 2002'. The sequence continues at coordinate 33,812,361 of OZ038401.1, read as the reverse complement.
GTGTCACCACGTTTCCGCTTGTGCTTGGAGGGGGCATCGTCCACGGCACTGAATTGGGATGCCAGATCAATTGAGGGGTCTGCACAGGGTTCAATGCTACCTTGTGTAAGATCGGACATGTTGGAACCAACTGGGCGCGATACGCAAAATGACACAAGGGCGGGCCGTTTAGCAATGTGATTCTAACTTTCCAGGCTTGCCGACGTGAGCATACCGTTTTCACACTCAGACCACATCATGTGCAACACACAGGGGTGTAAAAAACACGGTCTGTCTGGTTCCATACACAACAGTTTGCTTTTGAAGTGTGCAACCGGTGCGAAACGATTTAATGTCTGGTTGCAGACAAGCATGTAATGTTTTGGCAATTGACAGGGCATAAACAGTCAATGTCTGCTTCTAGAAACATATGCAGTCCAATTCCGAGTCACCTGGCTACCCAATGTGATTCTAGCGTTTCCCAAAACAGAGCAGATGACGTTGCAGGCAATGGAGGGCACAACACACAGTCTATCTGGTTCAGACACAACAGCTTGACTTCAGAAGATGACATGGGTGCAAAACCATTAATTGTCTGGTTCTAGACGGCTACGGTACTTCTGTGGGCACTAGATGGGGTACAAACAGTTGGTGTCTGGTTCCAGACACACATGCATGCAGTGTTTATTGTGCTGGCTTCCTAAACCGGGTATTCGATTGGTCAGGGTCGCATGCTGTGGTTTTGCGGTGAAACGGGGATGTACAGTAATGCAACAGTGCACGTACGCGCGCATGTCATCAGTCTAGCACTGCGTTGGTTGACATTAGTGGGCCCTGCGGGAGTACCCCGATGCTGCTGTGGTAACCAACTCGAGCCCTGTGTCTGGTTCCAGACGCACACCTTTGACGCACCCTGGCCACTTCGGTGGGCTGTCAGCAGTCCATTGAGTCATCCTCCAGATTCACAACCTCATACTCCTCCATTTCTTGCAGTAGGACAACGGCTGGTGGTTCATCATCCTGTGCGTCCACGTCCACTATCAAGTCCCCCACAGACCGGTGTGAACTTGAATCCGAGACAATTGCAGCTTCCAGGCCCTCATTGTCATCATCTGCTACCGCAATTGCTGCGTCCCGCACCCGCTGAGCCTGTGCATCTCGGCCTGCATGCTCGCGGGGGTCTCTGCCTAGAACAATGGTTCTCAACAACCGTGAGACCTCATCGGTGGGCGAACGCGCTCCACGTGTCAATGTGGAGAGTGATCTAGTCAACAGCCTCTGGAATAGGGCCACACCGCCGTTGTCCAGTGGTTGCCCTGGGAATTTCAAGTCCTCGGGGACAGCGGTGAATGCTGCCTTCTTTCCACTGTTCCATTCAACATGGACCATGCGTTTCGTTGTAATGGCCAACAGGAACTTGCGTAGCCGTGACGACATAATCGCAACTAGTCCACTGCGGATCTGCTCCCGCATCTTCTTTTCCCCGTGTTTTGGTGGTGGCATGCTCATAAACAGGTCCAATGTCTGGTCAAAAGTCTTCATCTGGGCGTATGCGCGGCACCTAGATCCGAGACGACTCAACATGGCCTCCAGGGGCTCCTCAGCATAACAACCGCCCGGGACGGCGTCATTCCAAGGTAACCACAACAGAAGGGCAACACAAAGGGTGCGTACGTAGGGGACGTTGCTGTCCGTGTCCATTGTCAAGGCTACAATCAATACCAAACTCAACTGCAATACTTTGCGGGCCGTACCGCCTGTCCCTGCTGGTCGACCATCCCGGTTGCAGTCACGAACCAAGTTTCCAAGGAGGAACGCAGCCGGACTGTAGAAGTGCAGGAGTTTCTTTAGTCTAGTCAACCATACGAGCGGTAGCTTGAGGGATGCCTCTGGAAACTGCATAATTGAAGTCTCCTTGTGTACAATGCGGTCCTCAACGTTGGGTGTGGCTAACAGTAGGGCACAAAATTGCTTCTCAATGTGCAACAGCTTCGGGTGGCACATGATCTCTTCATCTACCGCGGGCATTTGCTGCCCAAGGTAGCCCAATATGGGGAAGAACTTACGGTGGATCATGGTACACACATACTTGCATACTTGTAAGGGTGCCAGCAGCCATACAGCATTGGGAGAGTGGCATATTGCTCGGACAACTTAAAGGGGTTGTATGTGCGACTGTACATAAACTTGGCGAGTCTGTAGAATATATTTTCATCCATCAGAAGGGGCATGACGTGGCCTGTGTGAACCTTAATGGCTGGGCATTGTTCCATGATGTGGAGCAAGTCCTCATTGGAGCTGGAGACCAGGTCGGCTAGCGTCAGGGGGTACCATTGCAGTGAACGAATGCTGTCTCAGTGCACATCTAGTGGAACCCGAACGTATTGGGCCTCTGGGGGATCTCGCCTCAAAGCGTCCACCGCTCGTGGGAACTCCCGGAAACTGGCTGCTATGGTCTGTGCTGTTTGCGGGATGCATTGGAGAAGATCGTCAAGTGTAGGGAAACATGGGTACATAGGAATCGCAGTTGTATGCAACACTGACATGGTAGTGACGTTCTGACAGCAATCACGTCGTACCGGGTCACTGCGGTACCGTCTGCGATACCAGTTGTCAAACTGCACCACCACCTGCTTCCCTGCCATTGATCTCCAGATGGCGTTTGTTTTGGCATGTGCCTGTTGCCCCAAAGGCGGTAACCGGCCCGCGGCAAGACCTGCATGTGACAATTGTCTCCGCATCCCCCTGGACGCACTTAGCATTGAGCCAACAACCTTTTCCTCTGGCAGAGCCATCTTCCGACACAGTTGCATCATTGTGTACACCTGGCGTGCAAACACTCCATACCACCTTGGCCACGGTGTTTGCCCATGAGCTTTGGTCAACGTTGCCATACTGCGTCTGGTTCGCCGGTTGACCCTCATCTATGCGCAGAACTCCACAAGCGGGGCTGCACCTGGTTCCTCATCGCGTAAAGCAGCATCCATAAGCTCCAGCGGTGTACCATACTTCGCCCCACGTAAGAAATCACGCAGCAGACCAAAGGGATCTGTTGCAGCACTGGTCACCTAGCTCATCAATAGTGGAACAGAACCAGACTAAAAGAAACAGTGAACAACAACCTGCTCAGTGACCAGACAATTGGTGGAGAGTGTCTCAAAACAAACACTGTTCACTCAAATAAGGATCTTAATCACGGAATTTCAGCAAAATGTCTGGAACCAGACACATTCTCCATGTTATGGGGCTGTACATAGGACGTATGACACTGGGGACAGACACCAGGTGACCCCCCCCCCCCCCTGAAAGGTTGAAAATTGTTTAGTTTGTACGGAACCAGACACTGCGACCTCAAAAACTGGGTGTGACAGGGGTGGAATTTCAAAGAGTGTCTGGTTCTAGACACTTTTCGAAATTCCAAGAGAAGGGTACATAGGTGGACAAAGACAACACAGCACAAAGCAAAACTTGTTCACTGAAGCGTAAAAATTGACCATGCGCAGTCACCTGGGTTTGTGTGCGTGGATATGAGAACCAAAAAAACAGGCTGTCAGGCAGTCAATTCATGTACGCGTCTCAATAACTAAAAAACAGGCTATGAAATTTCCCACCGGCCAAAATGGCCCTTTTTGGGTGTTTTTGGCTGATTTACCGGGGTGGGCAACTTGGGCCGTCTAAGAAAGGGGCCTGCACGAGGAATCGCTCGTTGATCTGCGCCTGACCCCCTCCGCGAGGCTGAGTTGTGCACCGCACCACTGCTCCGAGCGTACCAGCTCCGTCCCAGGCAGAGCTATTGACCGCAATGGGCATCTTCACGTCGCGCGGCTTGAGATGGCCCTCGATGTCGCAGAAGTTTATGACGGCTCTCCTGTAGTACACGGTCGCCCCCTTCGAGTCCCATGCGGCATCCGAAGGTGTCCGGACCACTGCACTGCAACACGGTACCGGGTCCGTGGTCTCCTCGCCCGACATGAGCGGAAATTCCCGCAAGGGGGCGGCTTGCGGCGTCCCATCCTTCTGCCCCACATACTTCTGCCCCGCGTCCTTATCCCCCTCATCCTTGTTGTTGACCAATGGAACGAAACGGCGAACTCTGGGGGCGACAGGGGTTGTCACGTCCATGGCCGGAAGAACCTCCACTGAGGCCTGAAGTGAAAGAGCATGTAAGGACAGGGGGGGCGCGACAGTGACTGCGACAGGCAACTGTCGTACGAAAGGGACTTGGGACACGGCACGAGACAGGGGGGCTGTCGTGGGACAGGGCATGAAGACAGGGCACAAAACAGGGTCTGTCTTCGGACAGGGGGCTGTCGGTAGGGCTGTCATGGTGGGTTGTCGCGGGACAGGGGGCTCTCGTGATGCCTGTCGTAGGCGGCTCTCGCAACACACGGATCGCAAACGAAATTAGCAAACACGCGTCGTGCGCAGCGTGGGAGTTTTCAAGGTAGTGCACCTGCTGATAGGCACACGTCCAGTGCACTGCATCCTCCGTGTCGCTGTCGTCGCCACCAGACTGGGCCTTGTTCCCCTTCTTTGGTGTTGCAACCTTGCAAACCCTTGAGAATTGTTTGTCCCGTGGGGTGACCCAGCCGCAGTACCGCGCCATTCGATAATCCAAGAGAGGCGTTTGCGGGGGAACAAGCGTGCACCACAAAACAGGAACACGTGTGGCTGAGAGCTGCGGATCTGACGGAGACCGAACAGCAAAGCCCCCAAACTATACGTTGCGGAGAATGATACCCACACCCCGGGGGACGTGAGCGGTGGCGATGACGGTGTCTGAACCCGTGGAAAAGATGGAGTTGCAGTGGGGAAAGTAACGCAATGGACAATGCTCAGGGTTGGGTGCAGCGTCCCCCATGCTCCGCACCTCCGTGACTGCCCGAGGCATGTCAACCACCGTGAGGTACAAGTGGGTATTCTCGTCGCACAACATGAAGAAGCTTGCCATACCGGGTAGATTGGGGGTGTCGGTGACCGTCTTCTGGGTTGGTGCGGCACGCCCCACAACATGTCCAGCCTGGGAGCAGCTCCGGCACACCGGCTCTTCTTGACACAGCGTGCAAGGAGACCTTTTGCTGGCGCTTTGCTTCTTGTTGCATCCTGTGCATGGTCCGACTTGACCAGATTGTCAGGCGGAGGGGCCATGGTGCAATCAAGGGGCGGCAAAACTGGATATCGGGCACGGTGGGTGACACGATGTGTCCCAAAGCCCATAACAATGAGGACCAAAGGCTCATACATACCGCTGCGCTTTTCAGGACGGCGAACAATGCAGTCCGATGGGCAAATCAACGACTCGCCGGCCACCGTGGGGAATGGCAACGTGTTCCATGACTGCGGCAAACCTCCATAACTGAATGGGGCGAAGTACCCGTTCGTTGTACTATCCACCACATGTGACCCAACAACCAGAGTGTAGGACGTGAGGAAGATCCCGTCGTCAGGAACAAGGCGTCTTTGAACTGCACAATGAACCGGCCCCGGTGATTCATTGGGAAGGCGCACCAACTTTGACGAACAAAAGGTGGGGCTACTTTTGGGCACCCGCAAAGGACGTTCGCACCCTGTCAAGTTGCTTCATGGCAAACCCCCCAACTTGTGGTAAAGGAGCCGTGTAACCATGGGAAAGACTTGTCACTTCCTCTGCCAAAAGACCAGGCACGTCCTGAAGGTACAGATCCTGATGAGGGGGCTTCACTATCGACGGTCTCCCAGTAAAACTTGTTGTGGGCCGCCCTGACCTCTTGTCGTACCTCGTCGATGATGTCGATTGATTCTGACGCGAGAACGTGTGACCAGCGTCGATCGCCGAACTCCCCATGTGCCTCCAGCAGTGTGGTACCGTCTGCCCCCTTGACACGGTCGTCGGACACGCCAATCAGGAGTGGTGGTGGTAGGGAGGGGATGGTGATAGGGTCGTTGTTGTGCGTCACCCATAGCCCAGCGGACGTTGTTCCTAGCCCATGTTCACTCCATTGGTGAGGGGAGTCGCTTCGGAGGGAGTACAGGGGGCTTGACAAACTTGGATCCTTCTCCATGGACAGGCAGAGGCGGTGCTGCAAAGGTCCTTGCCATGATGTGTTTTTCCGAGAGGCCCCTTGGGGGGCATCTGCTCGGAGGTCCAATCACCCGTCGTCATCCAGGTTCTCTAGGTACACCGTCTCCTGGCGGCCATCCCCATCCACGGTAGCTTGGGCATACTCAAATAGGTGCTCCAGGTCTTCGCCACTGGGCCGTACCACCACCACCAGCAGATCTGGATTCCCTTCGAGAATGTCGTGGAGGACGTCGCTGAAGCACCCCGTGTTTGCACAAGCGGAGCACAAGAAAAACTGCACAGAACTCTCCCTTTCGAGGATGTACTGTGTGGGCATTTTGGCGGCATGGACCACTGCTGCCCCCGTCTTGGCCCCCACACTGCCAATCCACCCCTTGGCAAGGTTGTCCACTTTCGGCATTACAAAGAGGACACAGGTGCTAATACAAGATAGGTGCCGTAGACAGGTTTCAAAACAGGGGGCTGTCCGTAGACAGGGGGTGCAGACAGGCTTCAAAACATGCGGCTGTCGTAAGAAAGGCGGCACAAGATAGGGGGGCTGTCGTCCGACACACCCCCTTTCTTGTGCAAAGACAGGGGCTGTCGTGAAAAAAAAAAGTTGGCCAAAACGCAAGCGCACAACGCAACCACTTGTGTATTCCGGCTAATTTCACCTTCTTGACAGCACAGAAACCACAGGAACATGCACGGGTGCGGGGTATGGGGTGCCAAAAATGTGCCACGACAGGGGGGGGGGGGGGGCTGTCGGCCTCATCCTGTGTGGCCGCACCTCAAGTGTTTGCAAGAGGGGTATGATAGCACCTACACCTAGACGAGGCAACAACTTTGGCATCGACATTGGGGACTTTAGTTTCGACACGGCACCATAACATACGACGGGACAGCCTTGCAACCTCCCAACCGTGGTCGCAAGAGAGAATTGCAATGCACATCCTAGCTTGGGAGTGCGATGAGTTCCCAAAGACACCACAAAGAACTTTCCTGAACCTTGAACACTTCATACCTAGCACGCCATAGGTGAAATACAACTGTATAGAATCTGCCCTTACCTCTTGCCCAAAACCCTTGAAGTGAATGGCACCTTAATATTTGCACTGTGCACGCACCACGTCCAGAGCCCCCCTTTGAGCCCCTTTCAAGGTGATCGCTATCGAGTGTGGAAGACATAGACACAGACACGGCGGAGAAAGTGTGGCACACCCTCTTGAAAGGTGGAACACATACCAAGTTTGTACCTGGCAATGGTTTGCGTTTGATACGGGGATTGGGATCTTTATCATGCAGGAATTGGTGATACTTTTTCGCAAAGCGCGGTGGTCGTTTTTTTTTGTTCACACCTTAGCAAGCGAGCAGAGCCCTCTTACCAGACGCCACTTGAAAGAGGTCTTGAAAACAGGAATCAGAGCAGTCCCATACTAAGATTGTCCCACGGCTCAGTGTGGTAGCAGACATGACACAGACATGACATGTAGGTCGGGCTAAATCTGAACCTAGAAGATGCACAGGGAACTGCGACGCCCATAGGCATCCCAAGGTGCTACTGGAGCACATAAAAGACTGAAAGCTAAGAAGAACCAGCGGGTTGCATTGTAAACAGCAAGAACATCAGAGTGGGAGAGGGAGACGACATGCAGACATCGCAAGGCGCAGTGGTTTTTTGGGGTATGAAATCGCACAGAAAACTGCTCCCACCCCCCCAGGAAACACCAAACTCCTAAAACTCCTTTTATTCATTGTGTGTGCCTGGAGGATCACCAGTATGGTCCTGCTTGTATTGCACCTCTGCAAGCAGAGAATCGGTCATGGTGCACAGAGAGGTCCTACAGTTGGGGAATGCTGTTGCCTTCAACCCAGGATTACCACTTGTACATCATTAGCACGTGACATATCACACCACCCCGGCATTTCGGCAATCCTTGAGGCGAAAAAAAAATGTTGTCCCCTAAAACTCGGGACATAATTGATTCGGGTGCCCAAAACTACGGTCTGAATATCAAGTGTTCATTGGGAATCCTCCACGCGTGGATAGGTGGGTTGGCCGTTTATCCATTGAACCGGGGGTGAAGGGGACAGGCTCATAAAATGCGAGAGGTGGTTGGGGGGGATTAATGGCAGGGTGTGTCTCAGGGTATGGGTCAAAACGACCAGAAATTCAAGTTGTTCACATTTTTCGGCCCATTTTAAGAATTGTGACATTTGTAGAAACCAGGGGGGACAAAGAAATTTCGAGAGAGATTTGAGGGTACATGGCATCATCAAAAACATGGAAGGCCACATTGGGACTAGTGGACAAGCCATCCCGGAGATTGAGGAGGGATTTCACGGGCTGTTTTGTTATTGTGACAAAAGTGGACAAGAATGTGACAGGCTCCTTCTCTGGTTACTACCTCATTGCATGCAGGCACTTCAGGAAAAGCATCCAGACGAGTTGCTTTGCCAGAAGCTGTTCGAATCCAATCAAACTGCAGTTGACAACCTGAAACCAAATCCCAAAGACCCACACTTGCCAACAGTTGTGACCCGAGTGTGTGGGGTGTTAGACAGTTCAGAGTAAACTCCAAACTTCCTGGCAAAAGTCCTGCAATCATATGCTTTCTTTTTGTTCCGGCACCAAGTTCGAAGTGAGCTTTCGGACGACAGCCCGAATCAAAAGGGGAATTTTTACCCCGCGCACGCCCGGCGCGCTACCTTTGTCTTGAGTATCCTATGTCTAGCCACAAGTTTATCCTCACCTGGGGAAGTCCCCCAACTAGACCGCACCAGACCGCAAACCTCACGTTGCATAAGCCGAAATATGAGAATTCAACAACACAAAATGTCACTCCCACCACCACGGCTCCTTTTATGAGGGGTGGGGGGGGGGGGTGTGGAAGGAAATCATATTAAGGAGCAATAGTCCATGGGGCTTCTACCCATTCCAGCCCCCAAACTCACCCAAGGGGCAAGTCGCGCGGGTTTCTGGAGAGCTGCCGCCCTGTATGACAAGAGGCTCCCCCCTCCGTCCTTTAGGTTGCCTCACGTGAGGCCCGTCCATGCTTCATGAGCCCCTCCGCGCTGTTGGAAGACAGAGCACCCTCCCGCATGCTGTACAGCATGGTGGAGTGTCGTGCACGGGGGTCACGAACCCATCCCTGGCCCTGTCGGGCCATGCCAGGCAATTCCGTGCACAGACGCTGTGCTCCGCGAAGAGAGGGAAAGGTAAAGGGGTTAGGGGGCCACTCCCCCACGGAGGGTGGGGTGGAGTACCGGACTTCGTACTGACCCATGTCCTCATCACACTCACGATGAGTGCTGCCCGCTCGTGAGGCAGACATCACGCTCTCAAAAAGTGACGCCAGCAGGGTGGGGGGCAGACCGGGGGGGGTAGAACACCGGACGGCATATTGTTGCACGTCCTCATCAGACGCACTCTGAGTGCTGTCCCTTCGCGGGGTAGACATGGCGCTCTCAAATAGGGGCGCCAGCAGGACGGGGGGCAGGTGAGGTGAATCCTGCTGACGGTCAGACCCCCCCCCTGGTGTGCATGCGGGCGACCAATGCTCTGGGGACACGTGCCGCACTGAGTGCCAACTGGAAGTCACCGCCGGCGACCATGCCGGAGATGGTGAGAATTGCCCTGGCCTACTTAGCACCCGCGGAGACGGGGTGCTAGTTACGTTGAACCCCATCGGAGGGCCGGTGGGCAGGACGGCGGTGCGTGAAGTCCGCGCGTTGGGCCGTGGTTCCCTTCGGGGCTGTAGCGGTTGTGGCCTTGCTTGAGGCATTCGGATCTGCTGCAACATCCTTGCTATCCCCGGGGGGATGTCGCGTCCCTTTTCGTGTGGAGGCTGCTCCGGGCTTCGTGTCGGTAGTGGGGTGCGCTGCCCCTCTGGGGTGCTTACCACCACTATGCGTGACGCACGCTCAGGAGTGATAGCTCCTGTGACCTGTAGGTATGAGAGCGCATGCCTGGACATGGGGAGGGGAGCTCCGGCTGGGCTCCCGTGACGGTCTGGGGCCTCCAGGGCCGTATGTGACCGCGCATCCCCTTGCTGTAGCTGGGGTCGCTTGTGTCGTGGGCTCCCCGGCCGTTCTGTGACCGACTGCCGCCTTTTGACCCCTCGGGGCACCTGCGCAGGTGGTGCCCTACGCCGTGACTTCCTCAGCGCCGGGTTCCCTGACCGGTGAACGGATCGGGCCCTGGGAGCGCGTGTGCGGGGCACTGCACGTGGCGGTGAGGACCGCGCGGGGCCGCATCTGGGCCCCGCTGTCGCTCGTCGGTAGCGTCCCCCGGTGTTGATGGGCTCAGATTCCCACGAGGACGACGAGGAGAAGACCTCCGGGGTAGAGGGCCCTTCCTCCGAGGTGTATTCCATCTGCACCGGGGGTGACGGCGACGGCAGAGGTGCATCCGGGGGAGTTAGCGCATCTGCGCGCTGAGACAAATCGCTGGGCGCTGCTGCTCGCCCCGCCGGCAGTGCCGCTTGGTGACTCGAGCCCACTGCAGCTACATCAGGTGGAGGCGGGGCCGCCTGCTTGGCAGGTCGGAGCAACCGGTAGGGCCGCGTGGGGGGAGCTCCAGGGTTGCGGTGTGCTGGAAAGTAGTCAGCCGCAAACAAAGTGGCGCTCTTCTTACCTCCCCCTCTGCCGGTGAGATGCCTCGGGGTTTGCATAGCAGGCAGCAGCGACGATGTGTACTTGAGCTTGGGAATGCGCTCCCTGATGCTGGGGCTGGACTCCGTTGCTTCCCGCCGTTCCTCGGCCCGCTGGGCATTTCTCCGTCTCGTGTCCGGTGAGGGGGGCGGTGCCTGTAGCACAGCCGTCCAGCGCAGCTCACAGTACTCTTGCAGGTTTTGTAGGAGTTTCAGCATGTCCGGGCGCCGTGTGAAGTATGGTCTCGCGGACACACCCACTACTGTGGGGGCCCCCAGTGGGACTAGGGAGGAGCATTTGGTAAGCACACCACCTGGTAGCACGGCCCCAGCCACGCTCAGCTTTTGCAAGGTCGCTAGGGCAAGCTTTAGAACCCTTGCCCTTTCTGGTAGCGGGAGGGTAGTCGCCCGATACACAGCCTGGGGTGAGGCCGGCAAGGTGCGCGCCGCGAAGCACTCAAAGTCCATCGCTAGCTCCATGAAGGAGACTTGCCCTTTCCCTGGAATCCAGACCAGCTCGTTGACCCATCGTAGCAGATCGTCATGAAAGTCGGAGTCCCACCGCCACTCTTGAGCCGTGGGTTGGCGAATCCGCAGCTTCTCCCTGTGCTCCGGCCGCGGTAGCGGCCCGATGAACTGCCAGAATGGGTACCCTCTGCCTTGTTTCGTCTTAGGCTGGTCAAAGAGCTGCACATCTTCCCGGTGTGCCCGCGCCCGCAGAATTTGCAGCACCATACTATGAAAACCGTACATGAAGTCGTGCACCTGACCTTTGGGGATGCCGTGCGACAGGTGTTCCGGCATCAAGCCGCAGATCCGTAAGCACGTGGGCCAACTACTGATCTGGTCTGATAGCCCCAGTGCCCTCGCCGTTCTCATAAGCGAGCGCCAGGCACCGGATCGATGTATGCCCCAGGCTGGGCAGGCCCACAAGATGTGTTCGTCGTCTTCTTCTTGTTGCCGCGAGCAGTATGGGCATAGCGGTGTCGCCCTGAGGCCCCTCGCATGCGCCCTGGCAGCCGTCCATAACGCCCCTGTGAGCCAGCCCCGCAGCAGCGCCTTATCAAATTCTGTGCCCTCTGATAGAAGGACTTGACATGCCTCCCTGTCGAGGGCCCCTAAGATGCCTTGAAATTGTCGCGGTCGACGATCTTCCAGTGAGAGCAGGGCCCGCCGCCTGATGGAGTCCCGCAGGATATGCTTGAATTTGTCCTCGTTTATGAGCGTCATGTCTATTTCTTCAGGCACCCCGGGCACATTCCAGACCCACCAATGATCCGCCTGCCTCCAGCCAAGGCTCTCCAACTCCAGGAGGGCTCGTTGAACCGGTCCTGATGTAGTGGGTCGTACTTGCGCTTGCCGAGCTTCAATGCACGACTGCACCACAACCTGAAGGGTGCCTGGTGTGCGCGCCACCGCGAGGAGCCAACATACCCTGTCATACGTGATTTTCATGTGAGGAGACACTCGGTGTCCCTGTACTAGCAGCACGAAGATGATCTCCTTCGCCCTACCTGGCCTCGAGGTGCCCCACAAACTGTGGAGCACTGCCGTCTCCAGACTCTGTAGATCCCTCCGGGATACCTCCGTCCCCGGGGTACCCCATAAGGCTGCGGCTTGTACCAGAGTGGCAATGATGTGCGTTCGCCGGCTGAAGCCCCCTTGTGCACCCCTCACTCTGGACAGCAGGTGTATCCCCTTGGATGTCCTCTTTTTCAGGCTCGGGCCAGTCCCCCTGGTCAGGCTGGTACGAATACCCACCCCCAGTGAGCGAAATTCAGCTTGGAGGGGGAGTGAGATCCCTTGGAGTACCGTGTGTTTGCGAGCAATTTCCTTGGATTGTCGTACTTGTATGGACAGTGACTTCTTGGGGTTCACTTTTTGCAAGGTGAGAGCCAGCCACTCATCAGTGAGCTGCATCACCGGCGCCATGTATTGGCCCTCAGATCGCAGCGGATACGTGTCATCTGCATAGCCCATGGACCCGACCTGGATCGTGCCCGCCTCTTGTGGCTGGGGTCGAGCACCCCTGAGCTTCACTGGGCTGGGGGGTGGGGACTCCTCCGATGCTGCCATTTCCTCTTCCACCAGCCCATCGCGTGCGGGCTCAGGTGCGGAGGAGAGGTGTGGCGGCTGCGATTGCTGAGGTGGGGGTGGAGGTCCATGGCCACATGTGCAGGGGTTGGAGTGTTCCCAATATTCAAACTGGTCAATCCCCGAGCCGAAGGTCTTCATGACGCACCTGCTCGGGGCTGGTGGTGGCCGAAAGCGGGACACGGCGGTGGACTGGGAGGGTTTACGTCTGTATCTCAGCTCCTTGGGCTCTTCCAGCTTGGGCGGTATGGGCGGCAGGCTGTGTACCGTCACTGAGACAGCTCCTTCTAGCTCGTCCACGGCGCGCATCCAGACTGTGGTGAGCATGTTGATCATGAGTACGCTCATGGCGCACCCTTGCAGTACGCCGTTCGTGGCGTGAAAGAAGGAGCCTAGCGCCCCGTTTATTTTGAACGCCCTGTGTAATTGTTGATACATGGCCTCCAATGCCGCCTGCGGTTTGGGGTCCAGGCCGAACTCTCGTGCCATCCGGAAGGAGATTTGTTGTGGTATCAAATCAAAACACTTCACATAGTCAGTGCCAGCGCCAGATAATGCCTGCTTCAGTAGGTGTGCTCGCTCAATGAGGGCGGCCAGTAGAGTTGCTGCGTCCAGGGCGCTCTTCTGCGGCCTGAAGGCAAATGCATTTCGGTGCACCCACTTCTCTTGCCAGATGAGGCAGTCACGGAGGCGGATACCGGACCAGGCGCCATAAATCGCAGACAGCACCGACAGCGGGCTGAGCTGTAGCGGCTCACTGCCCTCGCCTTTGGGAATCAGCGGAATGTACCCTGTGGCAAGTTGCTCAGGCCATACGCCATGGGATTCAACCCAGTTTAACAGCTGAGCCAGCATGTGCAGTAGCGGCCATGGCATGTTCCGCATGTCTACGACAGTCCAGCCGTCTAAACCTGTGGCCCGGCTGCGTTTCATGTCCTTGAACTGACGGCAGAGGCGCTCCGCGGTGATGGGCTGACATTCCATCCGGTGATGCTCCACATATTTGCCGAACCTGCGCCAGAAGGGTTCAGTTTCCGGCTCCGGCAGCGTCGGATCCGCATGCTGCCTCATTATCGGGTCCCATTTCTGGTGTATCACGAGGTCCATTTCGGGCACATTGCCAGTCAAGGTGCCGTCCTCTTGCTGGATCAGGACAGTGGGCGTGTACTTGTCCTCTTTGATCCATTGGTACACCTTCCCTGGTGATGTGGTCCAGGTCTCCTCAATCCATTCTCTCCAATCTTGGTGCCTCTTCTTCTCTTCGTGAGCTAGTTGCCGCCTACTCAGCATTTTAATCTTATCACTGAGTCGGACCAAGTCGGTAATGGTCATGGGTGCACTTTTTGGAGCCTCCATCACCGTGCGCAGTAGTTCTTGGTGCTCTGCAACACATTGCCCTTTGGAGATGAGCTGAAGAATGCGGTGGGCCCTCCTGCGCATCGCCTTCCAATTGTTGAGGACCTCTCGCGGTACGGGGCCCATAACAGGGACCACGGCTTGTTCCCTGCTTGCCGCCCACTTCATCACCGGCACTAGGGCGCTCAGCAGGGCGGACATCTCCTTAGTTGGTGCAGTGCACGGGAGTATTGACGACGTCATGCGCTTCGGCGTGAGCTCCACTGTCTTGAGCATCTTCTTGATTCCCCGTCCTCTCGGCAACTCTTGGGGAGCCAGTGGTAGTTGGCATATTCCTGTCCTGACCGCTGGCGGCGGTGCCATGGTCAGGACCAGCATGGTTTCTTCAGCCAGCCATGTCCAGAGGTCCCACAGTTGATCTGCCGTGGACGCCTCATTGTCTAGGACTTTCTCCCATATCGCCACGTACGGTTCGGTGACGTCTTTCACTATTTGGTCTCGCTTGCGTTTCTGCAGGTGGGCTGGTATCATGGGTGGTAACCGCACAAACTTCAGAACCCGCTGGGCAGACTGCTTGAAATTGAAGGTGAAGGTGACCGGCTTGTGTCCAGGCACGGGACATCTTTCGGTTGGTAGGACTTTCATGATGGCACTGGCCGTCTTGGCATCTGCCAAAATACCATCAATTCTGGTTGGTTTCTGTTTGATGGAGCCATTGTGGTACGAGCAGTGGCAGTCCTGTCCCGTGGTCCGTGCATGTAAGAGGTCGACATCCACAATGCGCCCCGACGGCAGCTCCGTCATCATGAGGTTGGGCATGCAGCGGTAGTGATCTAGTTGGACATTGGCATCCGTGGCTATCAGAAAGGGGGAGTTCCCCAGCTTTGCAACTTGGGTCAGCACTGCCTCCCATAACTTGCCATTTAGCTTGTGGTCTCCTGGGATCCCATACACCACAATCACGTTTAGGGGGCGTTTACCATCCGCTGGGGTCACGATGACGTGCAACCACCTGCCTGAATTCCACAGTTCCTCACTTAGTGTGCATCCCGGGTCCCGCTGAGCTTGCTTTGCCGGCCACTTTTCCCGTACCAGAAGGGCCACCCCTCCTGGGGCAGCTCCCCAAATGCCACCTGTCTTGGATAGTAGGGGGGCTCCCCAAAAGGGTTGCCACCCCTTCTGTCTTGCCATGAAGGCCATTGCATTCTGGGCCCCTTGCGTGAGCCGTGTTTCCGTGAGTGCTACGATGTCCTCTTGCAAATCCAGCACTTCATGGTGGTGTGCTCGCAGGGCCGTCACGTTGATGAGTGCCAGAGAGGTGGGTGCTGGGTTGGGGTGCACGTCACCACAGCGTAGGATCTAGTCACATTTCCAGTGTGGATGCGTGTGTGCGCGTGTGTGCGCGTGCACATGCAGCGCGGCCCATTGGTCAGGTGGCACCAGCTGTGCCAAGTTGTGGGCCGACTGCGTTGGGGTGGGATTCTGATCTGACTGATCCAGGAGCAGGGGGCGAAAAGGAACAAGGCAGGCCAGGCGGTTAGGCAGGCTGGAGGGATCAGGAAGAGAAGCTCTGAGGTAACAGTGACAGTGAATACTGGCATTGCGGTGTGTTTCAGGCACCGCTGCTGAGGACGGCGGGCTTACCCGACTCGTCCATAATAGTCTGGCGGCTCTCGCCATCACAGACCGTCTCTCGGCACTGTGACGCGGCGGGCGCTCCCGTCTCGCGCACGGCTTAGCTGGGTGGTTAGCGGAGCTCTCCGTCTTAGCTGTGCTGGTCTGCTCGTCACTGGCAGGGTTGAGAGTGTGCATGGGCCGCAGGGATGGTGCGCCTTGACTTGACCGTAAGGCCTCCTCGATCTCGTTTGGGGTAGCAAAACCAGGGTGCATACCCCCGACTCCACGCAAACGCACCTGCACATGACTCCCGCTCTGGGGCACCTTCATGTCGTCCGCGAGGGCACGCCCCTCGCACAACATCCAAAAATCGTCGTCGTCACAGCCCCACAGCCTGACAACTGCACAGCGCAGCTGGCGTGCTCCTTCGCAGGGAACCTGCACCCAATCCCGCGGGCCGTGTAACCAAACGTGGGGGGGGGCCGGGGCGCGTGGCCGATCCGCCCGTGGCAGAACCATCACCCCGTCCCCCTGAGCTAACCCCCCTGGTTCGGCCAAAGATTGACCGTTGTGTTTGTTTTGGACACCAGGGGGGGTCGCCCAAGGTTCAAGGGATCCGGCGTCCAGATGCCGCGTCCCGGCAATCCCCGTCCCCCTCTTGCCTCGGCGCAGGGCTTCACTCAGCTCAATTGATTGCCCGGCTTTTGACCCGATGGCCGGTTTCCTCCCAACACGCGCTCCTCCGGGCTCGCCCTGTCGAGGCACCAGCCCACGGGGCAATTGGAAAGCATTCCCCATCGACATACAAAATGTAAAAGACAACTGACGGATTTTCAGGTCACGGTCATCTGCCGTCTCGGTAGCCTCGCTGCAGCTTCCATTCCGGGTCGAGCCACTGGAAGTGAAAGTGGAGGTGAGAAGGCAAGTTTGTGTGAGCAGGGGGACACTGTATCTGCATGTATCACCGCTTGCTGAGAGGACCTCACGTTCATGCACCTGCCAAGCAAGGTCAGCACATACCTGGTCCACAAACTCTTGGCGTGGCGCGTATGCCGGCGGCTGGGCATCTTCGTCCTCCGGTGGCGGTGACGGCGGCCTCACTGCTGTTGTTTGGGCTTGGATGCGGCTGATCAGCCATTCCGCGCCCGGGGCCCATGCGTACTGGGACACTCCATATTCGGCGTTGGAGCTGATGCCGAAAGTAAGTCCCTGGGGTTTCCTTCCCCGCAGCCGCAGCCTCCAGTTTCGTGGCGCCGCATGGGTCCCTTGCTTGACCGTGTCGGGCTCTGGCGCGTCGTCAAAGCCCAGCTGGCGTCCGACATCCGTGGCCCAGTCTCTGACCCAGTCATCGCGATGTTGCAGCGCAAGATGGGGCTCCAGCGCCAAGGCTATGTATGAGCCTGTTTTGTACAGGACGTCGGTGATCACCGTGGGCCGTTCCGGTTGCATCTGCACCGCTGCCGAGATGTCCCTCAGCTGCTGCAGGGAGTACGGGTTGGCGAGTCCAGATCTGCTGGGGCCATGCTCTGCTTCTTCCTCGTCTGCTGCCATCCCCACTACCTCATCATAGCTGGGTAGAGGTGGGCGGGCCATCACCTGCTCGTAGCTAGGTGTCCGTGGCCTGTGTCTCGGCAGGTTGGCCTGGAACGGGATCAGAGGGGCCCTGTCAGAGCACTGCGCGGCCGACTGCTGCTCCTCCCGGGCTGCTTGGACTTCAGTTGCCTGTTGGGCGTCGAGCTCTCGCAGCGCGCTTTCCATCCGTCTGGTCTCGCCTTGAATCCTGCATCGTTCTCGGTGTGCACTGCGGCGTTTCGACCGATCTGGGTGCCGCTGTTGGGGCTGGTGGACGTGGACATGGATGTGGGTGTGCTGTTGCGGCTGCTGCCGCCTTCGGTGTTGGCGTTCACCTTCCTCGCTGCTGGAGTCCGACCTTCGCCTTTTGTGTGACCGTCCCATGGAATAGAACATATTACCTGTCATCAGGAATAGGCAGTCCAGGCGGCAGCCGCATGTCCTGGGTGGTGAGAGCCCTGGTAGGGGGAGCATCATTTCAGGGCTGCGTGCCCGAGCGGTTCTCATTGCGTCCTCTCTCGTCAGCTCAGTGGGGGGGCACTTGCGTGCACTCAAGGCTTGTGTATGGCAACATTGTCTATGGTTAGAGCATCGTGGCAGAAGGCACAGCATGCACAAGAGGAATCCTGAAGACTTCCCGCGCGGCGGACGTGTCTGGCTCGCGTGGCACGGCGGCTGTTTGTACCGGCTCGTGCATGTCCGTGGACGCAGCAATGCCACTGTCCGAACGGTGAGCATTATTGTCCTAACTCCATGTCGTGGTTGTCCTCCACGACGTCTTGCAAAGAGGTAGTCTCTGGGTCGTCGTCCGCCCGTGTGGCTAGACGTAGCCTCTCTTGGCGTCCAACTCTTTCCGCTGCTGGTCGGAGTTTGTGCGACACGCACCGCCTCCAAATTCGTGGGTTTGCTCTGGTGTCGGTGGACTCCAGCTTGTGCGCCTGCCATTCCGTTGGCACCCCTGTTACGGTAACGTCGAACACCGGCTTGGTTATGGACGTGTTGACGAGGTGTTGGCAGGAAAGAACTTGGACCCTGCCTGAGGGAAAGACACGTGCGGCCTCCTCTTGAGCCCACGTGGTACCGTAGCCGAAACCGGCCGAGTATCCGTACACCCATATGCGTGTTCGTTTGGTGGGGGCCTCTGCTCCAAGCAGGTTTGCAATACCTGTCCTTTGCTGCTCGCTTGGTTCTTCTGTTCCCCATATTCGGATACCCCATCTGCCGACAGTGTCTCCTGTCAGCACACCGGCAAACCAGTATTGGGAGTGAAGGATCTCCCATATGTTGCTGGAGCTCTTCATGTTGGGGGCTTTCAGCCAGAGAATGCGTGCTTCCAGTCCAGGTCCAGGAGATCCTTTCGACATCCACGGCCTTGCCTCGATGCCTTGCAGCTTGCCCGACCCAATGAGCACCCTTTTGGCAGCCTCCAGTGGGAGCTCCATCGTGACTGAGTAATGTTGTGCTCGGCGAAAAATCGCCATTGGCGGTGCCTGTGTCATTTCTTGCATGCACGTTTTCAGGTACTCCATCGTTTGCTGTCTCACCCAGCGTTGTGCACAGCCCTTGGTTCTGTTCGGAGGTAGTTCGGAATCCGAGCACATAAGAGGGTCTATCTGCAAGGATATCTTGTGGAACCCACTTTCCCTCTCCGAGGGCGTCACTGGGGCATGCTCCGCCGTGTCTGATTCCTGATGGTCCGATTCGTCGTCTTGTTCCATTGTGGTCCTTTCCCACTGCATCCATAGTTGCTGATATGCTATGGGCCTGGGCGGACCCTCGGAGTGGACCCACTCGGCCCGCGTGATTCGGGTTGCCAGGGTTAGCAGGCAGCCCTGAACATCCAGATCGGCGCGCGTGAGTCTCATGCGGCGTAGTGCATCCGCGACAGTTGCCTTTTTGACTCCGGCTGTATTTGGCACGTTGACGATGGCAGCCATGTATTCTACCTGAGGATGGGACGTGAAGGCCATGTCTGCGAGTTCCGCACATGAGTCTGCTGTGCCCCCTAGCATGAGCACCCTTTGGAAGGTGCCTGCTCTCTCTGAGACTTTCCATTCGGCTGGTGGTTTGTTGGGATTCAGCACCGGAAGGCCAAGTTGTTTGTTCTCGGCTCCTTTCCAGGGTTGCAATGGTAGTAGGGCAGAGGCTTGCCAGGTTCGTGCTTCCTCCGCAGCTACTCCATGCGTTGGTTGCACTGGCATACCCACATCTTTTGGCTTGCCAAGTACTTTGACAGCAGATCGTGTTTTGACTACCGTATAAGCACTGGACTGGCTGCTTTCCTGTGACTTTTGCACTGAGGAGGATTTCCCCTTGGCCGCTGCGTCCGCATACGTGCGTGGCCGTTGAGCCAGCTGTGTTGGCTCCGCTGCATCTTCGTTGTCTGAAGTCTTCTTGGGATGTCGAATGGAGGCCCGTAGCTCCTTGATCGTGGCGGTGAGCTCTTTGATCATGTCTTTGAGCTCTCGAATTTCCTTGTCTTTGGGATCTTCTCGCACCGCTTTGCTCCCTGCACCAGTGGGTGACTGGCGGGCTGGGGACTGTGATCTGGCCTTGGATCCTGCTGCCCCCTGGGATTGGGTGGGGTTTTGTGATCGGCTTGCACCTTTGCGGGTGCTCTTTGCAGATGTGGGTGTGTTTCGCTCTCCAGCCGCTGCACTTGGCTGTTGTTGTGAGGTCGCTCCCATGGCCGCCTGGACCTCCTGGCGGATAATGTCGCGCAGCCCTCGTAGCGCTTTGTCGTCCAGCGTGATGGGCGACATATTGTATGGCCCCGCTCAAGGGCAGTATCAGCGAGGCCAGAAGCCTGTGTGAGCGCGAAGCGAGGGCACTGGGCCCTGTGTAGGTCAAGAGTTGTTGCTTTCGGTAAGATTCTGGGTCTCAGAGTCTCAGTGGCAGTGTCACCACATGCAGGGGCAACAAAAACACCGGGGTGGGGGGGGGGTGTGGATTCAGGGGGGTGGGTGGGTGGGTCTGGCTGCCCCCCCTGTGTGACATTCCGTCTGGTTGTTGCTCCTTTACGGGGCCCTGGACGGTCACCCGTTCTTCCCTTCGCATGTTGCGTCGGGTCGCTACTTTCTGTCGGCCGCTGCGGCCGGTGCTCTTGCTGGTGTCGTTTCCGCGTTCGCGGAGCCCACTAGTTGGCTGCCCCCCCCCCCCCCCTGGGGGGGCCGAGTTTTCAGGGGTGCCGAAATGAATTTTTGTGAAATGAGACCCAACATGAAAAAACAGATTGCATCCCATGTGTGATGGCCAAAACTGGCCAATACAGGAATGAAACCCAGGACACTATCTCCTGAATGTAGGTGGTAAACCACTAGACCAACTGCTGTCACTGCTATGATCAAGCACTGTGTATCGCTGACGTTCCACCTGCCACTGTCAACCAACAAAACTGCGCCGATTGTCCCTGCCGCATTGTGTCCAGTTTCTGTGAACCATGGAATGGAAGTGTCAGGCAGGTAGGACAGGGACCCAAAATACAACAAAGAAACAGAAACAACGGCAGAGCAGGGAATGCACGACACAGTACAAGGACGGCGACTACAGAGATTAATTACAGCGAAGGCGCCGAAGCAAAATTTTGGCCCAATCTTTTAATGGGTGGGTGGGTCTAGAAGGGGTGGGTGGGTGGTGTGGGACCCAGGACCTCATCCCCCGCGTGGGGGCCGAGTTGTTAAAAGGAGCCCTGCCCACCACTTCCAACCACCAGCCTTGCCATCATCATAAACTGGGTACAAAGGACAGGCCAGATTCTGAGACACGGCGAGAAGGTACTCCAGATTGTTCGGTGAGGGGGGGGCAAAAACAGGCACGGGTGGGGAATGGTCAAAAAAAAGATGCCCGGCGCACGCCCGGCGCGCTAATACTCCCCCAAAGAGAAGTGCATAGAACCCCTGCCGCCAACCATGATGTGTGTGTTGTTGAAGACAGGCTGAGCTGCCACACCATCGTAGTTTTGAAGGCCTCTGCTCTTCGCAAAATTGTACTGTTGGTGTCCGTGTTTGTGATGGTGACGGGCTCAATAGTCATTGAAACAGCACTAATTGTGATGCAGAGATTGACCAGCTCTTCAAATTGGTGGCGGTGTTGCGAATGAGGTCAGTGCCAAGGCCTACACCAGCCCAACTGTACAAACAAAGCGAAAGAGGTTGAAGCGACAGCTGAATATATACACACTGTCTGCATGTCACGACATGTCCTACACCACAAGGTCAGGTGGGGCTTACCTGTTTCCCTCCACTCAACTGGCCACGCCTGCATTTGTGGATCCTACTGCTCAGGGTGGAATGGATGCATCCAGTGTTACCTGGAGCTTAGACAAGAGGGAGGCTGAGGGAGGCTTTCGTTTACCAAGAGGGTGAGGGGACAGGGTATTTCTGGTGTTTTGGCATACAAGGAGTCGGAGAATGTTCGGCATTCGAAGGGGGATTACCCCGAGGCGTAGCCTTGGCTGCAGAGCCCCCCCCCCCCTGGCCTTCTCCCTGTCTCACCAACAGCGGGTGCCTGAAAATTGACGGAAACAGCATGTAGTGTGGCCCATGTAGAAGCGCTTTTGGCTTCACGAATGGGCAATCTACGAGGTAGGTGCATTATCCCCTCCTTTTAGGTTAGTTTTTTAATAGCAATCACTTAAATCTCAAAATTTTCAACCTTTCGTAACTCTGTGTTCCATTTGGACATGTGTTCATTGTTCGTCTGTTTCGTATCTGGAACTTTTTGTCTCAAATTTATTCCAATTTTTTTTCTTGTTTTTTCAAGGGTGTCATCAATGCTTGGCGCTACCACCTACCATGGCACATGCCGGCAGGTGTCACAAAACAATTTGGCAGGTGTCGGCAGGTGATACTTTTCTGGCTGGTGTCAGCAAATGTCAGGCAGTTCGACAAATGCACACACACTGTGTGAGGAGGGCAGACACGCACGTGCAGGGGCGCATACACACACACTTCGTGAGGGAAACAAATGAACCAACCACCAGAGGCCCAGTGTGGATGATATGGAGCACAGCGGGGCAGGGTCACGGAGCAAATGCCTCCAAAAACCTCGTCAGGCCAATCAAAACAAAGACAGAAACATTGTTCAAGGCTAGGCGCCTTTCTGCACACACACACACACACACACATACACAGCCCACATATTTACACACATGCAGTGCGGTGAACCAGACGAGAACACAATGACCCCAAATGCATACACATCACATGGGAGATGTCAGCACAAGTCCCAGCAGGTGTCAGCAGACAATTTGGCAGGTGTTAGCGCTAAGTATGGCGTTGTTTTCACTGCAGTGCACAGGCAAAGGGGGGATTGGATTTCGGGCAGGGATATTTTGTGCGGGGAAAATTTTGGCACCCCTAAATTTGGTGCCTTGTGGACAGTCAGTTGCGGGGAATTCAGACCCAAATTTTGCTATGTGAATTACGCAGGTGTATGAGGGCCACAAAAAAGGGGGGGGGGGGAGCAAAAAAGCAGTAACAACCCTCTGATCTCTGCTGACATCCCCCACCTCCGTGCTGTGGTCCATTGACAAGATAAGGTGCACTGTTCTGAAGAACCGGGGAGCAAAACATGCCACAAATGCCATCATGCCAGATGACACTCCCAAGCTTACTTACACGAGGTTTGGCCATCGTGCCACTCAGCGCACCACATGTCACAGAAAAGGCGAAATCTCCGAACTGCTAACAAAAAGCTTGCACCCCCAATCAAGCATGCCACAATTGATGGAAACCAGGCCTCGTGTCATTGACATGGGTGTTGTTTGGACAAAGGGGCACAGTACGAAAGATGAAAGCACGAAACAAGCTACCAGACAGAAGCTCCATAGAATTATGTTATGGAGGTCCTGACCCGGAAGGCGCAGTAATGTGGAAAGTAGGACAGGGCAATCATATTCGCTAAGGCAGGCTCCTTGGGAAGCAGGGCCTTTTTCTGATGGATGCATTGATAATGGAATCACCGACATGCAATCTTTTGGAGGAGTGCACAGGCAGGTAGTGCACAGTGCATAGAGACGGGCAACACCTATTCCTAGGGGACAGTCAGGTAGCGTGCCGTCAATCCTGGCACGGATCACGCAACATTTGACGTGATGTAAGGAAGCCTGAGAAATGGGTTGCATGACTGTACGACATTGATGGCAACCATGTGGCACAGTTTGCTTCTCTGTACAGAAATCGCCCCAATGGAGATGCAACGCTGGTGAAAGGCCCTGGCATGGGCAATCCGGCGTGTGTGACGCAACATTTGGTCCAAGTCCACCCCACCTTTTCCCTTGCGCAAGTATAGCCAAACCCGCGCTTGGACAAGATCGTGTGAACGCCACGTACAAGCAAGCGGTCCTTGGGGGATTGAACTCCATTACAACTGCATTCACTGGACCACAACAACTGCAGTCAGAGGCAGGATGGTCAAACGGGGCTCGCCGTGGTGCGCTGCCAGAATGGGGCACGTCCTCCTGTGGCAACGGAGGAGGGCCCCGGGTGCCCTTGTTCTGGCGTCTCCCCCTTCATTGGTTAGGGGCTCCAAGCGCCAGTGGACTTTGGCCCCACAAATGCGACAGTCCTCAACCCAGTGCTCACCGTAGACTGTCAAGCTAAGAAACGTCGTCCAACAGATAGCGATTTGCATGGAAATGGACGGCCGGTGGCAGCGGTCTGACGGCGGTTGCTGGCCAACCAATGCTGCAATGACATTGGCCCAATTACCTCAACTCTTTTGAGAGCCCAGACAGTTGTGACTTCACGTCCGTGTCTTCCCAACGCCTCCACCTGTGATCGTTTGCACAGGACTCCAAGTTCCAGCATGCCTGGTCTTTTGAGAGCACGGCCGAATCGTTTGGTTTGGCCACCCCCCACGTTTCTGATGCGCTGATGCTGGGGTCCAAATGTATGCTGGAACCCGTTCAGGGGTGGGGGCACCCAGCATCAAGCGCCCATCCATTTGCGCTCTCATTTCTGTCACTCGTCTCGGACTATATTCCCACTGCCTCAGTCAGTCCTGCTTTAGGGACATCCGTATGGACGTGGCAGTTGACCTGCTGCGTACACTGGTGACAGACACCGCCCTGGGCCTGTGGCACTCCACACGGGACAACCTATGCTGTACTTTACCTGCCACTAAGGTCCGGTCACACTGTCCGAGCACTTACGAGGCACACGTAAGTCTGAGCACAAAAAAGATATTTCCATCTAGACTTCACTGGCTTCTGCGGCCAGACAACCACCAGACAACAATAAAAGGCTTTGCATCATAGCAAGGACACGACCCCTTTGTGTTGTCCCTCCGGTGCTCGTCCCTCTTTGGTAGCCCACCCCACGGGCGGTGACAACTGGAGTGTGCCCCCCCCCCCCCTCCTCCTTTCTGCCACCCCCTCAATTTTCGTAGAGTGGCTAAACGGGGGGCTCGAGGGCCTATTTCCGCCATCTGGAAGGGCTCCAAAGCAGCCTTGCCACGGGCATCCCCTGGGCCAGACGCGATAAGTGATGGGTCAGTACTGGGTACGGTGACAACGGGGCGGATATTACCGAGTGGCACATGGTACGGGGCTGAATACTGACGAAAGTCAGTTCCCTGGCCGGACACTAGTGGCGTGTCTGCTCCACCGCGTCATCAATTTGTTCAGCCTGCATGCCGAGATACATGTAGCGGAAGTACTTGCGCCGTGCGTGCCGCACCCCTTTTGAAGTGATTATCCCGGAAAATCCTAATCCCCCCCTCCAAAAATAAATTGCAAAACGCACTTCCCACTGTGCTCTTTCCGATCCAACCAAAATGGTCCCTGTCGTCCTTATGGTTGTGCCGCGCACAGGATGCCGCGTCAAGTGCTCCCTTGTACTGGTACAAGTAAAAATCTACTGCAAGCTGCAGGCCAATGCAACGTGTGCATGACACCCTGTGGGGGAGCCCACCGCAGGGGCTATCCCACAACAACTTGTGTGTGTGTGTGTGTGACGCCCAAATCATTCAAATCAAGCTCAAACTGCGAGGTTCAACAACTAAGACCTACCACTATGTGTGTGTGTGTGTGTGTGTGTGTGTGCGTACGGGGAGGGAGGGGGAAGCACCATATTATAGAGGAAGGACTGCATGGGTCCATGGGGTTAGCTTGCTCTGTGGAGGGCACCTGTATCTTTTCTGCCGGTTAGACATGGTCACAGCAGCCAAAAAGGCGCCCTGCTGCATCTGCCCCCTTGCCTAGGCCAGAGCCTCTGTGGGGGAGACGTGTACGAGAATTGTGTGTGTGCAGGCGTGTGCGCGCGTGCGTGTGTGTGTGCATGTGCGTGCGCGGGGGAAGAACAATATTAAAGAGGGAGGCCCGCATGGGTCCATGGCCCCCAGCGGTCGCCTGAGGCGCCAGCTTGAAAAAAACAGGACATACAGCCCTGACGAACTGCGGCGCTGTCTCTCTCTCTCTCTGCGTGCGCGTGCGCGTGGGTCATGATGTCAGGTTTTGAAATCACCAGCATCATCCTGACCTCATGCCAGACTGTGCACGTGGGAAGGGGGGGGGGACTCTTATCCAGGCAAGGCACCCAATGGGCACCTGGCAGATCCAGATCCCTGCGCCCATACCCTCACCTTGGTTGAAACCTCCATGCATCAGGAGCCCATGTGCCTTCTGTTCCCGCCCTCCCATATCTGTCCGTCGAAAGGCCTTCGGTGGTCGCCCGCCAGCGTTTGCCGGAGCTACCGATCAGTGCCCCCCCCCCCCCCCCGCGCGCGTGTGTGTGCTCTGTATTATTTACGAGGGAGATCCATATGCAGCCTGAGGGCGGTAGACACATTTGAGTGTGTGTGTGTGTGTGTGTGTGTGTGTGTAGGTGTGCAGGGGGGATGCAATATTAAAGAGGAAGACCTGCATGGGTCTACGGGCCGCGTGCTTTGTGTAGGTGTGCAGAAGGATGGGGGGATGTATCATTATACGCGCCTGTTCGGGTGCACGAAGCTGTTGTACCAAGGCTTGGTTGGGGTTCGTAGAAGGGTTCAGGGGAATCATATCATACCATAAGCGGGAGCCACTGTTGTGGTCAGTCAGGGCGGGCCCCCTGGCTTTGTGGGGCCCCGCTGCGTGGGAGGAGGACTCGCACGGCGCTCCGTTGGACAAAGGGGGCGCCAAGATGGCCATGGCGTGTGCTCTGGATCTATGTGTTTGGTGAAGGCTCGTGAAGTGGGAGGAGGGAAGGGACGTGCAGCGGCGTCCCACAAAGCAAGGGGACAGCACGCGGAGAGGGCTAGCGAGAACTGGCGGATGCCGGCCCTGCATGCACGGCAGCAATGGCAATCTCCAACACAAATAAAAACTACAGCTGAACTCCGATACACATAAAAACCAAAAGGCGTCAGCGAACATCAACATGTGTGGGCAGCGACTGCACGTGGTCACGGGGAGGGCGACTTCTCTGTTTGAGACGCGACCCCTTCCCCCCCCCAGTGGAAGTGGGCCCGGGGCCTTTTGTGGGGGGGGGGGGGGGCTCGTGGAGTCCGGTGGGCACAGCAGGGAATTCTGCCACAACGTCGACCCGCTTACCGGTCCGTGCACCACGGAGTGTTTGTGCACAGGGTGCGCCCAATTTCCCTGGTGTACGGACCGAACAGGGGGTGGGTGCGCACAATTCCCCGGTGTATGGACCGGAGACAGGGGTATAGCGCACGGTTTCCCTGGTGTACGAACCGGCGCTTTTTGCGCAAAAATTCCCTAGTGCACAGACCGGAGAAGCGGTTGCTGCGCACACAATAGAAATGAAATGAGAAGTGAAAAAGCAAAAATTGCACGACGTACAACATCCACCTTCAGAGCCACTCTTACTAAGGGCAAAGCCCGGCAACCTTTTGTGACTCTATGGGCCCACAGGGGGGGGGGGGGTCGCATATGAAACTAGGGGGTCGCCCCTCCCCTTGTGCTGTTGGTGAACAATCGCCGTCGCTTGGGTGCCAACTGATGGCCGTTGCCAATTGCCCTGCGCTCTTCAGCAGATGGTCTTGCACGGAAACAGAATATTGAAATGAAAATAAAAGCTCAAAAATGCTGAAACTTCTGGGACGTCCATGACTTGTCCAGTCCTAAGTAGCCCCTTTGGGTCAGGGTGCACATGTCAGGGGGAGGAAACCGCAAGAGTCGAAATCCGGAGCGGAGCAATTTGGTGCCCAGCGCCCAGTTCGCGACGCGACACACCTTCTCCGAAGCCTGTGATGCGGATGAAGGAGCTTACACGCGAAGTGCAACTGCCCGCCATACTCATAAGTCATCCCAAACCCGGGGCCCCAAAGGTACAGATGAAAGTGGAACTTGAAAAAAATTTGGTGCCATCTCTGACCCGTCGCTGGAAGAACTTGGAGATTTCTGGTATTGGTGGTCAACTTTTGCAAATCACCTGAACCAAAATTTCATCCCTCCCTTCCAACATGGGCCCACAAAGTCCCAGGCGATCCGCATGAAAGGCCCGTGCGTCATGACCCTAACTGCCTAAGGGCAAAGGCCACACCATCCAGCAGAAACCATGCTGCGTGTGAGACGACGAGGAAGACTAGCTTTCGCGCTCTCAAGGCTGTTGTGGGGTCATTGATCAACGCTGTCGTCGACGTCTCAGTTCAGCACTCGACTCATGAAACGGAATAGTGAAGGTGCATGCAACGGTCTGCTCCGTCATGGGGCCACCAGCGCACACGACAAGTGTGCTGCTGTGGCGTCCAAGGTTGCGAAGTTACCACTCGAAATCGTGAAGTTGAAGCGCCAAATTGCACGTCCGGACAAAATCGTCACCGGCGGAGCGGCGCAATTCCTGAGCCTCGTCTCGTGCGCACGGTGCAGGCCTTCCCCTATTACGCAGTAGCTGCAACACTATACACATTTGATGGCATGCAAACTGTTGTACAGTTGAGGATGTAGGTCCATCCCCATGAAGCACATGCAGTGGCATCTATGATACAGAATCAGGAGCCTGTGTGAGCCAAAATGCCACATGATGGTCTACCGGATACCGGAGGGAGGTGGGCATATTACTTTGGAGTGCCCCGTTTTTTTTGGGGGGGGGGGGGTACACACCAGCCTTGTCGGCCATGTGCCAAGGCGCACGGCCCTGGCATGGATCAATCCTCTGGCATATCAACATACGAAGTGTTACCCGGGCTGATGTGCCCTTGCAGATACCTGGTCACAATCCGAAACGTTACTTGGGCTGGTGTTGATGTCTGGCGCTGGTGTGCCCTCGCGAATGCTTCGAAGTCTTAGCCTGTTGCCGCCAGCCGACAGAACAGAGCTGGCACACAAAATAAGAACAGCCACGCTTCCCACGCAAGCGTTCCCAATGCTCCCGATGCTCGCACCTGCCATTTGGAGCCATGGGGTACTTGCTGTCGGCGGCCTCCATTAATTCGCCCTCCGTCAACGCCTCGTCACTCAGTGCCTCCGAACCACTGCGACTGTTGCAGCTTGATGTGGAATTGCGCCAGCTTCCCATTTGAACGCCTGGTGTATGCCCTGAAAGCGATTGCCATTTTTTTTCCCACGTCTGATCAGAATCGGCAGGCAGCGTGTACGGCTGGTGGCAGGTGCCACCCTGGCACAGTCCGGCAGCAGGAGCAGCTGGCGTGTGCAAGAACCCCACAGCAGAAGGAGCTGGCTGGCGGACTTCCACGCTTTGCTGGACGTGAGATGTCTTGTTTGCCCATCGCATGGATGGGGAAGGGGTCGACTCGAGGGCGATACAAACAGCCATATCAAAAGGGGGCGACAACTGGAAAAATGGATCGGGGACGTGGATCAGGCAGGCAGCTGGAGGGAGAATGTGTAGCAGGGGATTGAGGGAGGAAGATTCCGGCTGGGGATGGGAGGAACAAGCCCCCATACCTGAACAAGAAGAACCCCCCCCCCTGGTCCTTCAGTAGTCCCAACGACTCCGCTACCGCTAAGCTCCTCACAGCCATATGCCAGTACACCAGGACCTGCACCTGGGGCAAACGCCCAAGCTACACACACTGTCGCCTTACCTGCACCTGTCCAGGGTGGGCCACAGGTAAAACCTGCAACCAGTATGCGGTGTGACACACTGTACCAGGTTCACCAGATGTGGACAAAATTCAGAGCCCCGGCCGCCAAAAAGCTCAAAGGCCTGCTTGCCAATGCTAGACTCCTTGGACCTGTGGCAATGGAGGGCATAGCGGTTGACGCTTCGTCAACGGAGTACCGGTTAGATACATCTGCGACGGACTCTCCCTCTACAGATCTCGTGTAGTACAAATGGGGCCCAGTGTTCCGCCCCCTAAATGGTCCCCCTGACAGGATGTGAATGTTGGATGTTGCATGTAGCCAACCTCTGACACTGGGCTCTTAAACCCCCACATGAACTGTACTATGTGGGCCGAATGGGGCCAGCATGAGCACACGTGGCACAGGGGAGCTGCGCTGCACACAGCCCTGGCACGCCACACCGACTGACCTCTGACCCTGGCTAGGCCTCACAGACTCTCCACCCACACACACCGCCCTCATTTCCGACCCCGGCGCGCCGCGCAGCACAGCCCCGCATCCCGGACACCGCAAGCCGCACTAGCTTCCGGCCTTTTCCCAACACGCACCTTGGAAGAAAGCCTCGAAGAAACAACAGCAAGCACCCAGAAATGTAGTGCAGGTACTAGCGCAGGCGGGTAGTGGCGTGGTGGTTGCTTGTCGATGCGTTCTCTGGGCTGCTGAGGGGCTCCACGTGCAAGGACGGCACTCCATTACGTGTATGCGCAGCCCTTTGGCAATAGTCAGTTGAGGCAAGAACCCGCCGCTCTCCCTCCGGAATCACTCCAGGACGCCCCTCTGTTCATTGTTCAGCAAAGCGCCATCAGGCGCCCATACAAATGCGCACAAATGTCAGCAATGTGTCTTCAGGCGTGTACAGAAATCGTGGTGTATGTCAGCAAGGTGTCGCGAGGCACGGCTCATGCCGAGTCTCTTGATGACCCTCCATCGCTTCCCCCTCCTGGTGTCACTGACATCCGTGCTGTGATCTGACCCGCACCCCCGCAACTGTGCTGCCCTTTCCCTCGCCCTGTCACTCACTTCCATATTAAACTGGGAGTCATCATCACTGTCATGCACTTCAGGCTCCACATCACTGGAGGATCTGGAGCCTCCTGAGTCCCCTGCCCCTTGTTCAGGGGAGGGCATTTCGCGCCACCCCAATGCTTCCCACTCTGGGCGCACACAGGGCCGCTCTGCCAGCGCTTTGTTGGATGGGCCTTCCACCCCTTCTCAGCAAATTGATCCGCAGGGACCCCCAAGTGCCACGGCACCCACCGTAGCTGGACTGCATCATCCCCCGCCTCCCTCTCAGAGCCATTGCTTGGACAGGTGTGGGGGTGGGGGTGGGGGGTGGGGTGGGGGGGTCGCCGTCTCTACGCTTCTGGTCAGGGCTCTAGTGTGGAACGAGAGAACTTAAAGGAACAATAAGCATGCTGAAGGTTGTTGCTGACAGGTGCAAGCTGTGTTGACAGTGCAGTTTGGCCACCCTGATGGGGCATCAGTCATGACCTTCAGTCGCATGTCCTCCCACAGCGAGTCCGTGGCCAAACAGTGGATGGCTCAGGAAATTAGTCAAGCAAGCAGCAGTCACGTGCTGGGTTTTCCTACAGTCTCTATTGTGCAGTCTGTACAGTCCTACAGTCTAGACTGTAGGAAAACCCAGAACGTGATTGACTGTTGGGTCTAGGGCCCAGACCTCATGATGTTTGATCGTTTGATGCGTGGTGACAAAGTCAGGGTCAAAATGATTGGAGGGCCAGCTGCTTGCTGGATTGGACATGCAAATGGAGCAGGCGGCCTGACGTGGCCAATCAACCTGCTTGTTCATGTCCCAGAATTTCAACGAGCAAGGGCAACTGACCCATTGTATGACGGAATGTGGCTGGTCCTAATTCTCAACAATTTTCCACATCTTGTCCATTTTGTTGATATGATTGCCAATCGGTGCACTGTGTCATTGGTCATATGCAGGCGATTCAGCATCAAAATGTGGCCCATTAAAGTGAAAACCCTTTTCAGACTGAGAAAAAAGACTTTAAGGAGGATGATGCAGAAAAATCTGCACATTAGACCTCCCACAATTCAACTCTTGCTGAAGCTGTTGCCTGCAGTGGATTTTGCACCGGCCGTGCACCCCACCGCTCCCACTCTGGGAAAAACCCCACGGACGCACTTGCTAACATCACTGTGTGAGGGTGCAGTGTGATGTTTGATACACGGCTGAGAACCACCCTCTACCATCCTCTACATTTTCATCTTCTGGCTACGCTCTGCACCCAGAAAATGACTTACTGGGACTTAAGGCAGATGGTCATTTTGCCAGAGGAATGCCTACAATGCTCTCAGATACGACATGCCTACTATGTCATTGATTTGGCGATCATAGGTGGGCTGGAACGCATGGCATCCCAACTTTGTTTGTTCCTCACACATTGTCAAAGACCATGTGAAGCCCTCTTGAGTCAGTTTTTTAGGGGGGAACCCTTGCACTGCGCGCGCACTGCGCGCTACTTTTAGACTAGATTCCCCTGTGAAGAACCCCCATACCGACCCTTTCCAAACACCGTCAAAATTAGGCCACCCTAGCTACCCAAATGCCCCTAAATTTAAGTCACTCAAACTACCCTAGCTCAAAACAAATGCAAGCTACCTTCCCTTTACATAAGACATCATGCAAAATGCGGAAAGCCACACACATATCTTCTTTTTTGTTCAATTGAAAGCTCACTCACCCTACCAGCTAGTCCCAAAGCCGCGTATGTGTCCACCCCATCCTCAACTGGACCGGCGGGCAAAGTTTCTTGCGAGAGGGAATCCACGTCAACCTCTGTTTTTATTTTGTGGTACAACCACGCTTCCTCATCAGCAGGGATGCGGCCTCGCATAGGGCATTCGACTGTGGTCAGGCAAAAACCGGGCAGTCTGTCACGTCAACTCTAGTGGCCACGCCAAAGCATGGGAGTCCAT
This sequence comes from Eutreptiella sp. 'Long Island Sound 2002', assembly GCA_964036045.1. Classification (NCBI taxonomy): domain Eukaryota; phylum Euglenozoa; class Euglenophyceae; order Eutreptiales; family Eutreptiaceae; genus Eutreptiella; species Eutreptiella sp. 'Long Island Sound 2002'. The sequence continues at coordinate 33,780,071 of OZ038401.1, read as the reverse complement.
CACCCCAACTCAGGGCCAGCACCAAAGTGTGGGAGTCCATGGTGAAGATGAGAAAAAAAACGTGAAAAGGGGTGGAAATGGGTGAAAGTGGGTGAAAATCCAAAAAAGTCATATCCCCCATGTGGAAGAAGCATCAAAACCTATGCTAGGGGCAACAATGATGCCCCTAGTATCAGAAAGTATGGGTCTCCACTACGGCTATACGCCCAAATAGTTGCACTGCGCCCGCACTGCGCTCAGGGCGCCCCCTAGGAACTTCATGTACCTCTGCCTGTTCCAGATTTCTACCCGTCCCCCTTTCTCTCTCCACCCTTGTACGACAGCCCCCCCCCCCCACACCCGGAGGGAGACGGTTGTTAAACGACAGTCCCCCTGTGGGGGGTACCACCTTCATAAACGATAATTGGTATGCATGTAAAGTGAGGCACAGGTATGGTACAGGCACAATACCAACACATACCCAAGAAGATGACACTTGTCAAAACTGCATGCGGGGGCACATACATTGCAGTGCCACTTGCTGGACTACAATGTACACTTGTCCAGGTGACATGTACGCACATGGCGTGCACCAAACCGTGTACTAGCATCTGTTGCGGTCTTTGTCCTTTGTCCTTTGCGCGGCACTGTCCCTCGTCACTGTGCACCTTTTCTGGGTTTTCAGTTTTGGGGTTCATGAGGTGAGGGAACTAGCCGTGTGACAGATTCAGGTGGGGTGCTGGTTGAGACACATGTCAGCTGTGGTGTCAGCTGTACCTGAGGTTGTACTCACCCATTGCCATCTGGCACCTTCCCTGTTGTGGAGAGGGGGGGGGGGGGGTCACAGTATCAACAACGCAGCCAGTATCAAATACAATGCCGTTTGACTGAGATATGTGACCTCCGAATTGCATGAGGATTACCAACCTTAGGGACTGCGGAGGGAACTCAGGAAGCAACTCATAGTATTGTTCATAAGCCCCATGGTCACGGGGCAAGGGGGGGGGGGGGTGTTGCCCCATATATAAGTTACAGTGCCACCTTCCTGAAGGCTACAAAAAGCTGTGCACAAGGCAGTCTAATGGTGCTCAAATGAATTGCTGAGCCCAAATATGGCATTTAAAAGAAAGTAAGAGCATGTATGTGAATGGATCAGCATGCTTCGGCCTCGTATACGCCATGGTGCTTCGTGCCTCACATCCGTTTCAGGGCTCCGCGTCTTACCTCTGAAACGAAAATCCTGTCTACCACATGCTGACAGTGTCCACAATTAGCAGAACGCGTCTGCTTTCAGCACACAGTGCCTGCAAACCACAGAGGGTGTGATCATTGCGCCCCACCCACCACCCCTGAAGACTTACTGCCCAGCTTATCTGCAAGAGGACCTTTTGTGAACGTTGCTCTCAAAATTGATGTGCAACATGTGACTCTTCCCCTGAGGAAAACCGCGTTGGACCTGGGGGATTGAGAAATTGATCGAGAGGGGCGTGGATGGAGCCTCCTTAGAGTGCATGTCTGCAGAACAAATGTGGATGCTTCACCTGCCCAGTCCACCCACTCTCAAAAACAGGCACATTCCCCTGGAGGTTGTGGCAGCAGACACCTGGTGCTGACTGACGGCAGCTGGAGGCAACCAGGGATCCTTCGGGTGAAAACTTGGCCACACACGAGCGCCACTTGCCAGCCGACTGCCAATCGTTTGCAAATGGTTTGGGCAACTACTGCTGGGCGTGGATACGAGCCAGGATTGGAAACTTAGAGCTAAGCTTTCAGTTCCGCCGTAGCCGCCAGACAAGGAGATCATTGAAGACCCTGGAACAAGCCGACGACTACCAGCCATTTGCTTTCTTTTTTGGCTGACATACGGCGGGTGAGCCTGTTGCTCTGTGGCTCCCAGCTATGCGGATGGGCCGGGATGAAAGGTGACTGATCAGGTGGCAAGTGGGTGTCGGCAGTCACCCCATGGCCCTTAAGGGTTAAGTGTGACCATCATTGAATAACTGACAGTCGGCGGTTAGCATGCAGTGGTCAGCGGTCAGACAACAGGCATCCGCCCTTCCTTTGAAAACAGTACTGCAAACGGGAGGCCAAATGGCACACGAGGCTACTGATCTTCTCGATTACGCCCCGCCCCCCCTCATCCCCCCATTCACCTGCATTTCTTCTGGTGATTCTCGTACACGGAGACCATTTTCTGACCGCTTTCGCGGTCATTTCGAAGCGCAGCAATGCCGAGGCAGCAGGCAACATCTGCCTACAGGGTCCTTGCTTCCGGCGACCTGCCACTGTGGGTACATGCTTAGGCAAGGCCGTGCTGGCGCTGGGGGTCAGGGGAATGTGTTCAAAAAGGGGGCGGGGGGTTGCACATCCAACTGATGAAAAATGTAACTCATGCACAAAAAAATTGTCGAGTCGTGTAATTTTTTTTGCGGTGAATGCGCGTAATTTTGTTTTGCGGGAAGTCGTGTGAATTAGAAAAAAAAATTGAAATTTTTTTTTGCGGTCAACACATGTTTTTTTTTTTTTGGCGGTAAGTCGGCGGCAACCTTAACGATGGGACGCCAAGTCCACAAAGCACATAGCACTCTGTGTGGCCACCAATTAGTTGGGACTCGGCCAAAATAACATAGTTTCACATGGTGTCATTGGCACTAGACTCAAAATCAGGCTCAAGAAAAAGAGTCCTTACAGGGCCATGGCCAACGCTAGTGCCACCATTGTAGGCCACCAAGGCACTGGTATGGAGCCAATATAACATAGTTTCACATGGTGTCATTGGCACTAGACACAAAATCAGGCCCAAGAAAAGAGTCCTGGCAGGGCCATGGCCAACATCGAGTGTGCCAACACTGGGAACAAAATCAAGCTCAAGAAAAAGAGTCCTGACCGCGCCACGGCCAACGCTAGTGCCACCATTATAGGCCACCAAGGCACTGGTATGGGGCCAATATAATAGCATGTTGAGACGCTCCACCATTGGTACACTAAAGGGCAAAGGAAAATACAGCCCACAAAACATGCACCCGCTACAAGTAGTTGCAGAATGCACGCTTGAAGATCAATTCAGTTTTTGTGTCGCTGGACTTGGGCTTTGCACCAGGATTGGGGTTAAGTTGACAAGCGGCGCGCATGGTTCATCGATTTCCATGTGGCAGAGCTCTTGGTTCAACCAACCAAGATATCCTTGTCCGCCAACGAATCTCCCACCCCCAAAGGTGTTGTTTCGCTTGGGATGGTTCTTCGAGTACACCTTTTGGACGTGGGAGGGTCAACACGGGGTGCACTTGGCAAGGCCTTCTTTGACTTCACCTTCGGGGGGGCACTTGGCAAGGCCTTCTTTCTTCGGGGCGGCACTTGGCAAGGCCTTCTGTCCCTTCACCTTCTTCTGTGGCACAAGGGGGGGGGGGGGGCACTTGGCAAGGCCTCCTCTCCCTTCTCCTTCTGTTGTGACACACGGGGTGCCAGAAGAGGGCGGAATTGCTACGCAACCCATGCATTCTCAGGGGTCCCCAACGCCTAGCGCGGGGACAAAATCAGAAAAGGCTACCTCACCCCTGCCTTCTCGGGGGCCCAAAAGAGGGCGGAATTGCTACGTAACCCCTGCATTCTCGGGGGTCCCCAACAAAAGGGAAGAAAATCAGAAGTGGCTACCTCACCCCTGCCTTCTCGGGGTCCCAAAAGAGGGCTGAATTGCTACGTAACCCTTGCATTCTCAGGGGTCCCCAACAAAGGGGAAGAAAATCAGAAGTGGCTACCTCACCCATGCCTTCTCGGGGGCCCAAAAGAGGGCGGTATTGCTACGTAACCCTTGCATTTTCGGGGGTCCCCAACGCCAGGTGCAGGCACAAAATCAAAAGTGGCCAACAAGTGGGCACATCGCCTACATGCATGCATTTTCAGTAAAATTGGTAGTTTTATTCTTTGCGGCAAGGTCGTGTATTTTTTTTTGGGTAAATGGTGTAAAAGAAAAAATCGTCATGTCGTGTAATTTTTTTTTGCGGCAAACGCGCGTACAAAAAAATTGTCACATAGTGTAATTTTTTTTTTGCGGTAAATGTGTGTAAAAAAAATTGTCGCATTGTGCAATTTTTTTTGGCGGTAAACGCGTGTGCGAAAAAATTGTCAAGTCGGCTAATTTCTTTTGTGGTAATGCGTGTAACGGGTTTACACGCATTACCGCAAAAAAGAACACACAAATTACAACATACACATCCAACTGCAGGGCCGGGGGGGGGGGGGCTGCCAATGAATGTTGGGTGTACACTCGGCACCAGAGTCAATCTGAGGCCAAAATGGTGATGATTCTCATTTGGGAGTGCTAGTACACTATGTGCCGCACCCACAGAGCACACCACATCCCCGCATTTTCCTGACTTCTAACCATGCACATCATCCCTTTGAGCTCCAAGAGCTGCACAGTTTTCTTTGTCATCAACCTGTGAAGCGCAGTGGTTCATTGGCGTGCCATCAGATTGGTGCCAGCAATCCCACCCCTTTTCAACGAGATTGATGAGCTGGGCTTACCTTCAGGGTGTTCTGTCTGAGGAGCTTCCAACACATTCTTCGGACTCTGTGAATCTGATCCCGGGGAAAAAGCGCGACAAAGGGGCTTGTGGGGGGGGGGGGGGGATAGAGGTGGAGTAGGTAGTCAGGTGACACTTCTGGTTTACCATTAAAGCTGAGTAGATGTGCCAGTGCCAGTTGGTACCTTTGGGTGTATGCACGAGTGGTGGTGGGGGTGGCATAGCGGCTGGTAGGTTAGCGTGCAGTATGGCTGCTGTCTAGCACCTTGCAGGCCATGATCTCATTCATCATGATCATTTTTTACAGTGTCTGCTCAAGACCTTTGCTTAGCGACTGGGGGGGGGGGGTCATTTTGGGGCTGCTTCAGGACTGGCCAAGCCACCCACCCACCCACCCAGACCCCCCCCCTACTCCCCCAGTAGGGGGGGGGGTTATTTCATCCTGCATTATATGTCCATTGCATACTGAAAATTCTGACTAAGGGTCAGGGACCTACAGTTCAAAACTGCAAGAATCTGGGTTTAAACCCACGCCCGCATATCTGCGGCGCAGGTTACTAACCACTGGACCACCAGCTGTCACAGCAGCACATTGCGCAAGTACTGTGTAGAGCCTGCCATCTGATTTTTTTATCAGAAAAAATGTCTCTGCACCTGGTCCATCCTGGCTACCCGGATAGTTTGGGAGAGTCAAGCCCTACCCAGCCCCTACACAGTTGCCCACCCACCCACCCACCCACCCAGACCCCCCCCCCCTGGGGGGGAGTAGGCACGTTGGGCCAAATTGCCCAAAACCAAACTAACCCGCCCACCCACAGGCCACGGACCCACCCACCCACCCACCCACCCACCCCCCCCCAGTCCAGTGGGACCACCCTTAAGCAAAGGTCTGGTCTAGCACCTTGCAGGCCATGATCTCATTCATCATGATCATTTTTTACAGTGTTTGCTCAAACTGCAAGGTTCTCAACAAAGCAGCAAACCACAGTTCACAGTGCAATTGCCCTGCTGCTGGGCTAGCACCTTGCAGAAAGGGGGGTGGTGGGGGAGTGCCATGAAGGCTGAATGAGTCAGGCGGTTGGTACTTCCAGGTGTACGTAACTCTTTGCCTTTTAAGGAGGGAATCCTCCACTCGTGGATGGGTGGGTTGGTTGTCCCCCCATTGGGTTGGGGATGGAGGGGGGACAGGTTCAACAAAATGCGAGAGGTGGGAAGCCCACTCAACTAACCCCAACAGCCAGGGAAATTATTTTTACTAGGTCAGAGTGGGACAATTGTCCCTCTGCTCACAAGTGCTGCCTGCGCCCCCTGGGCGTCCCTCCCATGCTGGTCCCGGCATGCTCCACACAAAGCCTTTCTCAAAGTAGGTGGGTAGGTGGAACATGAGGGGGGGGGGATTACACACGTGGGGTTCTGTTGCGTCGAATATCGCATCCTCATGGGCCCTATGGAGTTCCACGTCACGTCAGCTGTCCTTGGGAGTCACACATCAAATGGCTGGGTCAAAGCAAGGGGCGGTTTACAGCGTGTCTATGCACAAACATTGTTTGCACAGCCGGACCCATTCACATCTGATGTGTAGCTCATTAAGACTGAGTCATACTCAGTGGTGTGTGTGCATCTCGAAGCGGGCGGCATGTTCAGTTGGGTCAGTCACACGCCCACATGGCTGCTGAGGTGGCGGATCTGGTCCTGAAGCATCTGCACGATCTGCATTCCACTGGGCCTTCTGTGGATGGGACCCTGGAGGCACTGCTCCCTGATCTCCGCTGCATCTAAAACCACAACAACTTTGGAGGGATGAGACAGGGTGTTGCGCCATAAAGACAGGGGGTTCATGTGTGGTCACTTTATGGGGGACAATTTCACGGGCGTGAAGTTTCGCTTCCGTACTTAAAAGGCCACAAGCCTGAGTGTCGCAGGTAGGCTGGCCAGTGGTCCAGGGTCCCAGCTGTGGCAGCCCTGCCGCTGTGTGGAGCATCTTCTGCCCGCACCGCCCCCCACTCCAGGCAGTCCCAGAGGTTGAGGACGAGGGACAGGGGGGGGGGGGGTAGAAAAAAATTCCTGGGATCAGCATAGCGTTTTATTTTCACAGCCAACCCCCGGAGGGGGAGGGGGGGGGGAGTACAAAAATTTTTTCCTTCCATATACAACCAAAGTTTCTAGTGAACTAAGCTTCACGGCAAATGGTTGGTTTATTGCAGAGAAAACAAGTTTGACAACTAAAAAACAGTGCACGTTGATCTTTTGACACCATGGCTCCATCAATGTGAAGACTACGGCCCCAGCTCAACGTGCAAAGCGTGGTAGGGAATCCCACCCTTCAACCGTGGTTAATGAGGAGGGGCGTTACCCCCTCGGTCAGAAGTAGCAGAGCCCCAATACTACTTCTTTGCCCATACCCCTTGGATCAGGCAACAACAGGTCACGCAATGGCTAAATACTTGGTCTTGTCGCGGCACTCCGTGATTGTGGCGCGCACATGGCAACCAAAACGCGTGCACAAAAAATTTCTCACAACAACAAGACAAATTTTACAAGGAGAAGAAACACCACATATTGCAAAAACGCAAAAAAAAAAGTGCAGCACGCGCATCCGAAGCACCACGTTGCACATCGTTTGCCCATGCTTGTGACTCGGCACTGTGCGCATTGCCCAACCCATGACGTCACAGGGTGCCCATTTCTGTGACGTAGTCGTTTTGCTTTCGCTTCGCATTTTGCGACGTTTCGCGTTTCGAGTCGTTGCGCATTTTGAGTCGTTTCGCGTTTTGTGTGGTTGTGCCTACTCTCATGCTGCTACCTACTAATTCTTGGCCCTCCCACCATGGCCGCAGCTTGCTTCTTGCCCTTGCTGGCGACTAGTTTCTTTTTCGCTGGCTTCTTGCTGTTGCTAGCGCAAGCCTCCGAAGGTGCCGCTTGCTTCTTGCCCTTCTTGGTTGCTGTCTTTTTGGCTGGTGACCTGCTACTACTACCACTGCCGTTGCTCTGTTGCTGCCGCTGGAACTCGCACTACTGCCTTTACTACTACCGTCGCCGCCGCTACACTGCGTGGCTAGTAGTTTTTGTCCCTCTTGTCCTCTGCCTCCATAACTGCTTCTGCTTCTCAATCTCCAACTTTCGCATCCTACTGTTGGGTTGCACGGCACCTCATGGCGCGCAGTGCAAGGCAATTTTTTGCCAGATTCACCACATCGTGCCTTTCCGGTGCACGAGGGTCTAGTGACACAATTCCCATGCCATCCACGTACATCTAGTGGACCTTCTCGTATGCATGCCACATCACAGGGTATCTACAACGCCCCCTCGGATAGAGAGTGATGGGGAAGATGAGGTTGCAGCAAATGACCTAGAGACACAAGGTGTACAGTGTTGAGCCCTGCCGTTGGGTATTCCCAATGCCAACGCCATGGCACCTCCTCCATAGCCCATTTGGGGGTGGCAGAGAAAAATTGTGTCACGGCCAATTGGCATTTGGGCTCCAGCAGCATGGTTGTGCCTGCTTGATGTCTTCGGCCCTGACAATGGGCGGCAAATTGTTGTGTGTCCGGACCGGTTGAGACGGACAGCCGCTCCCCACAAATACAATTCCACCCGCTTGTAGCACAGTTTGCCCATGCAATTTTCAAAAGAAAAGAAAGCGAAGAGGATGACATGTCTACAATGCAAAGGTAAACACACATGTGCCACTGTCTAAAAAGCGCAGTAAAACAAGGACCCTCACCATTGACCTTTCCTCTAACCCAAATTGTGAAGCACAATATCCAAATTGATACATCAATGTGTTCGAGGCATTCATTACATGCCATGTGCGAAGGAGTTATTCACAAACATTCACTAATTTGGTGCAAAAAATCAGACTTCTATACCAAAAATTGTTCCCGAGTAAAAAAAGTTCCAAATACTACAATTACTGACCAAATTCCGAGGATTCGCGGAATCATAACTTTTGTGTTGGGTGTTTTGAATTAATAATAAGCAAAATTTTTGCGACGGCATCCAAAATGGGCAAAAAAATACTTTATTTTTGCGATCTTTTTTCTGCGGAACCCATTTTTGCGTAGGGCATGACGCCAAAAAAAATTTGCGTTTTGTTTGCGTTTTTTTTTTGCCTTTTGGAAATTGGGGTTGATTCATTTTGGTACTGCAAGAGACTGTGCGTGCCTTGGACTATGGGATTGCAGTCCATAGCACAGATAAGCACCAACAGGCATGATTCAGGTCTACCAGTTTTTCAACAAACCAGTTCCAAACTCATCCATAATAGTGCCCATGGCACGTGAAATGCTGCCTTGTCATCTCGTCTCGATAATAGTGCATGAACACCCAGGAGAAACCCTCGACCCGCGGGTTTACTCCTTTTTACCAACAACCAACAACCAAATTCGAATCACAAATGGACTGGCAATCAAATGTGCCGAACTAGCCCCTTTATCTGCTTTGGGGCACATCAGCATCCGTATTGAAAGATCTAATATTGTGACAATCCTGGATGCCCTGATACGTGGTCCCTGATTCATCATTCTCTGAAAGCAAAGCAAGGTGCAAAATGGGGCATGAGACACGGAGGGGGGGGGGGGACAAGCAGTGGGGCAAACACAGCTTCCCTCCCGCAATTCTGGCATTCTTGCAAAAAGGGGGGCAAAAAATATTTTATTTTTGCGATTTTTTTGTGGAACCCATTTTTGCATCAGGCATGACGCCAAAAATTAATATTTTTTTGCGTTTCTTTTTTTTTTTGTGGACAACAATACCCTGTGCCGGCAATTTAATATTTTTGCAAATCTTTAGGATTCGGTCGGTATTACGTGACAGTTTTTTTTTTTGTAGGCAACCCCCAGAGGGGGGGGGGGGGTACGAAATGATGATGCAAGGGGTTGAAACGTTCGTTTCATACAATGGGGTATGCTATGCAACCTCAAAATGGGGTATATGGCTGCGCTTGATTGACCAACCTCACTTCAACGCAATTTTCAACAGCCAACACTGACAATAGAGCGTCTCACTGAAATCTCCAGAATTTCGGGTGGTTTGCGTGATTTGAGACATGAAATCTTTCATGTGAAAACTGTACCTTATTCCTGTTGATGATGGAATTGCACTCAATATTGCTGGACATCATGGTGTTAGTGGTGTTTCTGCCCTTGTACCTTCAGTGATATCTTGGTGCCTTTTGCTGATCCACTCAAGATCACAACCAGGCACAACTCCAGATACTTCCAATACTGCTGTGTCTCGAAGCTGATGCATCTTACACCTTGAGTTTAAGCTGCTGTAACATCAGTTTTGAAATGGGCGATAGTGCTGTTGCGTTCAGGGAATTGTTGGCTTCGTCAGCACTTGCAGGCCTGGTCTTTGAAGGTCCTTCCCAACAATGGATCCAAACAAAGTTTTTAGGCAAGGACTCCGCCTAAACTGATGCCTCTTAAAAGCTTGTGTCTGTCAACAAGAGCCTGTTCCCTCCCCCCCATCCTATTGTTCTTGATAAACCAAAGCGGCCCCAAACCTCGGCCCTTGTGGGTAATGCTAAAACTGTTGGTATGTCAAATACGGTCTGTGACACGTCCTCGTGCCCCTGCAATAGGCGTTGGTTCACCTTCCAAGTGCCGTCGGTTCAGGCTCCACCATCAGGGGTTACTATCAGACCGACGGATGTGGACTTGGGCCTCACTTGCTGACAAAGAGTGGCCCGGGAACAGATAGGATGTCCGTCTCAGTTGAACAGGTTCACGTACTACCTACATCGCCGTGGACAATGACGAGGGAAGAACCGGGGCATGCAAGTGCAGCGTGCCTCAGCCCCAGACCTTGAACAGGGGATTGGGCATGTGCAATCAGCCCTGAGGAAGGAGCACCTTCGATACTGGACAGCAGGGCGTAGCCCAGGTTCCAGATCTGCGACGCTTGATCAGCCCCGTAGCATTTGCCAGCAGCTGAAGTAGGGCGCACACATCTGTGAAAGGGTGGTGTGGGGACTGGTGTGAACTGGCCGGATCGGAGTGAAAAAGCAGGTTGATATTAATCCCTCGCCTCTTCATGAATTGGAATGCAGGAAAACTAGGCATAGCCTCCCCATCACACAGTCACCGAACTGGGGCAACTGCAGCTTTCCCAGTCGACTCACATCAGCACCCCCTGTGTTTATTCTGGCTGTCCCATGGCGGGGGGGGGGGGGATTGCGGAGAAAATTTGGTCGAAATTCTACAATGCCACTGAAAACTTTGGTACAAACTTCCCAGATTGTGGTACCCCCCCCCCTTGTATAAGCTACGCCAAAGTCCTAAATTAATATGGTCCCTACGCCTACTGTAGCTTGAACACGGGCGTAGCTTGTGCGCGACACATACAACTACCGACACCGGGCGCCCAGGTTCAAACAGAGAGGATTGCATGGTGAGCTGGTGCAAACAAGGGGCATTAATGCACAAATATCCCCAAAATCAGAGCTATGTGGGTTCAAGTGGGCAAACACTCACAACAAATGTGTCCATGACTCTATGTGACTCGCAAATTTGTCACCAAACCCATGTCTTATGTGGCTGCGCTACGTTGAGTACCAAATTAAAATTAGGTCCCAAATTAATACGGTCCCTACGCCTACTGTAGCTTGGACAAGGGCGTAGCTTATACAAGAGGGGGGGGGGGGGGCAAGCATGGACTGTGAATAGTGGTTATTATTTCCTATGGGCCTTTGGTTGGTTACACTCATTTCCCCGAGGATTCTGGATGCTGACATATTGCAGCGGCTCCAAGTAGCCAAAGGGTCCCTGTAGAGCAAGCTGCACGGCACAATATGCATGCCAAGAGCGCTTACAATGACACCTAGAGCAATGGCTAAAGACCTTAAAATGACGTGGCATAATTTGGCAGAGTTTTGTTGTGCCAAATTAAAATGTCGCCTGTTCCAAATCCCCCCCCCCTGGCCCCTTCAAGTCAAGGTTGCGGCACATACACAAAAAAGGAAATTCTGTGGCCGTCCCAGATATGCTCGACCCGTTCCGGGAACAGAACACACACACACACACACACACACACACACACACACACACACACACACACACACACACAATTGAAGCGAGACGAACAGGCAGACAGACAGGGCACTGCACTGGTCGCTAACGAATCTCGTCAGGCCGTAAGAAAGTAGAAGAAGGTGTGGAAGAGCATGCGGCTAGGCGCCTTTCTGCAGTACAGCAGGTACACGGTCAGAAGGCACCAACGGGTGGGGCGGTCCACTTGTCGTGTCCTGGTGTCCTGGTCATGCCAAGGCCTGTGCCCCAGGAAGTCCCTTACCCCGCCCTGCCCCGTCAGTCCTCGCTCCGCTGTTCCCCTGTACCATCAGGACAATTCGGGTGTTGGTAACCTGCAAGAACCACCCGTCACCGGGGGGACACACACACACACACACACACACACACACACACACACACACACAGACATGTACACAGGTGCGCCCAGGGTGTGTCCAGGGACCCGCCGGACATTTGCCCAAGGCGAGGCCACCGATCCTGTGGCCAGGGTGCGTGTCCCCACACAGCGCTCATACTTTTTGCTCTCAGGGGATCGATCTGTCGACTGTGGGAACAGACAGTTGCGCTCTCTGTAGCATGGCCGGTCTTCCCACAGGCGCTCACCTTCAGACAGCAGATTGAGGCCATCGAAATCTGAGGACAGCAGGCAGTACATATGGCCGTGGGGGAAGAAAGCATTGGAGGGACCGTGCTGCGGGAAGGGAGGCAGAAATGCGATTCTATGCCTGGGGGGGGAGGGACAGGTCGAAGTGCAAGGGAGGTTGGGGTGCGACAGGGCTTTTGGGGGGGCGGGGATGATCTCATTAAAAGACTTACTCAAACTGCAAGGGTCACAACTGGGTGCAGCAAGGCGGGGGGGGGGGGGGGTCCATGGGGGCTGGCTGGTTAACATTGGCGAGAGCCTCTTTGGGTCCCAGTCCGACGGTCCGGACGCTGTGCATCTGCGCCGTAACTGCTCCCGTCCGGGGGATTCCGGGGTTCGGACCATCGCAAAGGGCAGCCCGAATCCGTGTCGAAACAAGGAGCCGTCGTCAATTTCCCTCAACCGCCGACTTCTCCAGGCGGACCCCCTGCCCCCAGGCCCTCTGCTACACCCTCCCAAATCAGTGGTAGAGAGCAGCCTCCGAACATCGTGCGCAGCCTGTGACGCGCCGGCAGGGCAGTGGATGCGAGGAGGCAGTGAGGGTGCAACGGGGAGCAGTGGGATCAACATTGAACTCTGCCCCACAAAACTGCATGTTCCCTCCCCCACTCCCGACGCAAACGACCTCCAACAACAACAGCAGGTCACACAGACAAAAGACATTGCACTGGACACCGGGTGCACTATTGGGCATGCCAATGCATGGACGGGCCACGTGTTGGGCAACAACCACATCCCCATGACAATGGTCCACTTGCTGTCCCCGTTTGACATGGTTACAAAACCACGGGTGGCTCCTCGGGAGGTTGATTGACTGGATAGCCCCCTGGCGTAAGACTGGCCCCTCCAAAGAAAAACGGCGGGGGGGGGAGGGCTTTCCCACCTGCCGTACTGTGAAATGTCTGTTTTGGCGTGGAGTCTTGGCCACCGAAAAGGAAGGGAGGTTTTGCGCAGCCCCGCATGGAGTCACTTCCCACAGATCCGCCCTGGACTCGCTCTGTTTGCAAATCCCAAAGGCCAAAAAGACTGTGCAATGAAATAAAAGATCCACAAATTTCAGCTCTCTTCAATGTAGAAATTCAGAGAAATTGGCTGAACTATCGACAAGAAAACCAGATTCGGTGTGCGCACGCGAGCTGCGAGCCATTAAATTACAGCCGTGGAAAGCACGTCATGGAAAACACCGGACAATGGACAGGCTTCCCCAGAGCATGCTTCGCCACCCTTGTGCAATGCCCGCACGGATGGCCCAGTGCGCGTCCGTGGGGTATCGCTACCGCCCTGCAATGACAGCGCCGACCTCGACCGACCGCTGGACGAGCCCCCCGCATTGAAAGAAACGGCATACCCACCAACAGCACGTTCCAGTCTCTGTCCACAACGTACTGCTTGGGCTTGTTGTCCATGATGTAGTAGTACTGCCCCGTGGGCAAGTGCGCGATGCACGTGTGCATCTGAGCCAGGCTCAGGGCCATCTTCAGCTGCAGAACGCGGGGGGGGAGTCCAGCTTGCACTACAAACCTGGTTGCGCCCACAGAGGCTCTCAGGCGTAACTCCTCTCCCCCTTGCGCAAGCACGGCCCAAGTCCCGAAATCGACGGTACCACGGGGTCAGGCGCATGGACATGAAATGAGGGTGCGTGCGGGGGAAGGCATCGATAGCCACGGCTGCCAATCACTGCAACCGAATCAAAACGCACTCCACAACGCAGTGCTGTGATGGGCAGAAGCCAGTGTTACGTGCATGCCCCAGCCCCTCGTTCCTTCTCCCCCAACACACAAGGGGCTTACATTCATGTGACTCGACATCCACAAAATTGGCGGTCACGAAAACGACGGTAACACGGGACCATCGTGCTGAGACAAGGCCCTGCCTGCGCAATCGAAGGGGGGGGGGGTCTGCAATATCAACAAAAAAAAAAGGAAAACATGGCGTCCGACGCAGGGATGCATTGGTGGCTGGAGGGTCATCAAAGGCGGTTGAAGGGCAACCGACGGCGGTTGGAGGGTAGTCACCAGCGGTTTGAGGGTACCTACGGCGGCCACAAACGTCCCCCGGGACTGCACCGGCTTCGTCATCATAAAGAGGCTGTGGTCGTGCAGAGCAAGCAGGGCACACCCGTTGCAGTGCTTTCGGGCTCGACGAGGCGGCGGGAAACACGCCGCGCTCGTAGTACGGCCACAGGCTCCACGTGTGTTGCTGAGGACACGGGGAAACGCAGGCAGAGGGGCGGTGGGACGGGGGCCAGGAATGGCTCGGAAGGGGTCATGGGCGGCGGGTGGATGTCGTTGGATGGGTGCGTGAGGCATGTTGTCGACCAGGGGTTGACGAAAAAAGGATTGCGCGCGGGGGGCGGTCGTTGGAGCCCCCTTCTCTTCCGTCGGGTTGCTGTTTCTTTACGGGGCCCTGGACAGTCACCCGCTCTTCCCTTCACATGCTGCGTCGGGTCGCTGTGTGTTGTCGGCTGCTGCGGCCTGTGCTCCTGCTGGTGTCGTTTCCGCGTTCGCGGAGCCCAGTCGTTGGTGTGCCGGGGCTGTGCTGGTTGCGGCGGGTGCCGTTTGTGTGTTAGCGGTGCGCAATAGTTGGCGTACGGGGTTGTGCTGGTTGCCGCGGGGGTCGTTTGACGGTTTTCGCTGCCCACGCACCTCTGCTCTGCGGTCGTCCACCACCTGCCTCGCCACGTTTCCGTGTGCGTGAGGCCCAGGTGCCCCACTCCTCCACGCGTTGTACCGGCTGTCCACCCCAGCGCTCCACCTCTCTGTGGGTCGCGCGCGCCCCCCCCTCCCCTTCAGGGCTCGGGTGACGGGGACTGCACCAACCACCGGTCCCGGGGGGGGGGGGGGGGGAGGGACACATACAACCCAAAACGATCCCCCACGTCGCGCTGATCATTTTGACTGTACACATGTTTGGGGGAAATGGTGCAAAATCCTTCCGTTACAACAACGGTCCTGTCATGCGGGCCTGTTTCCCAGGCCCCCACCCCTCCTTCAGGGGGGCCCGAACGCTCCCCCCCCCCCCTGCCGCCGGGCGCAAACCTTTTTCCCCCCACCCAAGGGTGGCAGGCCGACGTGGAACCTCCACAGATTGCTTTGCGATAGAACTACAGAACCTCCACGATAGGTCTTCGGCATGGCCCCCGGGCCAATGCGCGGCGCACTTGTGCTGTGGATACCGCACAGTGTACACCCGATACGCCCGGCGCTACACCACGGAGACGTCCACGCTGCTGCAGCCACCCCTCCCCCGGCCCCACCCCCAGGACAGTCTATTCCTAGTGGCATCCGTGGAGGGCAACCGAATGCGGTTGTAGGGCACTCAAGGACGGTTTGGGGGGCGCGATTGATATTCGGACTCCACCAGTGTTCTCGCGTCAAGAGCGGTTTGGGGGAAGGGGATCAACGGCGGTTGGGGGGTAGACGAAGGCGGTTGAAAGGGTGACCGGAGAACAGAACAAAAAGAACTGCCATCCCCCAGTGTGGCCTCACTCGAGGGGGGGGGCGAGGTAGATAGTCGGCACAGAGTCCCCCACCCCCCATCCCATCCCCCATCCCACCCCCCAATACCTCCGAGGTATGGGGGCTGGGGGGCGGACTTCGCGCCGTGTGTGGCAAAGGGGGGGGGGGGGGGCAAAACGGGCGGGAGGGGCCGGGTCGAGAGTGCCATGAACCGGAAGTCAATGCCCTTTGTTGGGGAGGCAGGTTGGACCGGTCCCTGCCCTGACTTAGCAAAGTGCTGATGCAGCGCGGGGGGGGGGGCGGGGGGCATACCGAATGAAAACAATAGCCCACGGGTTTGGCAAAGCCGTTGGTCTCCCCAAACTGCTGCGCCAACTGCCACTCCTTCATGATAAAGGACTGGCGGCTCTGGGCCCCCGAATGCGTGTTGCGCTTAAACCCCCGCAGGCCCTCCTCCTGGTCCGACTTCAGCACGTACCGCACGCCTGCCAAACGCATGGGGCGTGCGCCGTGCCATGCAGAGGCGTGTGGAAAGCCACAGGGATCTGGCAGCCGTAGCGCAGGGCGGTGCACGGCAATCCCATGCGGGGGCAAGCGACACTCTCATTCGTCAGTGCCTGCCCCGCCCATTCCTGTGCGTGCTCGCACAATCTCTGGGCATGTTTTCAGTGCCAGCGCTTGGGAAATCCGGCTTTTTGGATCTGGTTTTCTTCAGGGACCGTTTGCTTTCCACAGAGGCAGAGCCACAGGGACGGGCAGCAGAGGCCGAGGAAGTGGCAAAGGCAGTGACGGTGACGCGGGGTCACCTTGCGTACACAGGGCCGTGCTTGTGCTTTGTGATACGGCAACGTTTGTCATGGCTCCCAATCATATCAAAACCCCTCAAAATGGCTGGCACTCCTTGCACAAGGCGGTGACGGGCAGATGCAAGTCTCAGATGGATGCGTCAGCCCCTCTTTCCTTGGTACCCACAGACAACGAGCTCACATTCTTGCGACTTTACACGATGCATGACAAAACTGAAGGCCCCAAAGATGACAGTAACTCCGAGTCGCCGCGCCTCAACAAGGCCATGCAGTTCTCCGTAATCGTCTTTTTGCCATGTGTTATGCATTCGTGATCTTTGTGTCCCATTTTCCATGCATACCGGGGGGGGGGGGAGATCTTCACTTGCGACAGTTCTGTGGATGCGTGTGCCACTGAATGCGTGTGCCGATGTGTGATGTGTGTGCTTCCACACCACCACGGCAACTGCTGACAGCCACGTCCACGGGGTCTCAGGAAGAGGCACTATCGAACCCCCATGCATTGACCACCCGGGAATGCAGGTGCGGCTGTTCAACATTGTGGATAATGGTACCAGGGCAGTGGTTGCGGAAGAAGGGCAGGGCTTGGGCAATTCTCGACGTCATCAGTTCTGCAGCCCATTGGTTGCTCTCCGCTGCACTCAACGGACGGTGCAGGTTCGTGGCGGTTCCTAACCCTGACCCAGTTGGATGTGCACCATTGAAAGTTTGTGTGCAATTTGGCCGCACCACCTCTGTGCAACGTGGTCCTCAGGGGTAGAAAAGGGGGGGGGGGATTGCTGGCATCCGTCACAACCAGCTCAACAGTTGGAGAAACGGCGGTTGAAGGGTACCGGACGGCGGTCGGGTTGCACATACACGCGCCGGTACATACATTTTCACACACACCACACCGAAAAACTTGAAAACCGGTCGGCAGCAGCAGCACAAGACCTGTGACCACAACCTGCAACAGGAAGCCCACAGCCAACACCTACGGCTGTCCCAACGCAGGGGTCAGTGTCCGCCTTCT
Organism: Eutreptiella sp. 'Long Island Sound 2002'; assembly: GCA_964036045.1. Classification (NCBI taxonomy): domain Eukaryota; phylum Euglenozoa; class Euglenophyceae; order Eutreptiales; family Eutreptiaceae; genus Eutreptiella; species Eutreptiella sp. 'Long Island Sound 2002'. The sequence continues at coordinate 33,762,619 of OZ038401.1, read as the reverse complement.
CCTCCGGGAAGTAATGATGGTCGTGAAATGCAGCAGCACGTGTGCTGTGTCTTGAACGTTTGCATGTGTAACGCATTGCGGAACCAAGATTTTGGTTGTGAACCGCACGGGGTTGTGGGCAGACTGCCAAAACATGATTGCCATGCGCACTGCCGAGGGTGTTTGAGGCTTCTATGGCCATCTTAGCACGAGAGGTCGCGCACTGTGGAACATTCTACAGCATTCCCTGGGGGACAGCGACAACCGGTCTTGATGCGACCCACCTCCCAGCTATCTCTCAAAACCCGGGGGGGGGGTGGGGGGGATATTGGTGGGAGGGCTTGGAGGGGGGGGGGGGGATTGGCGGTACGGGTTGGGGAGGGGGGGGATTGTGGGGTTCCTCAGGGGGTGGGGTTATTGGGGGGTGGCTGCGCGCGACCCACTACTACCACATGCATGACATCGAACACAGAGCCGCATATCCACTAGGAAGGGCTGAGTGCCATGTCCATCCTGCGGAGCCAGGGCCATTGCATGAGGGCATGGGATTGAGGGGGGGGGGAGGGGGGCATTGGGTTGAGTTGAGGGACGGTTGCCGTGACGTGAAGGGGGCGGTGGCGTGAGGGGCCCTGGTCAGTGGATTGCTCAAGTACTCTGGACGGGGACAGGGATGTGCTTATCCATTGGGGGGGGGGGGAGTCTGGCGCAGCCCCCCCCCCAGGGCCTCACAATCCACTAAGGAGGGGTAGGGCAGGGCAGGGCAGGGCAGGGCAGGGCAGGCCACATTGTGCCCCGTCCCTCACTACAACTTAACTTAATATTGCCTGAGAGTGGAGCAGAGTGGAGCAAGGAGCAGAATGGGGCAAGGAGCAGGCAAAACCCCACATGGCCCTACCCGTCACACCACTGCGACCAACAAAAGACCCATGCATTCAGACTGTCACTGAATTTCAAGACGTTTCTGATATGCGGAGTGGGATCTTGAATTCCAGGGATGTAGGAGGGAGTCAACAGAGCCCCCTACAATTAAACCAACACACCCAAGCCATTTTTTGGGGGGGGGTCAAAAAGGATTAAAGCTTTGACTGAACACAAGTTGCATCATGACTGTTCTTGACCTCCTGATGGCGCTGCTTCCAAAGCCACCAGATTTCCCCTTTCTGAATTTTGCAGTGTGGGGCACAAAGACAACCTGAGGCACTCTTGAGGTCGTTGATCGCAGACTGGGAGCCGATTGGGATGGGTAGGGGGGGGGGGGGGGCAGCGCTCCAGATCGGCCTCGAGCCTCTGTTATGTAGCCTTGAAGCAATGTCGGTCACCCTGCAACCCCTGTCGCTCGGCAGAAGTAAACTCGAGCTCTTCCTTGTCAATGGTGCCCTGGTCCAGGTCCCATTGCAGTCGTGGAAACCAACAAGGCGATCATGCTCAATCGAGCCCAGTACGGGTTTAATGGAATGGATGGGGTGCCCATTGGCTTAACAGAAATGCACCCACTTGGGGACTATCTGTCAAAACCCGGGGGGGGGGGGTCACAAACAAGACCGCCAGGACTGCAGTAGAAACATGTACAGATATACCTTTTAGAGAAGCTTTGAGCGCTTAAAGAAGGGGGGGGGGGGGCTGATGCACCAGAAGGTGTCACACATTACTTGGGGCGCATGAGATTGTGGGAACCAGGCAAGCGGGTGCTAGCGGAATGCCGATTTGGGGCCGCTGTAGTGCCACAACACACCGACCCTTCTCAAAAACGCTGCTTTTTGAGGCTTCGGTATTACACACACTGTGCTGGGTTCGGGCATCAGGGGGCTTGCTATTGCATTCCTTGAGGGATTAGTGCCACACCTTCATAGACCACCAGGTAGACCGTCTTCTGATATCCCGTGTATAGGACCTGATGCACCTCAAAGAGGTGCGTGTGTTTGCATCTGAACTGGCTCTTACCAAGCGGCGGGGCCTGACAGAACTCCGGGAGCCCCAGGCGTGCGGTCCAGTTGTACACGGGGTCCACCGCCGGGGTCTTCAGGAGCATGCGTTTGTTGGGGCTGACGGCCTCGAAGTGGATCGGGGAATCGAAGACTTTGCCCAACTTGTGTACGGGAGGGAGGCCGGCGGGGGTGGCCACAGGCGCGGCCGCGGCCAATCCTTCCGCCGCGTCGACGAGGGGGGGCATGTTCCCGAGGCCCGGCCCAATGGTGGGCTGGGCGGCGGGCTCTGGTGCGGCTGGGGCCCCCACAAGGACCGGGACCTTCACCGCGCCGTCCATGTCGGGGCTCCCAGCCTCGGCCTCTGAAGCCCCCGGGGGCAGGAGCATGGGGTCCTCAGGCCCGCTGGCGTTGCGCAGCGCGACCGGGACCTCCTGTAGCTCGAGGGTGAGGGCCGGTAGTGGGGCCCGGTCCGGTGAGGCAGGCGAGGGGCTCGGCCCTGCCACTTGCCGTTCTCTGCAGCGACGGACCTCAGCTGCTTGCCGCTCCAGCTCCTGCAGACATCGCGGTTTGGGGGGGGGGGGGTGGGGGGCGGGGTAGGGGTCGGAAGCGGTGATGACAGGGCAGGGGGACCTTGGGCCAACCCCCGTGTGCTCTCAACACAGTCCCGGCCAGTACACACCGTGTCGGAACACAGCCTCACAAGACCCCGCGGGGGCCCTGATCCAGGTGCTCAGTGAAAAATGGAAAGTAAAGCCCGCGGTACTCTCGTGCGCCTGGACCTCAGCAACGCACCGGCCGGGGTGCACTGTGTTTGGGAGTCCCATCACCGGCTGGGCCTGGCTGAACACACCCCTCAACAGGGGCTCAATCGACATGACCTTCCAAAGCCATCCCGCAGGTGCCGGCATCCTCCCAAAGATCCCCCTCCCAGTGTCTCCGCAAGGCACCCCCCACCAGTTTGACAGCACAATCACCGCAACCACCCGACTACAAAGAAGATCCGACCCTGAATACCACAGGCAGTTGGAACTCGTACCACTGCCCCAAGTATCTGTCGAAGACTTCGGTGGAGCGGGCGAGGGGGGGGGGGGGTGGCACAAGGCCTTGGCAGGGGGGGTGGGGGCGTCCGGCCGCAAGCAGGTCAGAAGCGCTCCACACATGCACATCCTGGTATGCATATGCAGCAATGTCCGGCAATTCCACTGAGATCATCACTATAAGACAATCACGTGTGCTTCCATACAAACGCTTTCCACCTATATTGGCCTGTATTTTGTCAACACCTGAGTGTTTCCATCGTACAACACAGGTTGGGCGCCCTCGGGCTCTTGTCCTTGCCCCGTTCACCTTGCTTGCGCTGGCACTCCTTGGCCAAGTGAGGAGGGTCAGACCATCACCGTGGGGGAAGGTTTCGGAATGGTTGTACAGGAGGGGGAGGGGTTGGAGGCGAAGGAGGAAATGGGGGGGGGGCTGGCTGGGGAGAGCACGTCGGACCCTCAACAATACAAAATTCCTTTGATTATTCTGGGGTAGGGTTCAGGTTCAGCTTAGGGTGAGGCTCAGGGACCTACTAACCCTGGCCCTAGCCCTAGAACCAGGGTTAAGGTCAACGGCAGCTTCTAGGAGAAGCAAAGCAGTGAACAGATAAGAGTCCTGCCCCGCAAAATCACACACAGCAAAATTTGCCCTTGTCAGGAAACTGTTATCCTCCGACTGCACATGGACCATCTCAACAGCCCTCAATCTGTTGTAATGTGACATGTCGTTCACAGGAGTTTTTCTGTCATATTTGAATTCTACATGGAATCTTTTTTTTTGTTCCGTGCGAAACCATCGACAACTGCTCGAGATTGTTCGGCAATTCAGACACATGGTCTGAGACAGTACATCACCGTCCCTTGGTACCTTTTCACCATCCTCACAAAGAGGGGGCATAAGGTTGTGGATTAGCTTGGTGATGCAGCATGTGCCCTCCCCACGGGCCACTCCTGCCTGATGGATATTTGAATTCTACATGGAATCCTGAGCAGTACTGAGAGTACACTTTTTTTTTTTTGAAAATTCACCCCTTGCTGGAGGCATGGAAAAAAATTTCCGGCGCCCTTGGACACAGCCTGTGAACACCCAGGAGGACGGTGAGGGGTCGCATACAAAACCGCCCCCCACCCCGTGCTGAACACCTCTGGAATCAAACCACATTCCTGAATCATCATCCTTGAAAAGCATCCACGCTAGCACCCTTTGTTGGTTGGCGGCCCATGCACAATGGACAGCCCTGCAAAGGCATCAGCGCTTCAACGCCTGCACCCATGTCAGGGGCAGGGAGTGCAAGTCAGGACCAGGATCCATAGAGCCCCTGAAGAGGAACCAAAAAAAAAGCTCAATGGACAGGGCCCCCCAAACCCAACCCCTGAGGATCCGCAGCACCAAAAGCTGTGGTATCTGTGTTTGAGGTGACGGCACTCGCACCCTCCAGTCGGCTGTCACACCTCCTCCATCAGCTGCAGCCGCTCGTGCAGCTGAACAGCGCTGAGGCCGTACGCGGAGACACGCACAGAGGGCGCCAGGACCCACGCGGCCGCCGTGATAATCAAGATGGTGCTGCACATGAGGGCGGCCACCACCGCCTTTGCTGCGCAAGAGGTGGCCATGCGACCAGCCCATGCCGCTCAGGCGGGGGGTATCGCGTCACGAACACCAAAACCCTGAACAGAAGGTTGCATGTAGGGACTGCAGAGCAGGCAGTGCTCTGACCTACAGGGAAAGGGCTGAATGGTTTGAATGGTCTAAATAGTACCCCCCAGGGTGCAGGCAGAAAAGTAGACAGGATCCTGTGTGCACGCGGGTTGTGCACCCTTTTATATGATCACACAGCATTCAGCCCCACGATCAAACCTCGCAGAAAGCCCTGGGATAGCAACAAGGGCGCAAAGAGGACAGCGAGCAAATAGTCATCTCATCAACATTCCGCTGCCACAGTTGTGCAAAGATGTGCTCCACATGGGCATGACACCAGCCATGCACGTGATCATATTACTTAGTATCTGTCTTCACCAAAAAGACACACCATATGGATGTGACCCCTTGTGTACCCCATCATGTAGACCAACCTCACGTTCAAGAAGATTGCGCAGATGACAATGAAGCAAATCCCTGTCCAATGCAGCGAGGAGTGATAATCCTTGCAACTGGCTGCTAGATGTAATCCACCAATACCCAGCACTACGGTGATAATTGTGTAAGCGCATCTGGAAATATGGCAGCATAGATCAGACAGGATGCAATGGGGATAATCAAAGCCAGACCAATGGGATGCACGTGTGTGGAGCGTGGTCAGGTGCAAACAAGCTGCCAACTGGTCACAAACTGCTTATCATGGCATGAGCTGCCAGTGGCTGCTACACCAAATCCAGTAACGCGGAGCATGGCATTGGCAATTATGTCAGTTCATCTGGAAATGCAGCAGCATGGGCAAATCAGACGGGATGCAATGGGGATAATCAAAGCCAGACCAATGAGATGCACGTGTGTGGAACGTGGTCAAATGCAGGTAGGCTGCTAAACGGGCCAAATACATGTCATGGCATGAGCCGCCATTGGCTGGCACACCAAATCCATCAATACCCAACACTACAGTGTCAATTATGTGAGCTCATCTGGAAATATGGCAGCATGGGCAAATCAGACGGGATGCAATGGGGATAATCAAAGCCAGACCAATGGGATGCACATGTGTGGAACATGGTCAAATGCAAACAAAATGCCAACTGGTCACAATGCCTATGATGGTATGAGCTGCCAATGGCTGCTACACAAAATCCAACAATACCTAGCACTACGGTGTCAACCATATGCGCTCATCTGGAAATATGGCAGCATGGGCAAATCAGACGGGTTAGAATCAAAGCCAGACCAATGGGATGCACGTTTGTGGAATGTGGTCAAATGCAGGAAGGGTGCTAAACTGGCCACTATGCATGTCATGGCATGAGCCGCGATTGGTTGGTACATCAAATCCACCAATACCCAGCACTACGGTGTCCATTGTGCAAAGCTCATCTGGAAATGCAGCAGCATGGGGAATCAGACGGGATGCAATGGGGATAATCAAAGCCAGACCAATGGCATGCACCTGTGTGGAACATGGTCAAATGCAAACAAAATGCCAGCTGGTCAATGCCTATGATGGCATGAGCTGCCAATGGCTGCCACACCAAATCCACCAATATGCAGCACCACAATGTCAATTCTGTCAGCTCATCTGGAAATTCAGCAGCATGAGGAAATCAAACGGGATGCAATAGGGATAACCAATGGCATGCACCTGCGTGGAAAGTGGTCAAATGCAAACAGAGTGCCAACTGGTCACAATGCATATGACAGCATGAGTTGCCATTTGCTTCTACACAAAATCCAACAATGCCCAGCACCACAGTGTCAATTATGTCAGCTCATCAGCAGTTATAGCAGCATGGGGAAATCAGACGGGATGCAATGGGGATAATCAAAGCCAGACTAATGGGATCCATACGTGTGGAACATGGTCAAATGCAGGTAGGGTGCTAAAATAGCCACAGTGGGAATGGGTGCATGGTGCGCGAACGGTGCGCACTGTTTGGGGCAATTACACAGCTTTCACCCCCCAATGGGACCCTCACAGAAAGGTACTACACAGCAACATTGGAATCCAGAAAACAGCCAGGAAATGAGTTTCTTGCAGTCCAAAATGGACCTGGATTGTACAGAGCAAAAGTGATTCATGTAGAACACATAGGTATCCAAATGCATACGTACAAGAAGCTGAGCAACAATGCTCACCATAAAATATTGCCTGCAAAATCGACAGTCACTGTGACCTTATAAGGGGTCGCAACATAACTTGGGCACATGGCCTTCACCATCCGCCTTCACCAATTGAATCAATCGGCAGGGCATCCAACACTCCAACATGATGATGTTCTTCTTCACACAAGCTCCTGCACGGAGATATATGCAAAAAATCACACAACATGTATGGCTTTGATGGCAGGTTTCACAGAATGTCAACTCACAGGAACCACACTTCTGCACACCAGGGCTGGACCATAGCCCCTCGGGAACATGGGGCCATGGGCCGTAAGGTTGGTCCCTCAGTTTTCTGTTATTCACAAATTGTTCCATGTGCAGCAAGATGCGAGGTATGTGAGGATTTGTTCCTCTGTCCTCTTGTCACATGCTGCACATGCCTGGGGTGTAGCTTCAGGCATTTCTTCCGGGGCAGGGACAGGCGCTGGTCTCTTACCACCCCTACCCTTGCCCTTGCCCCTATCTCTTCCCCTTCCCGGATCCTCCCTTGTGCCCCGTCCTTGACTCTGCTAGGTACTACTACTACTACTACTTGCAGTGGAACTGGTACTGGTACTGGTACCTGGTGCAGAAAAAAAACCCGTTCCGGTACGTTGCTTTTTCAGAGCCTGTTGTTATCTCTTGTCCTCCTGGTTTCCTCGCAACCGGGCTATTTCTAGGCCCATTGTAAAGTCAATTGAGCCCCCAGCACGTTTACCCGGATCCTTGGGTCTGTGATGACCCCAGCCACAACACAAAATGCTGCGAACAACACGTGGGACAGCAGGGATCTCTGGATACCATGGGCGGTCCCTCTCCCAGAAGGTCAGGTTTGCGGATCTGAAATGTTCCATAAACACCTGCGCTGCAGGGGCTGGGTTGGAGGCATTTTCAAGCCAGTGGGTTGGGTAGTTACAGGGAAAGCAAAGCGGGCTTGCGCCATGAAAGCAGTCTCTCTTAATGCCAATTGTGGCAGCCTAGCCCGCGTGGCTTGTTTGTACCGCAAGATTGCAGACACCACAGTTGAGCCCCCACCAACACGCTCTGGTCGTTGAGACTTGCCCTTCCTTGTAGAACCACCGCTATGAAATACACCATGCCGGGTCCTGCATGGACGGCGGACACAGAACATGCAGAGGTGGGACACATACCAAAGGCACTGTGAACGAACTGTTAGCCAGCTGTGCGTTGCACTGTCAAAATCACTGTTGCTGTAACCCTGGCCGGCGCCGGCGCTGCGCAGCGCCGGGGTTCGGCACCGCGGTCGCGTCATCCCTCCGCTCGTGGCCGGCAAGAGACGAGGCTAGGCCCACCAGGACCATGTGCGTATGAGCGCACCCCACCCCGCCCCAGTCAGCTGGAGCATTGGCGGCGGCGGTCCCACGGGCTTTCCCCCCGACGCCGGCCGCTGCTCACCAGACTCACAGCAAATCCCCTGTTGCTCAGACAAACAGACAGAGCAATCAGAAAGCGCGCACAACATCAACAATAAGACCTCAAACGACTCTCTGCCATGTCAGCAAACTTTCTGCAAAAGGCGCCAAAATTGCCATGCGGAGGCACTAAATCCCAACAGCGTAAAAATTCCTCGGCTACTGCAATGTATTGATTCTTGCCCGTGGTATCCCACCTCTGCAACAGCCAATCTACAACCTCCTGCCACTCTTCAGAGGTGAGGTTAATGATGACACCCTTGGCAGCTTGGCGGCGTTCACGCTGCCGGCCCCGTGCAGCCTTGCTAGTCTTGGATGCATGGTGCTTCAGGGGTGGTTGGGGGTCACCTTGTGCTTCAGGGGAGGCATGCTGACCATCCACGGGAAACACTTTCTTCGTGAAGTTCAGGGGGGGCATCTTGACCATCCCCAGAAGCATGTTGTTCATCAGGTTCAGGGGGGGCATCTTGACCATCCCCAGAAGCATGTTGTTCATCAGGTTCAGGGGGGGGCATCTTGACCATCCGCAGAAGCATGTTGTTCCTCAAATTCAGGGGGGGCGTCCTCACCATCACGAAAATCAATCTGTTCATCAAGTTCGGGGGGGCGTCCTCACCATCCATGGAAGCATGTTGTTCATTAAGTTCCTTGGGGGCGTCCTGACCATCAGGTTCAGGTTTGGATGATGCTGACGGTGATGGGGATGGGCTCCAAATGTGGAACTCGAGGCGGTGCAGTGCAGCAGCATCATGAATAACCGCCTTCCCATTGACCTCATATTGTATGCGTAGGTAATCACCAAGACGTTGTGAGGGACCCAGAATCGTAGCCGGAACCCACTCATTTGCACTGCTCCGGTTGTACAAGACACGGGTACTGGCTCGAACCTAAGAGAAAGGCATTGTGTTGCTTAGCTATAAACCAAGGGATAGCATGTACAATGCAATGCTCAGGGCATACAGGGTGAAATGGGGCACCAGCTCAACAACACGGCACCTCACTGGGCAACAACAAGGCAAAACAATGGCGTTAGGTAAATTATCTAAATAAAAAAGATGCACGGTGCGCGCACGGTGCGTGCCGCTCCCCCACAATGCATGTCATGGCATTGTGTAAGCTCCTTTGGAAATGCAGCAGTGTGGGGAATCAGACGGGATGCAATGGGGATAATCAAAGCCAGACCAATGGCATGCACATGTGTGGAACATGGTCAGATACAAACAAGCTGCCAACTGGTCACAACACTTATGATGGCATGAGCTGCCAATAGCTGCCACACCAAATCAACCAAAACCCAATACTACAGTGTCAATTATGTCGGCGCATCTGGAAATATGGCAGCATGGGGAATCAGATGGGATGCAATGGGGATCAGCAAAGCGAGACCAATGGGATGCACATTTGTGTGGTCAAGTGGTCAAGTGCAAACAAGGTGCCAACTGGTCACAATGCGTATGATGGCATGAGATGCCATTTGCTTCTACACCAAATCCACCAATACCCAGCACTACGGTGTCCATTATGCAAGCTCATCTGGAAATATGGCAGCATGGGGTATCAGACGGGATGCAATGGGGATAATCAAAGCCAGACCAATGGGATGCACATTTGTGGAATGTGGTCAAATGCCGGAAGGGTGCTAAAGTGGTCAATATGCATGTCATGGCATGAGCCACCATTGGTTGGTACATCCAATCCACTAATACCCAGCACCACGGTGTCAATTATGTGAGCTCATCTGGAAATGCAGCAGCATGGGCAAATCAGACGGGATGCAACGAGATCATCAAAGCCAGACCAATGGGATGCACGTTTGTGGAATGTGGTCAAATGCAGGAAGGGTGTTAAACTGGCCACTATGTATGACATGGCATGAGCCACCATTGGTTGGTACATCAAATCCACCAATACCCAGCACTACGGCGTCCATTGTGCGAGCTCATCTGGAAATATGGCAGCATTGGGAATCAGACGGGATGCAATGGGGATAATCAAAGCCAGACCAATGGGATGCACATGTGAGGAATGTGGTCAAATGCAGGAAGGGTGCTAAACTGGCCACTATGTATGACATGGCATGAGCCACCATTGGTTGGTACATCAAATGCACCAATACCCAGCACTACGGTGTCAATCGTGCAAGCTCATCTGGAAATATGGCAGCATGGGGTATCAGACGGGATGCAATGGGGATAATCAAAGCCAGACCAATGGGATGCACGTTTGTGGAATGTGGTCAAATGCAGGAAGGGTACTAAACTGGCCACTATGCATGTCACTGGCATGAGCCACCATTGGTTGGTACATCAAATCCATCAATACCCAGCACCGCGGTGTCAATTATGTGAGCTCATCTGGAAATATGGCAGCATGGGGAATCAGACAGGATGCAATGGGGATAATCAAAGCCAGACCAATGGCATGCACATATGTGGAACATGGTCAAATGCAAACAAAATGCCAACTGGTCACAACGCTTATGATGGCATGAGCTGCCAATGGCTGCCACACCAAATCGACGAATATGCAACACCACAATGTCAATTCTGTCAGCTCATCTGAAAGTTTAGCAGCATGGGGAATCAGACGGGATGCAATGGGGATAATCAAAGCCAGGCCAATGGGATGCACCTGTGTGTAACGTGGTCAAATGCAAACAAAATGCCAACTGGTCACAACGCTTATGATGGCATGAGCTGCCAATGGTTGCCACACCAAATCGACGAATATGCAACACCACAATGTCAATTCTGTCAGCTCATCTGAAAGTTTAGCAGCATGGGGAATCAGACGGGATGCAATGGGGATAATCAAAGCCAGGCCAATGGGATGCACCTGTGTGTAACGTGGTCAAGTGCAAACAAAATGCCAACTGGTCACAATGCCTATGATGGCATGAGCTGCCAATGGTTGCCACACCAAAGCCACCATTACCCAGCACCACGGTGTCAATTATGTCAGCTCATCTGCAAATATGGCAGCATGGGCAAATCAGACGGGATGCAATGGGGATAATCAAAGCCAGACCAATGGCATGCACATGTGTGGAACATGGTCAAATGCAAACAAAATGCCAACTGGTCACAACGCTTATGATGGCATGAGCTGCCAATAGCTGCCACACCAAATCGACGAATATGCAACACCACAATGTCAATTCTGTCAGCTCATCTGAAAGTTTAGCAGCATGGGGAATCAGACGGGATGCAATGGGGATAATCAAAGCCAGACCAATGGCATGCACATGTGTGGAACATGGTCAAATGCAAACAAAATGCCAACTGGTCACAACGCTTATGATGGCATGAGCTGCCAATGGCTGCCACACCAAATCGACGAATATGCAACACCACAATGTCAATTCTGTCAGCTCATCTGAAAGTTTAGCAGCATGGGGAATCAGACGGGATGCAATGGGGATAATCAAAGCCAGGCCAATGGGATGCACCTGTGTGTAACGTGGTCAAGTGCAAACAAAATGCCAACTGGTCACAATGCCTATGATGGCATGAGCTGCCAATGGTTGCCACACCAAATCCACCATTACCCAGCACCACGGTGTCAATTATGTCAGCTCATCTGCAAATATGGCAGCATGGGCAAATCAGACGGGATGCAATGGGGATAATCAAAGCCAGACCAATGGGATGCACCTGTGTGGAACATGGTCAAATGCAAACAAAATGCCAGCTGGTCAATGCCTATGATGGCATGAGCTGCCAATGGCTGCCACACCAAATCCACCAATATGCAGCACCACAATGTCAATTCTGTCAGCTCATCTGGAAATTCAGCAGCATGGGGAAATCAAACGGGATGCAATAGGGATAACCAATGGCATGCACCTGCGTGGAAAGTGGTCAAATGCAAACAGAGTGCCAACTGGTCACAATGCATATGACAGCATGAGTTGCCATTTGCTTCTACACAAAATCCAACAATGCCCAGCACTACGGTGTCAATTATATGAGCTCATCTGGAAATATGGCAGCATGGGGAATCAGACGGGATGCAATGGGGATAATCAAAGCCAGACCAATGGGATGCACGTTTGTGGAATGTGGTCAAATGCAGGAAGGGTGTTAAACTGGCCACTATGCATGTCACTGGCATGAGCCACCATTGGTTGGTACATCAAATCCACCAATACCCAGCACCACAGTGTCAATCGTGCGAGCTCATCTGGAAATATGGCAGCATGGGGTATCAGACGGGATGCAATGGGGATAATCAAAGCCAGACCAATGGGATGCACGTTTGTGGAATGTGGTCAAATGCAGGAAGGGTGCTAAACTGGCCACTATGCATGTCACTGGCATGAGCCGCGATTGGTTGGTACATCAAATCCACCAATACCCAGCACTACGGTGTCCATTGTGCAGGCTCATCGGGAATTATGGCAGCATGGGGTATCAGACGGGATGCAATGGGGATAATCAAAGCCAGACCAATGGGATGCACATTTGTGGAATGTGGTCAAATGCCGGAAGGGTGCTAAAGTGGTCAATATGCATGTCATGGCATGAGCCACCATTGGTTGGTACATCCAATCCACTAATACCCAGCACCACGGTGTCAATTATGTGAGCTCATCTGGAAATGCAGCAGCATGGGCAAATCAGACGGGATGCAACGAGATCATCAAAGCCAGACCAATGGGATGCACGTTTGTGGAATGTGGTCAAATGCAGGAAGGGTGTTAAACTGGCCACTATGTATGACATGGCATGAGCCACCATTGGTTGGTACATCAAATCCACCAATACCCAGCACTACGGCGTCCATTGTGCGAGCTCATCTGGAAATATGGCAGCATTGGGAATCAGACGGGATGCAATGGGGATAATCAAAGCCAGACCAATGGGATGCACATGTGAGGAATGTGGTCAAATGCAGGAAGGGTGCTAAACTGGCCACTATGTATGACATGGCATGAGCCACCATTGGTTGGTACATCAAATCCACCGATACCCAGCACTACGGCGTCCATTGTGCGAGCTCATCTGGAAATATGGCAGCATTGGGAATCAGACGGGATGCAATGGGGATAATCAAAGCCAGACCAATGGGATGCACATGTGAGGAATGTGGTCAAATGCAGGAAGGGTGCTAAACTGGCCACTATGCATGTCACTGGCATGAGCCACCATTGGTTGGTACATCAAATCCATCAATACCCAGCACCGCGGTGTCAATTATGTGAGCTCATCTGGAAATATGGCAGCATGGGGAATCAGACAGGATGCAATGGGGATAATCAAAGCCAGACCAATGGCATGCACATGTGTGGAACATGGTCAAATGCAAACAAAATGCCAACTGGTCACAACGCTTATGATGGCATGAGCTGCCAATGGCTGCCACACCAAATCGACGAATATGCAACACCACAATGTCAATTCTGTCAGCTCATCTGAAAGTTTAGCAGCATGGGGAATCAGACGGGATGCAATGGGGATAATCAAAGCCAGACCAATGGCATGCACATGTGTGGAACATGGTCAAATGCAAACAAAATGCCAACTGGTCACAACGCTTATGATGGCATGAGCTGCCAATGGCTGCCACACCAAATCGACGAATATGCAACACCACAATGTCAATTCTGTCAGCTCATCTGAAAGTTTAGCAGCATGGGGAATCAGACGGGATGCAATGGGGATAATCAAAGCCAGGCCAATGGGATGCACCTGTGTGTAACGTGGTCAAGTGCAAACAAAATGCCAACTGGTCACAATGCCTATGATGGCATGAGCTGCCAATGGTTGCCACACCAAATCCACCATTACCCAGCACCACGGTGTCAATTATGTCAGCTCATCTGCAAATATGGCAGCATGGGCAAATCAGACGGGATGCAATGGGGATAATCAAAGCCAGACCAATGGGATGCACCTGTGTGGAACATGGTCAAATGCTAACAAAATGCCAGCTGGTCAATGCCTATGATGGCATGAGCTGCCAATGGCTGCCACACCAAATCCACCAATATGCAGCACCACAATGTCAATTCTGTCAGCTCATCTGGAAATTCAGCAGCATGGGGAAATCAAACGGGATGCAATAGGGATAACCAATGGCATGCACCTGCGTGGAAAGTGGTCAAATGCAAACAGAGTGCCAACTGGTCACAATGCATATGACAGCATGAGTTGCCATTTGCTTCTACACAAAATCCAACAATGCCCAGCACTACGGTGTCAATTATATGAGCTCATCTGGAAATATGGCAGCATGGGGAATCAGACGGGATGCAATGGGGATAATCAAAGCCAGACCAATGGGATGCACGTTTGTGGAATGTGGTCAAATGCAGGAAGGGTGTTAAACTGGCCACTATGCATGTCACTGGCATGAGCCGCGATTGGTTGGTACATCAAATCCACCAATACCCAGCACTACGGTGTCCATTGTGCAGGCTCATCGGGAATTATGGCAGCATGGGGTATCAGACGGGATGCAATGGGGATAATCAAAGCCAGACCAATGGGATGCACATTTGTGGAATGTGGTCAAATGCCGGAAGGGTGCTAAAGTGGTCAATATGCATGTCATGGCATGAGCCACCATTGGTTGGTACATCCAATCCACTAATACCCAGCACCACGGTGTCAATTATGTGAGCTCATCTGGAAATGCAGCAGCATGGGCAAATCAGACGGGATGCAACGAGATCATCAAAGCCAGACCAATGGGATGCACGTTTGTGGAATGTGGTCAAATGCAGGAAGGGTGTTAAACTGGCCACTATGTATGACATGGCATGAGCCACCATTGGTTGGTACATCAAATCCACCAATACCCAGCACTACGGCGTCCATTGTGCGAGCTCATCTGGAAATATGGCAGCATTGGGAATCAGACGGGATGCAATGGGGATAATCAAAGCCAGACCAATGGGATGCACATGTGAGGAATGTGGTCAAATGCAGGAAGGGTGCTAAACTGGCCACTATGTATGACATGGCATGAGCCACCATTGGTTGGTACATCAAATCCACCAATACCCAGCACTACGGTGTCCATTGTGCAAGCTCATCTGGAAATATGGCAGCATGGGGTATCAGACGGGATGCAATGGGGATAATCAAAGCCAGACCAATGGGATGCACGTTTGTGGAATGTGGTCAAATGCAGGAAGGGTGCTAAACTGGCCACTATGCATGTCACTGGCATGAGCCACCATTGGTTGGTACATCAAATCCATCAATACCCAGCACCGCGGTGTCAATTATGTGAGCTCATCTGGAAATATGGCAGCATGGGGAATCAGACGGGATGCAATGGGGATAATCAAAGCCAGACCAATGGCATGCACATGTGTGGAACATGGTCAAATGCAAACAAAATGCCAACTGGTCACAACGCTTATGATGGCATGAGCTGCCAATGGCTGCCACACCAAATCGACGAATATGCAACACCACAATGTCAATTCTGTCAGCTCATCTGAAAGTTTAGCAGCATGGGGAATCAGACGGGATGCAATGGGGATAATCAAAGCCAGGCCAATGGGATGCACCTGTGTGTAACGTGGTCAAGTGCAAACAAAATGCCAACTGGTCACAACGCCTATGATGGCATGAGCTGCCAATGGTTGCCACACCAAATCCACCATTACCCAGCACCACGGTGTCAATTATGTCAGCTCATCTGCAAATATGGCAGCATGGGCAAATCAGACGGGATGCAATGGGGATAATCAAAGCCAGACCAATGGGATGCACCTGTGTGGAACATGGTCAAATGCAAACAAAATGCCAGCTGGTCAATGCCTATGATGGCATGAGCTGCCAATGGCTGCCACACCAAATCCACCAATATGCAGCACCACAATGTCAATTCTGTCAGCTCATCTGGAAATTCAGCAGCATGGGGAAATCAAACGGGATGCAATAGGGATAACCAATGGCATGCACCTGCGTGGAAAGTGGTCAAATGCAAACAGAGTGCCAACTGGTCACAATGCATATGACAGCATGAGTTGCCATTTGCTTCTACACAAAATCCAACAATGCCCAGCACTACGGTGTCAATTATATGAGCTCATCTGGAAATATGGCAGCATGGGGAATCAGACAGCATGCAGGTGGGATAATCAAAGCCAGACCAATGGGATGCACGTTTGTGGAATGTGGTCAAATGCAGGAAGGGTGTTAAACTGGCCACTATGTATGACATGGCATGAGCCACCATTGGTTGGTACATCAAATCCACCAATACCCAGCACCACAGTGTCAATCGTGCGAGCTCATCTGGAAATATGGCAGCATGGGGTATCAGACGGGATGCAATGGGGATAATCAAAGCCAGACCAATGGGATGCACGTTTGTGGAATGTGGTCAAATGCAGGAAGGGTGCTAAACTGGCCACTATGCATGTCACTGGCATGAGCCGCGATTGGTTGGTACATCAAATCCACCAATACCCAGCACTACGGTGTCCATTGTGCAGGCTCATCGGGAATTATGGCAGCATGGGGTATCAGACGGGATGCAATGGGGATAATCAAAGCCAGACCAATGGGATGCACATTTGTGGAATGTGGTCAAATGCCGGAAGGGTGCTAAAGTGGTCAATATGCATGTCATGGCATGAGCCACCATTGGTTGGTACATCCAATCCACTAATACCCAGCACCACGGTGTCAATTATGTGAGCTCATCTGGAAATGCAGCAGCATGGGCAAATCAGACGGGATGCAACGAGATCATCAAAGCCAGACCAATGGGATGCACGTTTGTGGAATGTGGTCAAATGCAGGAAGGGTGTTAAACTGGCCACTATGTATGACATGGCATGAGCCACCATTGGTTGGTACATCAAATCCACCAATACCCAGCACTACGGCGTCCATTGTGCGAGCTCATCTGGAAATATGGCAGCATTGGGAATCAGACGGGATGCAATGGGGATAATCAAAGCCAGACCAATGGGATGCACATGTGAGGAATGTGGTCAAATGCAGGAAGGGTGCTAAACTGGCCACTATGTATGACATGGCATGAGCCACCATTGGTTGGTACATCAAATCCACCAATACCCAGCACTACGGTGTCCATTGTGCAAGCTCATCTGGAAATATGGCAGCATGGGGTATCAGACGGGATGCAATGGGGATAATCAAAGCCAGACCAATGGGATGCACGTTTGTGGAATGTGGTCAAATGCAGGAAGGGTGCTAAACTGGCCACTATGCATGTCACTGGCATGAGCCACCATTGGTTGGTACATCAAATCCATCAATACCCAGCACCGCGGTGTCAATTATGTGAGCTCATCTGGAAATATGGCAGCATGGGGAATCAGACAGGATGCAATGGGGATAATCAAAGCCAGACCAATGGCATGCACATGTGTGGAACATGGTCAAATGCAAACAAAATGCCAACTGGTCACAACGCTTATGATGGCATGAGCTGCCAATAGCTGCCACACCAAATCGACGAATATGCAACACCACAATGTCAATTCTGTCAGCTCATCTGAAAGTTTAGCAGCATGGGGAATCAGACGGGATGCAATGGGGATAATCAAAGCCAGGCCAATGGGATGCACCTGTGTGCAACGTGGTCAAGTGCAAACAAAATGCCAACTGGTCACAATGCCTATGATGGCATGAGCTGCCAATGGTTGCCACACCAAATCGACGAATATGCAACACCACAATGTCAATTCTGTCAGCTCATCTGAAAGTTTAGCAGCATGGGGAATCAGACGGGATGCAATGGGGATAATCAAAGCCAGGCCAATGGGATGCACCTGTGTGTAACGTGGTCAAGTGCAAACAAAATGCCAACTGGTCACAATGCCTATGATGGCATGAGCTGCCAATGGTTGCCACACCAAATCCACCATTACCCAGCACCACGGTGTCAATTATGTCAGCTCATCTGCAAATATGGCAGCATGGGCAAATCAGACGGGATGCAATGGGGATAATCAAAGCCAGACCAATGGGATGCACCTGTGTGGAACATGGTCAAATGCAAACGAAATGCCAGCTGGTTAATGCCTATGATGGCATGAGCTGCCAATGGCTGCCACACCAAATCCACCAATATGCAGCACCACAATGTCAATTCTGTCAGCTCATCTGGAAATTCAGCAGCATGGGGAAATCAAACGGGATGCAATAGGGATAACCAATGGCATGCACCTGCGTGGAAAGTGGTCAAATGCAAACAGAGTGCCAACTGGTCACAATGCATATGACAGCATGAGTTGCCATTTGCTTCTACACAAAATCCAACAATGCCCAGCACTACGGTGTCAATTATATGAGCTCATCTGGAAATATGGCAGCATGGGGAATCAGACGGGATGCAATGGGGATAATCAAAGCCAGACCAATGGGATGCACGTTTGTGGAATGTGGTCAAATGCAGGAAGGGTGTTAAACTGGCCACTATGTATGACATGGCATGAGCCACCATTGGTTGGTACATCAAATCCACCAATACCCAGCACCACAGTGTCAATCGTGCGAGCTCATCTGGAAATATGGCAGCATGGGGTATCAGACGGGATGCAATGGGGATAATCAAAGCCAGACCAATGGGATGCACGTTTGTGGAATGTGGTCAAATGCAGGAAGGGTGCTAAACTGGCCACTATGCATGTCACTGGCATGAGCCGCGATTGGTTGGTACATCAAATCCACCAATACCCAGCACCGCGGTGTCAATTATGTGAGCTCATCTGGAAATATGGCAGCATGGGCAAATCAGACGGGATGCAATGGGGATAATCAAAGCCAGACCAATGGCATGCACATGTGTGGAACATGGTCAAATGCAAACAAAATGCCAACTGGTCACAACGCTTATGATGGCATGAGCTGCCAATGGCTGCCACACCAAATCGACGAATATGCAACACCACAATGTCAATTCTGTCAGCTCATCTGAAAGTTTAGCAGCATGGGGAATCAGACGGGATGCAATGGGGATAATCAAAGCCAGACCAATGGCATGCACATGTGTGGAACATGGTCAAATGCAAACAAAATGCCAACTGGTCACAACGCATATGATGGCATGAGCTGCCAATGGCTGCCACACCAAATCGACGAATATGCAACACCACAATGTCAATTCTGTCAGCTCATCTGAAAGTTTAGCAGCATGGGGAATCAGACGGGATGCAATGGGGATAATCAAAGCCAGGCCAATGGGATGCACCTGTGTGTAACGTGGTCAAGTGCAAACAAAATGCCAACTGGTCACAATGCCTATGATGGCATGAGCTGCCAATGGTTGCCACACCAAATCCACCATTACCCAGCACCACGGTGTCAATTATGTCAGCTCATCTGCAAATATGGCAGCATGGGCAAATCAGACGGGATGCAATGGGGATAATCAAAGCCAGACCAATGGCATGCACATGTGTGGAACATGGTCAAATGCAAACAAAATGCCAACTGGTCACAATGCCTATGATGGCATGAGCTGCCAATGGCTGCCACACCAAATCCACCAATATGCAGCACCACAATGTCAATTCTGTCAGCTCATCTGGAAATTCAGCAGCATGGGGAAATCAAACAGGATGCAATAGGGATAACCAATGGCATGCACCTGCGTGGAAAGTGGTCAAATGCAAACAGAGTGCCAACTGGTCACAATGCATATGACAGCATGAGTTGCAATTTGCTTCTACACAAAATCCAACAATGCCCAGCACTACGGTGTCAATTATATGAGCTCATCTGGAAATATGGCAGCATGGGGAATCAGACGGGATGCAATGGGGATAATCAAAGCCAGACCAATGGGATGCACGTTTGTGGAATGTGGTCAAATGCAGGAAGGGTGTTAAACTGGCCACTATGTATGACATGGCATGAGCCACCATTGGTTGGTACATCAAATCCACCAATACCCAGCACCACAGTGTCAATCGTGCGAGCTCATCTGGAAATATGGCAGCATGGGGTATCAGACGGGATGCAATGGGGATAATCAAAGCCAGACCAATGGGATGCACGTTTGTGGAATGTGGTCAAATGCAGGAAGGGTGCTAAACTGGCCACTATGCATGTCACTGGCATGAGCCGCGATTGGTTGGTACATCAAATCCACCATTACCCAGCACTACGGTGTCCATTGTGCAGGCTCATCGGGAATTATGGCAGCATGGGGTATCAGACGGGATGCAATGGGGATAATCAAAGCCAGACCAATGGCATGCACATGTGTGGAACATGGTCAAATGCAAACAAAATGCCAACTGGTCACAATGCCTATGATGGCATGAGCTGCCAATGGCTGCCACACCAAATCCACCAATATGCAGCACCACAATGTCAATTCTGTCAGCTCATCTGAAAGTCAGCAGCATGGGGAAATCAAACGGGATGCAATAGGGATAACCAAAGCCAGACCAATGGCATGCACGTGTGAGGAACCTGGTCAAGTGCAAAAAAGTGCCAACTGGTCACAATGCATATGATGGCATGAGCTGCCAATAGCGGCGACACCAAATCCACCAATATGCAACACCACAACGTCAACTATGTCAGCTCATCTGAAAGTTCAGCACCATGGGGAATCAGACGGGATGCAATGGGGATAATCAAAGCCAGACCAATGGGATGCACATGTGTGGAACGTGGTCAAGTGCAAACAAGGTGCCATCGGTCACAATGCTTATTATGGCATAAGCTGCCAATGGCTACCACACCAAATTCCCCAATACCCAGCACTACGGTGTCAATTATATGAGCTCATCTGCAAATATGGCAGCATGGGCAAATCAGACGGGATGCAATGGGGATAATCAAAGCCAGGCCAATGGGATGCACCTGTGTGGAACATGGTCAAATGCAAACGAAATGCCAACTGGTCACAATGCCTATGATGGCATGAGCTGCCAATGGCTGCCACACCAAATCCACCAATATGCAGCACCACAATGTCAATTCTGTCAGCTCATCTGGAAATTCAGCAGCATGGGGAAATCAAACGGGATGCAATAGGGATAACCAATGGCATGCACCTGCGTGGAAAGTGGTCAAATGCAAACAGAGTGCCAACTGGTCACAATGCATATGACAGCATGAGTTGCCATTTGCTTCTACACAAAATCCAACAATGCCCAGCACTACGGTGTGAATTATGTGAGCTCATCTGGAAATATGGCAGCATGGGGAATCAGACAGCATGCAGGTGGGATAATCAAAGCCAGGCCAATGGGATGCACCTGTGTGGAACATGGTCAAATGCAAACGAAATGCCAACTGGTCACAATGCCTATGATGGCATGAGCTGCCAATGGCTGCCACACCAAATCCACCAATATGCAGCACCACAATGTCAATTCTGTCAGCTCATCTGGAAATTCAGCAGCATGGGGAAATCAAATGGGATGCAATAGGGATAACCAATGGCATGCACCTGCGTGGAAAGTGGTCAAATGCAAACAGAGTGCCAACTGGTCACAATGCATATGACAGCATGAGTTGCCATTTGCTTCTACACAAAATCCAACAATGCCCAGCAATACGGTGTGAATTATGTGAGCTCATCTGGAAATATGGCAGCATGGGGAATCAGACAGCATGCAGGTGGGATAATCAAAGCCAGGCCAATGGGATGCACCTGTGTGGAACATGGTCAAATGCAAACGAAATGCCAACTGGTCACAATGCCTATGATGGCATGAGCTGCCAATGGCTGCCACACCAAATCCACCAATATGCAGCACCACAATGTCAATTCTGTCAGCTCATCTGGAAATTCAGCAGCATGGGGAAATCAAATGGGATGCAATAGGGATAACCAATGGCATGCACCTGCGTGGAAAGTGGTCAAATGCAAACAGAGTGCCAACTGGTCACAATGCATATGACAGCATGAGTTGCCATTTGCTTCTACACAAAATCCAACAATGCCCAGCACTACGGTGTCAATTATGTGAGCTCATCTGGAAATATGGCAGCATGGGGAATCAGACGGGATGCAATGGGGATAATCAAAGCCAGGCCAATGGGATGCACGTGTGAGGAACCTGGTCCAGTGCAAAAAAAATGCCAACTGGTCACAATGCCTATGATGGCATGAGCTGCCAATGGCTGCCACACCAAATCCACCAATATGCAGCACCACAATGTCAATTCTGTCAGCTCATCTGGAAATTCAGCAGCATGGGGAAATCAGACGGGATGCAATAGGGATAACCAAAGCCAGACCAATGGCATGCACGTGTGAGGAACCTGGTCAAGTGCAAAAAAAATGCCAACTGGTCACAATGCCTATGATGGCATGAGCTGCCAATAGCGTCGACACCAAATCCACCAATATGCAACACCACAATGTCAACTATGTCAGCTCATCTGAAAGTCAGCAACATGGGGAATCAGACGGGATGCAATGGGGATAATCAAAGCCAGACCAATGGGATGCACGTGTGTGTAACGTGGTCAAGTGCAAACAAGGTGCCATCGGTCAGAATGCTTATTATGGCATGAGCTGCCAATGGCTGCCGCACCAAATTCCCCAATACCCAGCACCGCGGTGTCAATTATGTGAGCTCATCTGGAAATATGGCAGCATGGGGAATCAGACGGGATGCAATGGGGATAATCAAAGCCAGACCAATGGCATGCACATGTGTGGAACATGGTCAAATGCAAACAAAATGCCAACTGGTCACAACGCTTATGATGGCATGAGCTGCCAATGGCTGCCACACCAAATCCACCAATATGCAACACCACAATGTCAATTCTGTCAGCTCATCTGAAAGTTTAGCAGCATGGGGAATCAGACAGGATGCAATGGGGATCATCAAAGCCAGACCAATGGGATGCACGAGTGTGTAACGTGGTCAAGTGCAAACAAAATGCCAACTGGTCACAATGCCTATGATGGCATGAGCTGCCAATGGCTGCCACACCAAATCCACCATTACCCAGCACCAGGGTGTCAATTATATGAGCTCATCTGGAAATATGGCAGCATGGACAAATCAGACGGGATGCAATGGGGATAATCAAAGCCAGGCCAATGGGATGCACATGTGTGGAACATGGTCAAATGCAAACGAAATGCCAACTGGTCACAATGCCTATGATGGCATGAGCTGCCAATGGCTGCCACACCAAATCCACCAATATGCAGCACCACAATGTCAATTCTGTCAGCTCATCTGGAAATTCAGCAGCATGGGGAAATCAAACGGGATGCAATAGGGATAACCAATGGCATGCGCATGTGTGGAGGGTGGTCAAATGCAAACAGAGTGCCAACTGGTCACAATGCATATGACAGCATGAGTTGCCATTCCATTTGCTTCTACACAAAATCCAACAATGCCCAGCACTACGGTGTCAATTATATGAGCTCATCTGGAAATATGGCAGCATGGGGAATCAGACGGGATGCAATGGGGATAATCAAAGCCAGACCAATGGGATGCACGTTTGTGGAATGTGGTCAAATGCAGGAAGGGTGCTAAACTGGCCACTATGCATGTCACTGGCATGAGCCGCGATTGGTTGGTACATCCAATCCACCAATACCCAGCACTACGGTGTCCATTGTGCAGGCTCATCGGGAAATATGGCAGCATGGGCAAATCAGACGGGATGCAATGGGGATAATCAAAGCCAGGCCAATGGGATGCACCTGTGTGGAACATGGTCAAATGCAAACGAAATGCCAACTGGTCACAATGCCTATGATGGCATGAGCTGCCAATGGCTGCCACACCAAATCCACCAATATGCAGCACCACAATGTCAATTCTGTCAGCTCATCTGGAAATTCAGCAGCATGGGGAAATCAAACGGGATGCAATAGGGATAACCAAAGCCAGACCAATGGCATGCACGTGTGAGGAACCTGGTCAAGTGCAAAAAAAGTGCCAACTGGTCACAAATGCATATGATGGCATGAGCTGCCAATGGCTGCCACACCAAATCTACCAATATGCAACACCACAACGTCAACTATGTCAGCTCATCTGAAAGTTCAGCACCATGGGGAATCAGACGGGATGCAATGGGGATAATCAAAGCCAGACCAATGGGATGCACATGTGTGGAACGTGGTCAAGTGCAAACAAGGTGCCATCGGTCACAATGCTTATTATGGCATAAGCTGCCAATGGCTACCACACCAAATTCTCCAATACCCAGCACTACGGTGTCAATTCTATGAGCTCATCTGGAAATATGGCAGCATGGGCAAATCAGACGGGATGCAATGGGGATAATCAAAGCCAGGCCAATGGGATGCACCTGTGTGGAACATGGTCAAATGCAAACGAAATGCCAACTGGTCACAATGCCTATGATGGCATGAGCTGCCAATGGCTGCCACACCAAATCCACCAATATGCAACACCACAATGTCAATTCTGTCAGCTCATCTGGAAATTCAGCAGCATGAGGAAATCAAACGGGATGCAATAGGGATAACCAATGGCATGCACCTGCGTGGAAAGTGGTCAAGTGCAAACAGAGTGCCAACTGGTCACAATGCATATGACACCATGAGTTGCCATTTGCTTCTACACAAAATCCAACAATGCCCAGCAATACGGTGTCAATTCTGTCAGCTCATCTGGAAATATGGCAGCATGGGCAAATCAGACGGGATGCAATGGGGATAATCAAAGCCAGACCAATGGGATCCATATGTGTGGAACATGGTCAAATGATATCAGGGCACCAAGTGGGCACAGTGCATATGTGGCATGAGCTGCCAATGGCTACCACACCAAATTCCCCAATACCCAGCACCAGGGTGTCAATTATGTGAGCTCATCTGGAAATATGGCAGCATGGGGAGATCAGACGGGATGCAATGGGGATAATCAAAGCCAGACCAATGGGATGCACCTGTGTGGAACATGGTCAAATGCAAACGAAATGCCAACTGGTCACAATGCCTGTGATGGCATGAGCTGCCAATGGCTGCCACACCAAATCCACCAATATGCAACACCACAATGTCAATTCTGTCAGCTCATCTGGAAATTCAGCAGCATGGGCAAATCAGACGGGATGCAATGGGGATAATCAAAGCCAGAGCAATGGGATCCATATGTGTGGAACATGGTCAAATGATATCAGGGCACCAAGTGGGCACAGTGCATATGTGGCATGAGCTGCCAATGGCTGCCAAACTAAATCCACCAATGCCTAGCACTACGGTGTCAATTATGTCAGCTCATCTGGAAATGCAGCAGCATGGGCAAATCAGACGGGATGCAATGGGGATAATCAAAGCCAGACCAATGGGATCCATATGTGTGGAACATGGTCAAATGATATCAGGGCACCAAGTGGGCACAGTGCATATGTGGCATGAGCTGCCAATGGCTGCCAAACTACACAAAATCCACCAATGCCTAGCACAACGGTGTCAATTATGTCAGCTCATCTGGAAATGCAGCAGCATGGGGAATCAGACGGGATGCAATGGGGATAATCAAAGCCGGACCAATGGGATGCACATGTGGAACATGGTCAAACGCAGGTAGTGTGCTAAAATAGCCACTACGTATGTCATGGCATGAGCTGCCAATGGCTGCTACACCAAATCCACCAATGCCTGGCACTATGGTATCAATTGTGTAAGCTCATGCGGAAATGCAGCAGCATGGGCAAATCAGACGGGATGCAATGGGGATAATCAAAGCCAGACCAATGGGATGCACATGTGTGGAACATGGTCAAATGCAAACAAGGTGCCAACTGGTCACAATGCATGTCATGGCATGAGCTGCCAATAGCTGCCACACCAAATCCACCAATACCCAACATAACAGTGTCAATTATGTCAGCTCATCTGGAAAAAGAGCATCGTGGGGAAATCGGACGGGATGCAATTGAAAGCAAAGCCAGGTCACACGTCACTTAGGGTTAGGGTGCAAGAAAATCTACACCAAATCCTACACCACAGAAAAAAAAACACAACAACACGCGGAATAAAAACAACATCTCATGGTTCAGCATTGCAGAGCCGATCAATTCATGATGGCGCTGCGGTGCAGGCATTTGCTTTCATTGGGTTGGCGAAGCATGCGGGACTGCTGCACGAATGGGCATATTTGAAACTCAGTGGAGCTGGCACAGAACAACTCAGGCCCATTGCATCGGATGCAATCCAACCAACGAATGCGCATCACTCCCACAGCTCTGTCTGGGCATGGTCGAGAACAATATTTTCCAGCCAGATATTCGCTGTTGTATGCAATCAAACCCAGTCCTACCCAACACCAGTCAGAAAAATATGTCAGCTCATCTGAAATACCAGATGTAAACCAGCATTGAGACGTCAGACAGGATGCAATTGGTTGATCAACCGGAACGCGGTCAACATGCCAAATTGGTCACAATGCATGCCATGGCATGAGCTGCCATTGGCTGGCACATCAACAGACTAAGAAGGGTGTCAGGTATGTCGGCTCATGTGGCAATTCAGCGGGATGGGGAAATCAGACGGGATGCAATTGGGTTGATGAAAGATGCATCAATGGGTCGCCTGCATGGAAAATAATCGACCCCCCCCCCCACTTGTGAGAACAACAATAAAATCCCAAAATTTGACAAAACAACACCTATTGTTGTTCTGACAAATGGGGGCATTTATGGGGGCAAAATAGGACATGGTTCCAAAGGTTGCGGAAACAACACCCACTATTGTTCTAACAACGGCGTAGTTCTTGCAAAGGGGGTGAGGGTGCAGAGAAAAGGGGCACATCATATGGCACAGCAACAGCCTCCGTTGCTTCTGCCTTGATACAATGAATGATGGTGCTGCCATGATTGCATTTGCGATTGGCGGTGAGGAACACTGCTGGAGGTCAGGCCGCCTTTCTACTGTCCGAGAACTGCCTTGATATGGGAATTTCCGGGAAGCGCTGTTACGTGTTCCTGGAAAATACCAGCAAACAATGCGGCTAAGCCGCGTTTTGCAGGTTCAACGCAACACGGCAAACACCCACACTCCACCTTCAAGAACAGCGCGCACACATGTCAGGACAGGGGAGGAGCAGTGCAGCCAAAAGCATGAAACAATGTTACGTCCAAGGACAGTCACAATAGTCATAATCAAAGCCACACCTGGATATGGGATCGGAGTACGGTAGAGGCGTGGGTTAGCCAGTGGGGTAGCGAAGCTGGATGCAGGGTTATATCTGTATTGACAAGCCACGTCAGATTAATGAGTTAAGACTCCTGCCATCCAGCCTCCGCTGCCGCTCTAAAATTACCCAAGCTGACCCCCCCCCCCCCCACGTGCTCCCTCCTCCCTCCTATCCTCCCTCCCTTCGCCCCCCCTTGCCTGTTACGCCCCCTAGGCTTCCCCCTCTGATGCCGTAGACCACCACGCGTGCGTGTACATCCATGGATCAATGGGAATGAAGTCCGAGGCTCCTTTGAGCCGTCCGCCCAACCGCGGCAGGTGTGCCTGTCAAAGGCTAGTGACAAGTGCTTGAACATGGGCGGCCGCTGCCCGAAACCCAAAACCAATGGCTGCCTGGGGCTCGCCGCACTTCAATTTCCGCACCGCGCGCACCATGTCAAGTGCATCCCTCCCCCCCTCCCCCCAACCACAACAGCACATGGCGGTCATAAGCGTCAAGGGATTGTCTCGGACATTGGTGCATCACTCCCCAAACAACTATCCAACATCCACATGTGGATCTGGGTGGAGCTTGGGTTCTGGTGTCCAGTGGTGACTCAACTTCATCAACGCCAATGTGTCACAACCACCAAAGGTGGGAGGGTGGGCACACTCGATTGAAGCCTGCCTGCCATACAGCCCCCAATTCCTGCCATCCCACCCTAAGCCACCCTCTCATGCGATATATAAAATGCCCTCTCACAGCAGAGGTCGCCCCAGAATGTGAAAAGATTAGAGCCCATGGGATGGGGATAGAGAGACAGTCATCAGAGGGGGCGCTTCAGGCGGCTGGAGATTTGGGAACCCGCTCGAATGCCAGCGTAGGATATCTTCTAAACGACTAACAGAACGTCAGGCCTTCGGCGAGGAGGTTCCAGTCCCAGCCAGAACTGGAAAGGGAAAGGGTGGGGGGGGGGGGGGAAGAAGGGGGAGGGGGGGGCGGTTAATAGTGCAGGACCCTGCAGTCTGCCGAAAAATTGGTGTGGTTTCGCCTCCTGCAATGCTCAAACAGAAAACCAATGGCTAACTGGTTGCGATGTGGAGTTCAATCAAATCAAAAGAATGTCCGGGCTACAGCTCGGCGCCCCCCGATCCGATGGTGTCAGTTTGCGTCGCGATTTGCTTGGACCACATGGGTGTTGACGTACAGAATCCTTGCACTTCGGTGGACGTCTGATTCTGTGCATCACCTGCAATGCAACCAGACCCGCCCCGTCCCGAACTACAGCGGGGCACTGGTTCACGTTTCTCAAGTCCCCGGCCAGTGTGAGTGCTCGCAGTTCACATGGTTCTCATGAATGAGTGAAACCCCGGCGGTGGGGGAGGTGGCACCTTCGGGCTCAGGGGGTCATCAACCAGGGTGCCTCGGGATCGCCGTGGGCCGCACTTGGGGGGGGTGGATGCACTACCTGGCACTTGCCAGGGAAACGGAACGAGTGCCGTGCCGGGGGGCCGTTCCGCTGACTCCTGTGGGCAGCCTTCCTGCCGAGACCCCGTTCCTGGCCTGGCCTCATGGTGGTTGCAGGGCAACCGATGACGGTTGGAGTGTTTGGATGATAACCCGTGCGAAGATAGTTCGACGCTGACTGACGGCGATTTTGTCGGTGGCAGCGCAATGGCAGTCGGATGTCTTTTTCCCCGAACCGCACGGACAACCAGGGCCCAGAAGTAGCGCACTCACTTGGGGGCGCCTCAAGCATGCCTGGCCATTCGGGCTGTCCTGACCAACAACAACACAGACGACTGCTTCCTTCACAGAGTTACAGTTGAGGATTTTGAATGGGCTGGCTCGTGGCGTCTCGGCTGGCTTCCAGTTACGCAACGCTCGCGGTGGAGCACGCGGGGAGGAACCGCAGAGACAGCGCTCTCCACGGCCAGGCCCCGGAGGAGTAAATGTGGCGTTGTCGCCCGCCTGGATGTCCTCTTCAAGGGGGCACCTCGGCAGGTCCCGAACAGCTGAACCCCCAAGGCAGACCCAGCCTTTTTGATGTTGCAGTCCTCAGGGGCTTTCCAGAGTGCTGCATTTCGGTGCAGTGGTTCTGCAGCTTTCGCCCGTCAGTCCCTCTCGCTTCGGCGCCCGTGAAGAGTGGCACGCTTCCACATTCACCCAAAGGCCCTGGTCACGAAATTCTGTGCCAACCGCCTGACACACAAACTCAACAGTGGCACACCAGAATGTCGGCCCACAAGCCCTCGTCAGCACGTGAGCCATAGAAAAATAGGGCAACGCAACTCCTCAGCCTCGGCACTACAGCGGCGCGGCGGCACTGTCCCCAGAGGGCACAGCCCGGAGAGACGTCATCAGAGCCTTGGCATCGCCATTTCGACCGTGCGTTCCCGCGCCCTCGGCTTCGCCGCCCCCTTCCTTTCCTTTCCCCTTCCCTTTCCCCTTCCCTTTCCCTTTCCCTTTCCCTTCCCCTTTCTTTCCTTTGCTGCCTTCCCACCCTTTACCACCTTTGCCACCCTTGCCTCCCTTGCCTCCCTTGCCCTTGCCCTTGCCCTTGCCCTTGCCCTTGCCCTTGCCCTTGCCTGCTTCTCTCTCTCTCTTCGCTTCTTCCAGCTGCTCTGCGACAACGACAAAAGGAGTGTGACCTACTTGTGGCACCCTCCAAGCTTCACGGTGTGGGATGACTAAGTGTGCAGCCTGCCAGTGCTGGCTGGGGAGTGGGTGCAATGGGGCCATGGGATACAGGGCCATGGAGGTTCCGGATCATCAAGTATTGCAAATCAGTTCGGCAGTGCATTTCATCACTAAGAAGGCGCTGACTGCGCCACAAGCCGAGAATAATTGCCCTGCCACCCAGAAACACAAAATTGTACAACAACACAGACCCACCATTCCATATCTACACTTGTCACCCACCCACCAAACCTTCTATTTGATGCGCTTGGGAGCTGCACGGTCCCGTATTTGTTTTTGAAGCCACCGAGGGTCAGAAGCTACAGACGCCAAATCAGCATCCGAAGCAGCACTCATTAGAAAACAGTGGGCAACGAAGTCTAAGCGATGCAATGGAGGAGCACTTGCTCATCAAATACCAGCGGGCAAAGATGCAGTGTCCTGGCAGATCTATGTGAAAGCACGACGTAAGCTGAGCCCCCCCCCCTCCAGTCCAGGAATGGGCTGCTCTCTTTCTTCGTGGCCCACAGAGGCAATTTGCGTAAGCATTTCAGTGCTCATCTCATGCCGAAGAAAATGGAAATGGATCCTACATTGATATCCTCATGCCGTTCTCAATGACAGGTTTGGCAAAAAGAAGAATCGGAGCCGGATTGAAACGCAGAGGATAGCAAATTGAGGCATCCAGAAGCACAACGCAAAAAAAAAAAAACCTAACAAAAGCATGCCATTCTTGAGAGGAGAGAGAGCGATTGGCCCCACTATGGGTGGGGTGGGAGTGTTACGAGCCATCAATTAATCCAGATTAGGGTTAGGGTTGTCAGCCAGAAACATAGGTCTACTCACACAAGAGGCTCGCAGCTCCCAGACAGGTTCAGCGACAACCTCAAAGCACTGCAACCCCTCTCTCCATAACAAGAGGAAGCAGTCAAGCTTTTGACAAATTTGTTTGGTTGGACCACGTACCGTCCAACATAAACAACGGTGGGGGGCTTCGTGACACATGGATCGCCATGACCAACAGGTGTGGGTGCGGGATTAGGGGGTGAAGACGCAATGTGAGGGGTTTTGCCATGAACGCTCAGTAATTGTGTCGGTTGTTACTCGGGTGTACGCACCAGTTGGAGTGAGAACTAAATTGTTGACATTGCTTATTTCAAATCGGAACACTTATTTTCAATAGGTGAGAGTGGGACAGCTGTCCCTCTGCTCACAAGTGCAGCTGCTGCCCTTGGGCAAGGCGCGCGCGTGGGGGGGGTGCATAAACTGGATATTTCAATGGGTCAAATGCAATTCAATACAGCACCTGTTGCACGCGACTTGAATGGGAAGCCTTCCAGAGCACTGACACCCAAATCAACATGTTTGCCAAGATGCTCCGCAATTTTACACACAGCCTAGCAAAGACTGCGCACAGCTCTGAGGTGGCAATGCTCTTCAAGGTTGTCAAATAACATGTTGAAAATTTTTGCGGGGGAAACAGTTGCAGCTGTCCACTTCCACACCTGGGGAATTCAGGCAGAGCTTCAATGTATGGCCATCAACGACGGGGGGTTTCATGTTCAGAGCCTTCTGGCAAGTCACTGCGTCTTTGAACCTGCAACAGAATTCGTCGGAGGCAACACATTCAGGTCCCGAGGGTGAGCCGCAGGCCTAAGATGCCGGTCCCCACCACGTGGCATGACATATACACAGGTAACACAGCAGCGCAACCGAAACTTCCAGCACTGAGGGTGTGTCTGCGCTGCGTACGCCTTTTGCGAAGGCAACAACAGTAGCAATCCTCCGTGCTACAGGGTAGCGGGAAAACGCTCTGGTGTTCAACCATCCGGGTCAAGGGAACGCACAAAGGATGGCCAACTCTCATGATCTCCTCAAAGGGAACCCCGTGCAGAATCCAACTCTCCAAGCTCTGTGGCCGGACCCCCGTGCAGTGGACGCAAGCACACAGCAAACCTGAAAAAAGCGGTGGACTTCTTTCTGCCATCCGGGAAGGAAAGCCACGTAACGCTATCCAGTGCGTCCAATCCCAACCACATGTAATGCTTCTTAACGTGCTACACAGGACAAGGAACGGGGGAGGCACAGCTGGGAAAGCGCAAGTGGCCGTGTGCGCGAGGCTAAGATCGCTGGACTTCCTCTTTCACGATGCGGCCTCTTGGTGCATTGGTACAGCCTCCCTTACAGACATTCGTTTCGGCTGGCTAACGCGCCTGAAAAGGTTTCCAGCTGGCCTCAGCTCGCTCTTGCTCCCTCCTGCTTCCTCCTCGTCTTCCTTGGCCTGCCGTGCAATGTACTGCGGCCCAGTAGATTTGCACTCGGCACCACCGAACTCACGATTCACGATTTCCGAGGCTGGGGACTGGGGAAACTGGGACAAAATGTCGGAAAAGGGGGGGGCGGGGCAACTGGGGGGAAATGGAGAAATGGGGAAATGGGGGGTAGTCCAAAAGCCCGGGAGAACACCATTCGACGAGAATACCACGAGGCTTCCCGGACAGCGTAAAACACCGGTAACCCCAAAACTCCCCAATGCTTTTTGAGAATCCCTGAGGAGGAGTTTCAAGCATGTTCTGCGATTTTCGAAAACGTCGGGATGCTCTTTTCTAGCATACCTTGTGTGTTCTACCGCGGCAGCTACCAGCCCCACTGACGCATTTCGGGTGCTGCTACGTCACACACCACTCTGGCGCCCCACAACGTAAACTTGGAACTCTAGGGCGCCAGCAGTGGCTATTCATGACAATTGGAATGAGCAACGTTTACCCTGCCCTTGTATCCACACAATGCGTTGGCACATCTACAGTTTGTGGATTCACAGCGACACATTTTCGGCAGACAAATATATGTCCCAGACCATGCTGTTACCACTGCTTCACCGTGGAGTTCAACGGGAGAGGGGGGGGGGGTCGCGATGTTGGAACGCTGCAGCTCAATACTTTAGCACAAGAAATGTAGATGCACAGGCTGAGTTTCAAATAGCAAAACACTTGTTTCACGGTACTCATGGGAGTATAGTCCTCTTCCTCATCACAGTTCTCTTAGGTTTTTTGGGAATCATCTCCACTCCAATGGAGCTGGAAATGCTACCCGAGCCCTCCGTAAAGGATGATCTTGCATGATAATTGTCGCTGTCACTGTTTCAATCATTGGAGCCGTCACTGAAATTGTCCTGCTCAGCATCCTCAAATCTCCATTCCGTGTTGGGGTGGATGCAGAAAAGCGACAGGCAATGGCGAGAAATGGAAATGGGGTGCAGACGGGCAACAACGGACACAAGTGGGGTATCACTCAACGAAATATCCGTTGGATATACAGGTCCCCTTGCCCATGACAAAATATTGCCGGATGTTGCCAAGCAGCCCAGTTGAAGGGCGGTGAGCAGCGACACAGCACCGTGCGTTTGAAAGCCTGGACCAAAATGCGGTATGCGACCCGGAACACGGATCCAGACGTGACATGGGAGGTCTTCTAGTGAGCGATCATGCTTTAAAAATCGCTCCAGCACAGCGGGGAAAAGCATGGTAGTGGGGGTGCGCCGTCAGGGCCGAAACTGCGCCGTCACAGGGGTGAGCCGTCCCGTTGGAGTGCAAGAACGGGAACTAATAATGATAACATCTAATATCAAGAAATGTCCCGGGCGGACAGCATTGATGTCAAGTGGTGGTTTTGAGCCGTCACTGTCCGTGGTGAGCGTCAGTGCCAAAAAAATTGTGCTGTGGGCGTAAGACATAAGAGATAAGGTGCTGCGCTGTAGGGGTCCATGGTGAGGGCCCATGGTGTGGCTCGCTTTTGACACAATCGTTTTCCCCCTCAAATTCGACACCCAGCGTTCTGCCGGTGGTGACTACGTGTGTGTTTGGGGGGGGAGGGGAGGATAAAACGGGGGGTAACCGGGGGGTAGGCTGGGGGGGGGGGGGACGGTTCGGATGCACAAAAAAGGGAAATGGCGAACGTTGGAGAAACTGCCATACACACCTCATCTTTGATAGACTCAGGGCAATTCTTGGCAACCACATCACAACCCTCCCACGGATCGTTGCACAGGCTTTCCTCGCTGAGCTCCGTCCGGCACTCGTACTCCTCAAAAACAGGGGGTGGCATAGAGGCCGCCTCCCTCGCCAGGGCCGAGGTCAAGAAATAAATCACTGCCCCCCTGAGCACATGAGGGTTTTAGTCAAGGCCTCAGTATCCTGCGGCTCACGCAATCAGATCGATGCCGGTCGTGCTGACGCGACAATTCCACGACCACTGGCCCCACACGGCATCCCCAACTGGCCCAGGCGGCCCCGAAACGCTCGCGCTGCTGGGCCGGGGAGCTGCCGGCCAAGCACGGCCACACGTCAGATGCAACGGCCCCACGTCTCAATATCTGTAGCGCGCACAATCTGATCGATGCGGCTCGTGCTGACGACCGCAACCGCTGGCCGCACACGGCATCAAAACGTCAGCTTAAGCAACGCCATTCAGCACAGCGAGGATATGGAAGAGGAAGGAGGGGCTTAGAGGTACCCCCACATGGAAACATGCCGCGCTGCGGTTGTTCTGCGGTGCACGCGCACACAGGTACTGTCTATTTCATGTAGGATGCATGACTGCCAGACGCAGGTCTCCATGAGTGCGCCAATACACTGCATACACAATAAACTACACAGGGAACAGAGTTGCATACCCTGCCGGAGACCCATCTTTGTTAGCCAGCCACTGAATTTCGGTGATCGCACAGTCACCCAGGGGCTTGAAGTACTCCTTCACATGCTCGTCGGTGCAGCTGAATGCAACACAGTGCCACACAGGGACGTGACGAACAACAATAGCAGCGTGTTTTTGTAGTTTGCATGTTCTTATGGTTTTGGGTCCGCTTCCTTCATGGAGAAATCTCTCTTTGTTGGCAACTGTAATGGTGCGGCATTTTACTAATTTTGCAGAGGATGGGCCCGTGTTCACACCATATCCCCAACCGTTTCGGTCTACTCGCATACGTGCCTTTCTTTTCCCTGTTGCCGTCTGATAGCTTGCAACATGCTGAGAGGGAATGGTATTTCGGGCTCTAAGACCCACAAGGAGGGAAACAAGACCACGCGTCACCATACGAACAAGCATGCATGTTTTCCCCAATTCTTTCTGGACTAAGAACATGCGGCCCAACTTCCCGCACACAACGCATGCGAAACACAAATCTTTGCCCAACATGCACCATGGGTTTGTCGTCATGAAGGTAAGCTCGATCAAAAGGGGGGATTCATATGATGCCATGGACCATCAAACTCAAACTTTTTTGTTTCACTGGAATTGTGGCCCGGAGAAGCTAAACCCGTCCTCATTCACGGTATTTTGTTTCAATTTAGTTTTGTGGTCTTATGCTCCTGCCCTTGCTGTGCCCAGTTCAAATACGAAAACGACGGAGAGCACCGTGTACATGGGTTGGTCCTCGACTGAGCCGCCCCCCCCGTTAAGGGTAGGTGCCTGGATGTCCCATTTCAACCCCCCCGAACCGTGGGGTGATAGGTCTATTGAGCAATGCCGCAGTGTCCTAAGCCATCCATTGAACCCGGCCTCAGCACATTGATGGGCTGTGGCAGATTCCTCATTCATCGAATTTTGGGTAACCTTGCGCAACACCACAAAGGCGTGAAGGGGAAAACCGGCACGTCCTCCGGTGTAGCTTACTCAGCGTCCTCTCCATTGTCATGTCGAAAATGACCACCCCACTGGCGCCAAACTTTCGCGGTGAATGCAAGCAAGTCAACTCCCCCCTTCCCTTTGGTATGTATGTAGCCTTACCCCTTAGCGTATACGCTCAATTAAAAGCCTCAACACAACCCCACTATATGAAATCCTCAATATCGTTTTCCAATCCATCCTTCTTTTGCTTTCTCCGCCCCCCCCCCCCCAATCTAATCCCCGAACAAAACACACAAAGCAATGGCAAACACGAAGCCCGGTCCATGCGAACAACCTCGGTGGGCAACCAAATATGCTCATTGCATTTTTCTTTTTTCGAAGTTTTTCCTTCGGGGCCTCGTTTAATATGACTTGCTTAACGCAAATCCCATTAACCGTAGGTTCCGCCATTCGAGCGGCCTTCCGCGCCAAATCCTCACTGATGAACTGAAAACATGTGGTGCGAACTGGTGGAAAAGCAAAGAAGGTGTCATCCTTTTTCCGCAATGTGGACACGTTGTCAGTTCCACACCCTCGAACCCGAACCCGCGAATGATTTCTAGTGCCGGGATTACATATGGGGGAGCAATCGAATCCGATGTACCAAGCATGCATGTCGAGCCATGTTTTCTTAAACGTTGAAGGAAACACAATTTTCTGGGGATTGGTTGGAGTTGCAAAAGGCAAAACACCCGGCTTTGGCTTTGGGCAAGGCGTGATACTTACGATGTACCAACAAATGCCGAATTCCACGACGTTACATTTCCCGCCTTGGCATGGTATGGCATCGCAACCCGCTCCAACAAGCCGGTTCAATCGGGATGGTCACATATCTTCTCGCTCGCTCATTTTCTTGACCTTTGGGCAGCCATGCAACCACTCGTTGACTATGCTATGCAAACAATCCGCGGATCGAGAACACCTCCTTGAAGGGAAGGCAAGGAGCAAAGCAACGGAGAGAGCAACTTGGACATAGCCGAGGCCTTTGAATTGGCCGTCCTTGGTCTTCATCCATTTGATTCGCGTGATGGTGTTCTCCCCTTTAGAAGGAGGGACACGGATTGCGGAATGGGTGGGTTGCGGGTGATGAGTCGAATGCAATAGAAATTCGGGCTATTGCTTTTCACTTCGGATTTGTGGCCTCCACTTTCTATAGTTCATATGAACGCTCTGGTCTAAATGCAAAACAGGTCAACACGTTACGGCCCGGCCCGGCCATTATGGCATTCCGAGTGCATTCTTGAATGCGCAAGTGGACAAAATGTTCAAGACGTGGTCGTTGTTCCATTAGCTGAAGAGTCTCTTGTGTTCCCAACCGCGAAAATGTGCTAGCAACCGCGACGCTCTCTGGCAACAAGTAAACGCAACAATACCGAGACATGCGTAATGTTCGTTGATGTGCGTGTTCGTGATACCATCGGGGCAACCGCGCAAAAAGATTTCCACTAGACCTGCAATGGCGAAGCATTGCTGGCGTTGAAGGTGGGTAGGTGGGTTGAAGGTGCTGTCGAGTCAACTCGATGCGCCCCGCTCCATACGTGCATACGTGCATACGCCGCCAACACCAACCTGAGTCTGGGCCTAGAGGTCGCTCCACCTTTGGCTTGCGATCCGCCTTATCCGCGATATCGAATGTGTTGGCTCTCCCTGCCTTGCCACTAGGGCTAGGTGCGCCCTCGGTTTTAAAATTGTACTCCGTTGCCGCCCGAGGCTTCTTAAGCACAGGCTCATCGTCACTGTCATTGTCGACAGTTGGCGGCCCGGGTGCAATCTCAAAGCTACCGTCATCATCGTCCTCAATGGTTGATTTGCTCGGTTTAATATCCTTCAATTTTCTGTGGATGGTGCAAAAGAATGCCAAATGGGGAACTTCGTTGACACTACATAACATGGGCTATCCCATGGGCTAAGCTGTAGGCGTTGCGCATATGGTTCACAACCGAAACGCTCATTAACATAGGAATGGTCCGGTATTCGGAACGAAGGTGACGGCAAGCGTGAAATATGTGGCCACGTACCACCACGTACGACGACCGTTTCCTAAGATCGACCAAGTGCCGGCCTCTCACCACAAATGGTTGAGGAGCAAACCAACTCGTCGTCCTCAACCGTGAGAAATAGAAGTCATTCCCCACTTCAAAAGCATCGTAAAAAGGTTGTGAAAATGGAAGACAAAACAAAACTACAAACAAAAACCCCAATTGCTAGAACACTTCCCAAGCTTTTGCGGACTACAAACAAAAACCCCAATTGCTAGAACACTTCCCAAGCTTGAGCGGAAATGACTTCGGACATGGGCGATAGAGGGAAAAATGCAACAAACACAAGTTTCCCACGAGACGAGTCCACATCAAGACCAAATCCTTAGTATGCGACACGCACAAAAAGTCTCCCGAAAGAACGTCGCCCCGATTGAAAAAATCTTTTTGGGAAGACGGGACATCCAATGCTTCGAATATTTGAACTTATCTACATACGACCGCTACTATGGAAAAGGTCCATCCGTACAAGCGGTACACTGGTGGGTGGATACACTCCAAAGTCCCAAAGTCGAAGTTCCACCTTTTCACTTTCACTTTGACGATCTTCTTTACGATCTTCTTTACGGTCACCATGGATTCTAAAGATGTAAAAGATGCCGATTAGAGATGTTAGCATGCAAACGAAGAAACAAACTTAGTCGAAACAAAATCATCAACTCGGACTAAATTTCGCCGGCGTTGTCAAAATGGGAAAGCGATGCGCGTGCATACATGGAAAAATATAAAACGGACCATATGAGTTCCCAAGACTTTGCAGTGAAATTTGAGTAATGTTATGTTTCGTGTTCGATGTGCCGATTGTGTTGGTACGCATTTTGCAAAAGATATTTTGATATGGCTACCAACACGAAAGACGTCAGTGTGGTCCTTTCAATCAATTCGTAAAACGGGTAAAATTGGTCCAAGGCTGTACATGGAATGCAATGTTTTACTCGTTCCTATAGTTGTGCAATTGGGATCGGTAATGAATTGTCCTTCTTCTCGGAGAGGGTAGGTTGTATCGGCCACACAACTATTAGATGTAACAATAACAAGTTGATGGTGATAGGAGATTGGCAAGTAGATTGACTTTGCGAATATTCACAAAAAGAAGCACAATGAACGCGGCTCAAGAGAGTCATCTCGCAACAAAACCAAAGACCGGTGGGGCCCAAAGCAACAACATGCAAATTGCGACGTTATCGAATCACCAATAGGGTTCACACACTGCCGTCTTGCATGCAATTTGATGATTCACAATTGTGCAGATTTTTGCATTTTTTAACTTCGGCGTAATTTCTAATAATCTGCATCACCCCCACTCAAGAAAATGCCAGGAAGCGTCTCCAAAGCTACAGCGTCCACTCCTATTCCTACACACAAACGTGGAGAGGGAAGGGGAGGAAACAAGGCGAAGCACGAAATCGAACTCCCTCTAGTAACCAAGCCGAGGGAGGAAGGGGAGGGGAGGAGGCGGAGCACCAAAAACGAAAGTCCTCTCTCTCTGGGATACTGTAGTCCCAGGATTTCCTTTTGCAGGTATGGTTGCCACTCAAGTGAAGGATTGGAGCTCAAAAAAACACTCAAGTGAAGAGGGATGGAGAAGACACTCAAGTGAAAGGGCGGCTCATGTATGACTAAGGAAGGGGAGCGATTGGATTAGGAATGAAGGGATCCATGTCAAAATTCTTAAAAATTTTCTTCGGGCGCCTTCGGCGCCCTAAATGTAATCCTACCATCATTAAAATTCGGATTTTTTCAAATTTGTCCAATCATGGATGTAGACATAGGATTTCACCGCAACATTTGCATGGGCGCGGTAGTTCCGCACCCAATCACGCACACCATGCCATCACCATGCCCAGTTCATTCATAACAAAGTAACATGTTTCGTATTGTCCACGATATTGACCGTCGATTTTTACCTTGATCTTTTTCGCCACTTTGTACGTGTGGTCCGCCGACAATTTTGCCGCACCGATTTGCGCGAGGCAATTGTCCCAAAATCCGTTGTTCGATTCGAAGTATCGATACAACATGTCAATGAGCAAATTTGTTCCCGGCGGTGCACCCCAATCGGCATACGTCATGGGTTCTTGCAACGTGTTCAACACAAATTTGAAATTTGTGTTGTACATCGCCGAGATCATGTTTGCTGTTGTCCTTGTCGGCACACCTCGCACTAGGCCTTCCAGAACCATACTAAATAAAGTGACGTCTACGCCACTATTGGGGGTTAGGATGAATGGAAACCCATCCACCACCTCTTGAGGCCATTGATCCCAGATGTTACATACAGTAAATGTCTTGGTAGATGCCGATGTGCTGCATGTAGGACAGCTATAGCGAGGGTGAAGCAAAGCGCAGTTTTCACTTGCCATGCAAACCACATGCTTTGACCACCCGTGTTTTTTTGCAGGGCCACGGCAATCAGGACATACGGGCCTCCAATTATACATTTGCTCCGGGTGCCATACGTAATAAATAGGCAGGTGCTCCACGAGGTCGATTGGTAATTAGCACACCAATCTCGCCAATGGTGCGTCCATGCATTTCACGGACGACATCGGAGCATTTCCAATCAAAGCGTTTGGGATTGGAGTGTGTGCCCAAACATAAGGAACACACAAGTAGCAAAATCAGTAGGCGAATATTCATTCCGAGCTGTGACAGAAAAAAGAAAAAAATCAAAACTGAAATTCAAATTGGTCTAGAAATTCAAAATTCGAATTTGTCAGCGCTGGTACATACGGCAGCGATGGTATATAATGTGGTATATACTGTGGTATATACTGCGGCGCCGATGGTATATACTGTGGTATATACTGCTGCGGCGGCTGGTATATACCGCGGTATATACTGCGGTATATACTGGTATATCGGTATATACCGCTCGTATATACCGGTATTTACGCGAGCGGCAATCATCCCCTTTTGCACTCGTATTTGCGGGTTGGGCGTGGCCAACGGTCGACGACGTTGCGCATGCGGCGCATGTTTCCTAGGTAGGCCTACCTAGGTATCTGCCTGAAAAAAATGTAGAATTCATTTGGGTGAACCGTAAGTTTGAAACCGAAAATTTTTCGGAATGTACGACATGCATGTGGTACAGATGTACTTACTCGCTTGTGCGACATCTTTCCCACGTAGCAAGTCAAGGGCTTCTCTAGTTTTAGGGGTGATTTCGCTTGTATGGAGGGTAATAATCAAGTTTCATTTAGATAGAAGCTGTCACCATTGGAATCGTGATCTCATGCCAACCCTGCGTACCAAAATGAAGTGTGCTTGGAAGCCGATCCATTAAAAGCTCGGCATCTCTTTCACCAAGTACATGGTGTCACCATTGGCGGCACTACTTCATTGGCGGCATTTCTTTGCTGTTTTGTGCCTTGCTTCCTGTCATTGCCCACTGAAGAGTGTGTGCCAATGGTATCAATAACGATTAAGGCACGACTTCAGCACATCTCGCCAGTACTGCATGGTTAGAGAAAATCGATTTTACACACAACCATTACCATGACCCATGAGCATTGCATTGCATGAGTGCATACTTCAATGGATTGCCTGGAGACTATGCCAACATCACGCTTCGTTACACTCTACAGTCTGTTATGGGCTTTGCCGTTCTTCTTTTGCTAGGTTGTAGAGCCCTACAACTGCACCTCCAAAAGTTTTTTGAACATTTCTATGGGCTGGGGGAGGAAGGTATTGGCATTCGACCCCACTTGAGGGTTCATGTGGACCATCGTTTGTCTGCATGGTAGACCAGCTTCTACAAAGGTGCAAAGTTCGTGCTTGTCGAACGAAAACTACGCGAGAAGTGCCCAAGTCAAAGCGAAATGTTGGACCTAATGACCCCATTTGACAAGTGCGCTGAATATCACACAAAGTAGGCACAAGCATAGCTCTTGAATGGTAACAATACCATTGGTTGCGGTACACATGATGAACATGTATTCTATGACGAACGCCTTTCGCTGAGCTTATGTTTGTCCTGCTCCTCAACCGTTCATGACACATTGTTCTCACATGCTTGGTGCGTGTGTGTGCGCGCTGTGTGCTTTGTGTCCTCGCATGGGGGGTACCCTCGCGTCCCCATACCCCCTTGGGGCTGTGGGGTTTATCCATTGGTTGATTGTTGGGACGTGTTGTGGTGGCAGGCCATACCTTAGAAGAGACTTGACGAGGCTGTTGGCCCACCACGCATGTGGATACCCCTTGCATGGTGTAGCTGATATGGGTGGAGTAAAACACACATTTTCTAGCTAGGGCTGGTGCCATCAATCGTAGTGTGGTCCTGGCATTCACTGGAAACCACTGAGGTTAGCACACCTGCCGCCTTAGTGGGTCCTGTTTAGAGAAAATTTGGCATTTATCCTTCATACCCATAGTGATGAAACCAAACATCGGCTCAATGCAAAGGTGTGACACCAGGGTTCGTGTGGTCCGAGGTCGGGTTTATGTGCTTGCTTAAAGACTTCGATCTATTGGAGCTTACCCAGCCACGGAGGGGGGGGGGGGGGGGGGGGCTTCGGCTGTGCCGTGCCGCGTGTGTTGTGTTGGAATCTGCCTCTTTGACTTTTGCTCTCTAGATCACATGATGATCTGCCTCTTTGACTTTTGCTCTCTAGATCACATGATGATCATGATTATGATGATTTCCATCTTCAATTGATTTTGGCTGGGGAGTTGCTGCTTGTTTTCCTGTTGTAGTAGTTGTCTTTCTATAATTAGGTAAATTAATGAGGTAATTCGTCAATTAGGTAATTAGTTTAATTAGTCACATTATGCATCGGGATGTGGTTTTGGGATGTTTGTGTTGCACAATCACCAACACAACTGCCGTTGCAGTGTGTTGTAGCGTCCCCGTGTCCAACTAACGTCGGCGAGCATGCATGGAGCTGCCCCAGTGCATGCATTTTTTAAATAGGAGAAATTGATCCATTATAGGTTCTTTTGGTGAGCAAGCAGGCTGCCATTCTGCCTCCAATTGTGCAGGGAGTCTGCATGTAGGCATATATATTGATGCACTACACATGGGACGATTCGGTTGAGGCCCGCTGTCTTGGGCTACAAAACAATGAATAATGATGCTGGCTAGCGTGTTGCAAATTGCATGAATTCGTTTTGTGTTTCGTGGAGGCGTGCTTGTGCTTTATTGTGCTTGTGCACCTCTCTTGTGTCACCTATGTCCCTTGTGCCACCATGACATGGAGGGGGGGGGGGGGGGCGATGGCACGGTATGCCATGCAATGGTTCGTGTAGGAGGGGGTTTGGCACTTGTGTCACCTGTGTCACCTGTGCCGGCCGTGCCACCATGACACGGAGGGGGGGGAGGGGGGGGGAGGGGGGGGGGGGGGGCATCGGAAAGTGTGCCGCGACACGTGTCGT
This sequence comes from Eutreptiella sp. 'Long Island Sound 2002', assembly GCA_964036045.1. Lineage (NCBI taxonomy): Eukaryota > Euglenozoa > Euglenophyceae > Eutreptiales > Eutreptiaceae > Eutreptiella > Eutreptiella sp. 'Long Island Sound 2002'. The sequence goes on along the minus strand of OZ038401.1, from coordinate 33,719,622 downwards.
GACATGGGTAAGCTCCATTGTCTCGGCAAGTTGTGCAATTACTGTGAACCCGGCACTTTGTAACCACGCCGAGCGCTAGAGATGACCAGCTAGTAAAGTAGGGGACTACTTGGGTTCGGTCGCGTGTGTATGCTCGGGTATCGACTTGGTGGGACAAAACAACTCTCGAAGCAACCATGGAGTGGAAACTCAGTGTAGCCAACACAAGAAGAGGCGGAAAGTCTTTGAGCGGCTAACATATGAATGACCACTCGTAAAGTCGAAAAGTAGTCACGAGTCAAAAGGCTGTGACGCCAGATGAGGAACAACAAGTCTCCGGCTACCAACGGTACACGATCGGGTATGCAAGCGAAATCGGGTTGCTCTCATTGATTCTTCCGCGATTTTGTGTTTGTTTGAATTGGAGCTCGAATATATTAGCGTCCAACTTTGCTTGACGACATCTTGAGAGACCGCGAGGCTGGGAGGGTTATTGGTTTCGGAGGATTCACTGTCTACGATCCAAAAACCTTCAATGTGGTAACAATTGCAAAGATAGCTCGGAGCACCCATCGGTTGTAGAATTGCTTTTCGCATGCTGTTAGCCGTTGTGATGTGGAACACGCAGCGGTACGCGGACACGCATGCAATTCTTTGGTCCCAACAAGCGAGAACGTTTTGGTGATGCAAAGAGAGAACGGGGCATGTCGCAAAGACATGCCTACATCGCAAAGAGGGTTGGGGAGAGCCATAAGGAAAAGAGGTAAGCCGCAGGTTACTGTGCAGCCATCACTGTCCACGGCCCCTTTACCCTAAACCAAGGGTGGACAAAGCTTCCGGAGCTTGCCTACCGGCCGGTGCTTTCAGGGGGGCAAGGGGACACGGAGATGAATTTTGCGTCCCTGTGGTGGGCCATGCACATGGAGATGACGCTAACGCCATAAGAGCTGTAAGAAGAAAAAGTCGTGCTTGTCCCTCCAATGCACATTTTTGCCTCAGCAAGTTTGCAAGACCCAAATAAACGACACACCATGGGTCTGAGATCCCAAAGCTCACAATACAACCACACGGCATACAAGCACGACGCAAGACCATCGAAAGACCCGGCTTGGAGAAAGGACAAGGTGTGTGCCCCGGCAAGTTGTCGCTCTAATGTCGTTGTTGAGCGACGTATGCCTTATCTTGTGGGTGCATCATCGGGCTTGGTGGCAGGTTGTTTGGGCCACGTTCTCTTTGGGTGGCGAGGCTCGAACCCCACCCGACTACTCCCCCCCCCCCCCCCACCAGTAGACCCACCAACAAATGACCATTTAAGAGACCCACCCCCATTTGTGAGTACACTTTAAGAGACCCACTTGCAAAAGGAGACAAAGGAAAGGCGGACCTTAACCCACGCCCCAGCCCTAATAGTGTGACAAAACATATGTTATACATTATTTGTGCCTATGCCACGGATATCTGCGTTGTATTATTATTATTATTATTATTATTATCATTAGGCATTCATTATTATATCCGTGGCATTCAGGCCCGAGGATATCCGCAGATATCCGTGGTATATGACCCGAGGATATTTGCGCGCAACCTTGTACACTCCCCATGAACACCCTTGCACAGGAGACACATACAAAATACGTTTGTGAACACCACTTGGAGTAGAACAAATCCGAAATGAGCTTTCTTTCGTAGAGCTTCAAGCAAGCTCCCTACAGCCATGGAACATTTAGGCACATATAGATGGTCTACTGGGAGCCAATCATTTTTGTGACACAAGATTCTCAGACCCAGGAACCATGCTTCGGAGGAAACCTCCGCATGGCACAAGACATATGATACACAGCATGGCAAATGTCACATGTGACAGGTCGTTGGCCACCACATGCATTCTTCTTGATGGGATAATCACAACGGTAGCATTGCATTTCCTTTTTCACCTGCACTTCCTTTTTCACTTTTTTTTTGGGTTGCTCTTCAAACATGGCTTGGGCAAATGGTGATGGAATAGCTGACAAATCCTGACTGATTGGGGCCTTGGTAGGTGTTGCCAGGGCTGCCCATACCCGAAAACGGTAGATCTCACGCTCATATACAATGCTCTCCTTCTCATTGAGCTCATATGTAGATGGTTCCCTCTCACTCAATTGTGTCAATGGGAAGGAGGCATACTCCTCCTCCGCAGTGAGAGCAATGGTAATCCTTGTAGAGGATGGAGAGGGTGTCCGTTCCTTTCGTTTCTTCTCTGCTTTAACTGCACTGAATTTGGTCGCTTTTTAGTTTAGGGGGAGTTGACCCGGGATGGAGCTTACGGAGCCACGGCGGGGGGGGGGGGGGGCTTGGGCCGTGCCGTGCCACGGTGCCGCCACATAGGGTGTGTCGTGTCACACGGGGCCGCCGCTGTGTCGTGTGGCGTGAGGGTGATCGGCACCTGTGTCACCTGTGCCGGCCGTGCCACCATGACACGGGGGGGGGGGGGAGGGGGGGGGGCGGCACGTGCCGTGACATGGGTAAGCTCCGATATCCGCAGATATCCGTGGTATATAACCCGGGATATCACCGCTGCGATATCCTGGGTCATATACCACGGATATCAGCGGATATCCTCGGGCCTATGCCACGGATATAACTAAATGCTCCAACATTGAATGTTTCGGGTATTGTGCTACACACCTCCAAGAAATAGGCCTTCCAATGACATAGCCTTGCTGAAAATGTCATGGGACAACAAAAACTGTCCTCTGCATATGATAGTTCAAGTACTATAGCAACCATGTACCCACTTCAAGAAGAAATGGGCCCAACAATGGCATTAGTGCTTGAGCCCAAGGCCAACACTTCACACTACGGAGCGATTGCGCTCACTTAGCATCTTGTTGTGGCTCATTGGAAACATCCATGATAGTGCTAAACAAAAGAAGTAAAAAAGTAAAAAAGTAAAAACAAATGAACAAATAAGAAATGAAGAAAAACCAAGAAATTCCAAAAAAAGCATCAAAAAACACATCCAGAAGTGAGCATCATTTTTTCCCCACATTTCATCATTCCATGTGGTAATGCAATGATGTCATGATGTCAACGAATGACCAAAAAATTGGTTTTTTTCAGTAAAGCGTGGTCTCCCACCTCAGTACTAACTGGGCTTGACTAGGCTTAACTTTTGAAATTGGACAGGTTCAGGTGTATTCCCCGTAGTATGTGTTTTTCTTCAAGTTAAAGAATGAAAATCAATGAATGTGGGCTCGTTGGATGCGGCTTGTTTTCGTGACCTCGAAGACAGGTCACAATAGGGCTTGGGTCTACAACATAAGAGACCCACTTGGAAAAGTACACTTTAAGAGACCCGGGCCTTTGGCTCCGGGGGAAAAAATTAAGAGACTGGGGCTATTGTCCTGGGGGGGGGGGGGTATGCCATTTTGACCACTGGACAGGAAAATGTGCTTTGGCGCACCAATTCCGCGCTACGACAAGGTAAATAGCGAGCAATATTCGTTTTTTCCATCCAGCGACCAACAACGGGCACGTGTTCAACAACAATCCGCCTGTGAAATGATTGTGGACATAGGGAAGACCGAGAATCAATCTCGGTTCTTGTCTCACACCGTTCTTGGACGTGGAACTCTTTACGCAAAATTTTGTTCAACGTGGGACCAACTGGGCATTTGTGCGCCATGCAACATACCCTCTCTCCATCTCCCTCTTCGCCATCACATTCCATTTGTACTCGGCCTCTGATGGTTTGGTGAGCAGCCTTTCTTGCATGCCCTCACTGTGCCCCTAGCCAAGTCGAGGGAAGATGCGCCAGAAGGAAGATACTACAATCGACACAATGTTTGTGTTACGTGTCCCCTACGGGGTATTACGTCCGGGGGGGGGGGTCAAAAATGTGGAACTAGCCCCCATGTTGCAACCTTCAAGTGGATGGGTAAGTCTAAGCCCCCCCCCCCCCCATGAGAAAAGCCCATGGGTACAATCTTTCGCACCCTTGCAACAAAGGCTGTCGGAATTCTCTTCCCCTACCCTAACCCCTTGCTTTTTTGCCAGCTTCTATTTGATACGAACCAATGAAATCATCTCGCAGAGGTGGTTAGATCAAAGCCAGGCAGGCGTATATAGGGGAAAACGCCACATACTCCCCATTTTGGGCCTTTTTGGGCCTATTCGCGTACCCTACCCCAAGGGGTTGAATTGTTAGTTTAACCCCTTGTAAAATCATTATTTTGTCCAATAAACGCATCCCCCAATGAGTTTTTGGTCCGGACCCCCCCCAGACCCCCCCCCCCCACTTGAAACCCACTTTTTTGAGGTTTTGAGGGAGGTGGGGGGGGGATGATCCTCCCTTTTTTTGGGTTGAAAATCATGAATCTTTTGGTTTTTTTTTTTTTCGATTTTGAGCGGAAAAAGTGTTTCTGGGTCCCGACTCCATCGGGTTTGTGTGGGGCGGAGTGGGACGAGCGCTGCTACACTTTATGCACTTTTTAGCCATTTTTGCTATGTTGGCGGTCCAGTGAGAGGGGTTTGAGTGGGGATGTTGTGACAGTATATGCCTACTAGGATAGCTTGCTGAGAGCCGATCACAACCGGTGCCAAAGACGCGAAACGACCGTTTCCACCAATAATGGCCTAGTGAATGGGCCGGTACACAACCTGCTCATGCAATTTTTCACCTTGGGCGGCTCAAAAATTGAAGTTTTCGAAACTTGTTTTTATGATATTGCGACCACACAATATGACCATCTAAGGTATGTAAAGCATGCTTTAGGCCGTATTTACGTGTTTTCCACCCTATTTGGGTATTATTAATACCCAATATTATTAATAGGCCCGGGGGGGGGGTCTCCCAAGGGATGGGTACACAACCTGCTCATGCAATTTTTCACCTGGGACCTCAAAAATCGAAGTTTTCGAAACTTGTTTTTTTGATACCATGATCACGTAAAATGACCATCCAAGCTATGTAAATCATGTTTTAGGCCGTATTTCTGTGTGTTTCACCCTATTTGGATATTAGCTCCGGAGGGGGGGGGGGTTCCGGGGGGGTATCACAAGGGATGGGTACACGACGTGCTTCTGCAGCTTTTCACCGTGGGCAGCTCAAAAATCGAAGTTTTCGAAACTTATTTTTGTGATACCGTGATCACTTAAAATGACCATCCAAGCTATGTAAAGCATGTTTTAAGCCGTAGTTCTGTCGTTTTCCCCCTATTTTGTGTGTGCGTTGCGTGGGGTAGATTCTCTGCGAGGTGGACTTGCCGAAGGCAATAGAATTGAAGACATATGCTCCCATTCACAAGTAGGGGGATGTCTGCCCCAATTCGGTTCCAGCCTGTGTGGAGAGGGGCAACAATTATGACGATTCGGAATCAGATTAATCAGTGGTCCAAACTGTGCAGTGCACGCTTTGCGTACCTCGTCCCATTGGCTGCTCTGTGCTGAACAATATGACCACCTACCCGCCCCTAACCCCTACATTTTTGAAACAGCCTTTTCTCAGAGATTTCCAAAAGTATACACATAATCCCTCAAGGGAACAATATTTTGGCGCATCGGACTGAAAGTTCAAAAAAAAAATGGGAAAAGTGGCACATTATGAACTACCACTGAGAGATATATGTTTGATGTTATCATGCTAATGTGGTTTGAGCCCCGCAGGCACTGGGGGGGACTGACCCCCCCCCCCCCCTCCCTGCCCTCCGGGCCCACTTCGTTGCCAAGGGTCAATAGCAACCGGCCATACATATGGTGGCACCAAAGGCGCCCGAATTTTTTTTTCCGTTTCCCTTGCCCACGTGGCACCCCTCCCTGCCCATGCGCTAGAGTGTGGATGGGAGGCACACCCCCTTGCCCACGTGGTACCCCTCCTTGCCCAGGTTAGGCTTAGGGTTAATCAAGACTGAATATTGGGACCGAGCTGGTGGGGGAGGGAACATCAGCTATGATTGGTGAGGGGCATCAAGAATGATTCACACATTGATGGCTCTTGACAAAGTGAAATCAGCTTGCAAGTGAACCCCATCACCACGAGGCCCACTTTCAAGGTTTTTTTGGACTTCTGAGGGGCCAAAATGCCCCAACATGGGCTCAAAATGGGCTCATTTCACCCGTTGGTGCACCCCAAATGGTCTAGGATGATTTTTGGAAAAATGCGTTTTTGACCCATTTTTGACCCATTTTTGGTCCCAAAACAGCCCATTTTCAAGGCATTTTGGGATTTTTGGAGGACCAAAATGGGCCACCACAAGCTCAAAACAGTCCAAAAACACTTGTTTTAGCATCACACATGGTCTAGGATCATTTTTGAGAAAAGTCATCTTTTTGGCCCTACTGGACCCCGTTGACCCATTTGGGCACCCACCTGTTGGGGCTTGAGCTTGCAGCTTGCCGCAGCCTAGTGGGCTCAGGTATTGGGGTCTAGGCGTCGGTTTGGGCAATTCTGAGGGGTGGGAACCACAAAAAGTGGGGGGTTGCGGGTGGAGTAGGTGCCCTCGGAATCGCATTTTGAGCCATGTAGCCAAAGATATGGCCTATTCTTGGGTTGTGGCTTTCGGCATTTGGAGCTTCTGGGGGCCTTTTTGGGCCGTTTCCGGGACATATCATGGAGTTGGAGGGCCGCAAAGAGCTCGTTGACACGGGGAAGTCAAGCCACACGTGGAGTGTACGTACCGTTTCCCTTCGTTTGGCCGTTTTGAATGTGTGAATGTGAATGTGAATGTGTGTTTTTTGGCCCAAAAATGGCTGTTTTTGGCCCCAAATTGCAGTTTTTGAAACCGAGGTCCGCCACTTGCGACGCTCGTTCCCGGCCGCCACCGTTGAGTTTATTGCTCAAACTTTGTGTGATTGTACTTCACACCCATAGGTATCATGCACCAAAATTTCAACCAAATCCAAAACACCACGACGGAATTCTGATTTTTACCCATTTCGCGCGTGCTGCTTGCTTGCTTGCTGTTTGCTTGCTTGCAGCTTGCCTGGTAGGTCCACCCTAGACCCTAAAAAGGGTTATAAAACCAAGACTGGTTCCACCAGCTCGGTTACCCTAACCCTAATCAAGACTGAATATTGGGACCGAGCTGGTGGGGGAGGGAACATCAACTATGACTGGTGAGGGACATCAAGAATGATTCACACATTGATGGCTCTTGACAAAGTGAAATCAGCTTGCAAGTGAACCCCATCACCACGAGGCCCACTTTCAAGGCTTTTTGGACTTCTGAGGGGCTAAAATGCCCCAAAATGGGCTCAAAATGGGCTCATTTCACCCGTTTGTGCACCCCAAATGGTTTAGGATGAGGTTTGGAAAAATGCGTTTTTGACCCATTTTTGACCCATTTTTGGTCCCAAAACAGCCCATTTTCAAGGCATTTTGGGATTTTTGGAGGACCAAAATGGGCCACCACCACCTCAAAACGGTCCAAAAACACTTGTTTTAGCATCACACATGGTCTAGGATCATTTTTGAGAAAAGTCATCTTTTTGCCCCTACTGGACCCCGTTGACCCATTTGGGCACCCACCTGTTGGGGCTTGAGCTTGCAGCTTGCCGCAGCCTAGTGGGCTCAGGTATTGGGGTCTAGGCGTCGGTTTGGGCAATTCTGAGGGGTGGAAGCCACAAAAAGTGGGGGATTGCGGGTGGAGTAGGTGCCCTCGGAATCGCATTTTGAGCCATGTAGCCAAAGATATGGCCTATTCTTGGGTTGTGGCTGTCGGCATTTGAAGCTTCTGGGGGCCTTTTTGGGGCGCTTCCGGGACATATTGTGGAGTTGGAGGGCCGCAAAGAGCTCGTTGACACGGGGAAGTCAAGCCGCACGTGCAGTGTACGTACCGTTTCCCTTCGTTTGGCCGTTTTGAATGTGTTCCAGGGCCTTTTAAGCCCAAAAATGGCTGTTTTTGGCCCTAAACTGCAGTTTTTGAAGCCGAGGTCCACCACTTGCGAATCCGGTTCCCGGCCGCCACCGTTGAGTTTCTTGCTCAAACTTTGTGTGATTGTACTTGACATCCATAGGTATCATCCACCAAAATTTCACCGGAATCTGAAGCACCACGACGGAGTTCTGATTTTTACCCATTTCGCGCGTGCTGCTTGCTGCTTGCTTGCTTGCTGCTGCTAAACCTGGTAGGTCCACCCTAGACACTAAAAAGGGTTATAAAACCAAGACTGGTTCCACCAGCTCGGTGACCCTAACCCTAACCAGGATTGAATATTGGGACCGAGCTGGTGGGGGAAGGAACATCGTCTACGAGACTTCAACGACAAATGAGGTACGCACCGGAAAGTGGATGAGAGCGGCTCAAAAGGGGCTCAAAATGAGCTGTGTTCATCCGTTTGGGCACCACAACTGGACGAGGATCATTTTTGGAAAACTATGGTTTTGACCCGTTTTTGAGCCATTTGTGGTCCCAAATTGGACCATTTTCAAGGCCCGTTCGGCCTTGAGAGGGGCCAAAATTGCTCAACATGGGCTCAAAATGGGCTCATTCCACTTTTTTGTGCACCCCAAATAGTCCAAACGTATCTTTGGAAAAGCACATTTTTGACCCATTTTTGGTCCAAAACAGCCCATGTTCAAGGCATCTTGTGACTCTGGAGTGGCCAAAATGGCTTGCAATGGGCTCAAAAAGGGCTCATTTCACTCGTTTGTGCAGCCAAAATGGTCCAGGATCATTTTTCAAAAAACACATTTTTGACCCATTTTTGACCCATTTTTGGTCCTAAAACAGCCCATTTTCAAGGCATTTTGTGACTTTGGAGTGGCCAAAATGGCTTGCAATGGGCTCAAAATGGGCTCATTTCACTTGCTTAGGCACCCCAAATGGTCTAGGATCATTTTTGAAAAACCACATTTGTGACCCATTTTTGACCCATTTTTTGTCCCAATAACAGCCCATTTTCAAGGCATTTTGGGATTTTAGGAGGGCCAAAACGGGCCACCATGAGCTCAAAACGTGCCAAAACCACTTGTTTTGGCATTCCATGTGATCTAGGATCATTTTTGAAAAAAGTCATTTTGCGACGCCCGTTCCCGGCCGCCACCGTTGAGTTTCTGGCTCATACCTTGTGTGTTTGTCCCTCACACCCATAGGTAGCATCCACCAAAATTTTGGCCGAATCCAAAGCACCACGATGGAGCAGTGATTTTTGCCCATTTCGTGCGTGCTTGCTTGCTGCTTGCTGCTTGCCAAACCTGTTAGGTCCACCCTCGACACTAAAGAGAAAAGTCAGTTTTTTGCCCCTATTGGACCGTGTTGACCCATTTGGGCACCCACCTGTTTGAGCTTGCAGCTTGCCGCAGCCTACCGGGCCTAGGTACGGGGGTCTAGGCGTCCGTTTGGGCAATTCTGAGGGGTGGAAACCACAAAAAGTGGGGGATTGCGGGTGGATGAAGTGCCCTCGGAATCGCATTTTGAGCCATGTAGCCAAAGATATGGCGTGTTCTTGGTTTGTGGCTGTTGCCAGCCAGTCTACACTAAATTTGGAGCTTCTGGGGGCCTTTTTGGGGCGCTTCCGGGACATATGGTGGAGTTAGAGGGCCGCAAAGGGCTCGTTGACACGGGAAAGTCAAGCCGCACATAGAGTGTACCCACCCTTTCCCTTCGTTTGGCCGTTTTGAATGGGTTCTAGGGCTGTTTTGGCCCAACAATGGCTGTTTTTGGCCCTAAATTGCAGTTTTTGAAACCGAGGTCCGCCACTTGCTCAAACTTTGTGTCGTTGTCCCTCACACCCATAGGTATCATGCACCAAAATTTCAACCAAATCCAAAACACCACGACGGAGTTCTGATTTTTAGCCATTTCGCGCGTGCTGTTGCTTGCTTGCTGCTTGCTTGCTGCTTGCTGCTGCTGCACGCCAAACCTGGTAGGTCCACCCTAGACCCTAAAAAGGGTTATAAAACCAAGACTGGTTCCACCAGCTCGGTGACCCTAACCCTAATCAAGACTGAATATTGGGACCGAGCTGGTGGGGGAGGGAACATCAGCTATGAATGGTGAGGGACACCAATGAGTCACACATTAAAGGCCGTTGACAGAGTGGAATCAGCTTGCAAGTGAACCCCATCACCACAAGGCCCACTTTCAAGGCCTTTTGTTGGACTTCTGAGGGGCCAAAATGCCCCCAAAATGGGCTCAAAATGGGCTCATTTCACCCGTTGGTGCACCCCAAATGGTCTAGGATGATTTTTGGAAAAATGCGTTTTTGACCCATTTTTGACCCATTTTTGGTCCCAACACAGCCCATTTTCAAGGCATTTTGGGATTTTTGGAGGACCCAAATGGGCCACCACAAGCTCAAAACAGTCCAAAAACACTTGTTTTAGCATCACACATGGTCTAGGATCATTTTTGAGAAAAGTCATCTTTTTGCCCCTATTGGACCCCGTTGACCCATTTGGGCACCCACCGGTTTGAGCTTGCAGCTTGCCGCAGCCTAGTAGGCCTAGGTATTGGGGTCTAGGCGTCCGTTTGGGCAATTCTGAGGGGTGGAAACCACAAAAAGTGGGGGATTGCGGGTGGAGTAGGTGCCCTCGGAATCGCATTTTGAGCCATGTAGCCAAAGATATGGCCTATTCTTGGGTTGTGGCTGTCGCCAGCTATGAATGGTGAGGGACACCAATGAGTCACACATTGAAGGCCGTTGACAGAGTGGAATCGGGTGGCAATTGCAAGTGATCCCCTTCACCACAAGGCCCACTTTCAAGGCTTTTGTTGGACTTCTGAGGGGCCAAAATGCCCCCAAAATGGGCTCAAAATGGGCTCATTTCACCCGTTGGTGCACCCCAAATGGTCTAGGATGATTTTTGGAAAAATGCGTTTTTGACCCATTTTTGACCCATTTTTGGTCCCAACACAGCCCATTTTCAAGGCATTTTGGGATTTTTGGAGGACCCAAATGGGCCACCACAAGCTCAAAACAGTCCAGGTTAGGTCCAGCTCAAAACAGTCCAAAAACACTTGTTTTAGCATCACACATGGTCTAGGATCATTTTTGAGAAAAGTCAGTTTTTTGCCCCTATTGGACCCTGTTGACCCATTTGGGCACCCACCTGTTTGAGCTTGCAGCTTGCCGCAGCCTACCGGGCTTAGGTACGGGGGTCTAGGCGTCCGTTTGGGCAATTCTGAGGGGTGGAAACCACAAAAAGTGGGGGATTGCGGGTGGATGAAGTGCCCTCGGAATCGCATTTTGAGCCATGTAGCCAAAGATATGGCGTGTTCTTGGTTTGTGGCTGTTGCCAGCCAGTCTACACTAAATTTGGAGCTTCTGGGGGCCTTTTTGGGGCGCTTCCGGGACATATGGTGGAGTTAGAGGGCCGCAAAGGGCTCGTTGACACGGGAAAGTCAAGCCGCACATAGAGTGTACCCACCCTTTCCCTTCGTTTGGCCGTTTTGAATGGGTTCTAGGGCTGTTTTGGCCCAAAAATGGCTGTTTTTGGCCCTAAATTGCAGTTTTTGAAACCGAGGTCCGCCACTTGCGACAACTGTTCCCGGCCGCCACCATTGAGTTTCTTGCTCAAACTTTGTGTGGTTGTCCCTCGCGCCCATAGGTATCATGCACCAAAATTTCAACCAAATCCAAAACACCACGACGGAGTTCTGATTTTTAGCCATTTCGCGCGTGCTGCTGCTTGCTGCTGCTGCTGCTAAACCTGGTAGGTCCACCCTAGACACTAAAAAGGGTTATAAAACCAAGACTGGTTCCACCAGCTCGGTGACCCTGACCCTAGTGAGGAGGTAGAGTGGAGGTTTCTGTTGTTGTAGAGTAACCCCTTAGGCCACCGCGTCTCTGCCAGACTGGACTAGACCTCTGCTAATCCTCTCACCCCGGCGCCCCCCCCCCCCCCCTTAGCGACTAGCCAGTCCTCCAGAGAAGCCCTCCTCGGCGGCTAGCCTCCCCCTCCATCCCAAGACCCCCCCCCCCTGGGGGCCTTCGGCCCACTTCTACGTGGGGGGGAGTCGTGTACAAGCGAGGAGATGTCCCCCCCCTTGCCCGTAAGGATTTCACATTCCCATCTTGGATGGACGGCAAGTGCCCATCATTATGCACATTTCACAGATGTCCCTCTGATGCTGCAGTGATCAATGGCCAATGCCTGTTGTGGTAGCCCTTTGGCAAGGAATGGAACGTTGGTTTGAGATCCGCCCTGATGCACCCATTGCCAACCCCTCAATTCGGCAAAGAGGGCGCACTTGTTGTGGAACTGCATGAAGTCAACTCTGTTCCTGATGGCAAATCTGATGGTGCCTGCGATGGCCCCCTCCTCTGTGATGCTGTGGGTGAGGCTGAGGTTGAGGCAGATGTGGATGAGTGCCTGGATGTTCAGAGTGTGACCGAGCCTGAAGCACCAACACCTGTACGACAACCCGATCCGAGGCCACTGGTTCCGATCTTTTGCCCCACGTGGTGGCCCGTGCTGCTGCTGTTGAGTGGGCTGCTTGTCGTCATCGTGTGCACCATCGCTGGGGCTGCCGACCCATTTCCTGATATCCTGCACCTACAAGGGCCTCGGTACGTCTCCCCATCTCGTAACAGCAACATTCTGCTGACGGATGGCAGCGAGAGATCTCTGGTGACGCGCAGTGTGTTCGCCTTTGTGGGAGTCAACCCCGGATACAACTTCACAGCCTTCACAATTTGCTCCGCCGTCCAGGCGGCCACCCTCGTCGCCAGTGCTCTGGTGCCACTGCAACTGCAGGCTGTTGTGTACCCCGGACGGGTCTTGTACCCCGGCTGCCCCTTGGGTGGGGAAGTGGCCGGGACCCTTGTCATAGACACAGCCCCGCCGGACTTGCTCACTACTATTGGTCTCCTTGGGAGAGCCTTGCAGCAGCGTGATATTGTTGTCATCACTGATCCGGCCCTGGGGATGGCCAGCCAGGGCCTGGTGGTGGAACTTGGAGAGGGAGAGTTGGATGCTCTGGCCCTCCAGTGGCAAGAGCAGGCGGCCCTGCAGGAACAGCACTATGGATTGTATGTGTCGGGCGGCGTTTTCAGGGTGGATTGCCTTGTGTACGGGAGGGCGGATGTGCGGCTGCACAACACCAAGGACGTGGATCACTGGATGCAGGCAGCCAGAGCGCTGGTGCAGAATGTCACGCCCGGGTGCAACCCAGTGTTCTATGCTGCGGGATACAGTGTATTGCACGACACCATGGAACAAGCCCTCCACGCTTCTGAGGATGTGCAGGATCTGGGTTGAATGTTATGGGACGGGCAAAAAGCAAGACCTCATCATCGTTGCACCCCTCCCCGCCCTTCTGGCTTGGCCGGGCCCTAGTGATTACAGCGCTCCTCCCATGGCCTAGAGTATCAGGACCGATCCCCATTGGCCTCGTCGACGTAAATCGGCCGGCCGCCAACAATCCTCCCTTCTCTTCCTGACGGCAAGAAGGATATATCGTGTTTCGTGTCGTTTTCTAATGGCTCTGCTCACTAGTGACCTTTGACGGAGCCCCCAGCAGGTGACCGCTGACTGACTCCACCCTCCGGTGGGTGTGAGGCCGAATGGGGCCAGCAATCGCATCGCAGCAGACGAGGAGCAGTAGTTCAGCGGAGTGAGCCCAGAATGCGTGCCACCCTTCACCCACCACATTTGTTCCAAGGGACAGGAGGGCCTCGACTGTAGGTTGGTGAGGTTACTCAAGGACACAGGCAAACGGCCGCCAACAGCACATTTGATGGAACTATCGACACTTTGGAATTGATGGCAATGAAGGCCGTGGGGAACAGGCGTGGCTGGACTTAAGTGCGTGCCCCCGCCCCCCCTGCACCAGCACGGCGTTGTCTGAGCACGGCGACCCGTCTGGCTGCTATTTCTCTGACCACAGCTTTTGTGGTCAAGAATTGAAGATCACGTGCTGTTGAGCCGGTTGTGGCGGGCAAGAGGGGCTGGGCCATGCCTGTGAAGAGGTTAAAGTGGTCTCTGCTCCGAACACCATTGTGCTGCAGACTGCAATTTACTTCCATGTGGTTTGATGTGGGCTGAGCGCCCAAACTGCCCCAGTGTAGCTTTCCTGTGACTAAGCTTGGGACGCCGAGAGGAACCCCTGCCCCTTCAAGGCCATCCCTTTGTTTTGTTTTTAAGGACAGCCCTGAAGGACAGTTGTCCAGCGGCGATAACCGCCAACCGCTGGTAGTTGATTGTGATTTTTTGTTCACTAAGCGTCTCTGTACCAGTGACAAACTGAGATGGATGTGTTCCTGGATGGTTTGCTGTTTGTAGCGCCTGGTTGCTGTCTTCGTGGCGGTGTGTGCCTTGGTTGGGCGTAAATTAACGAGTTTTTGGTTGTTGGCTTGAGGACGTTCCCGTCCCCCCCCCTCGTTCCCTTGCTCAACGCAGCTGCACCCATCCGGCTCCGAGGTATTGTTTTGACAAAGCATTTTGTGACGTTGTTGGTCATGGCCTTTGTGTGACGGTGGCAGTGGATGTGCCGACATAAGTTAGGGCAGCACCAGCCACGGCTGAATGGGGCAAACGGACTCCGGGCAGCATCATCTTCACGAGGAGGTGAGAGACGGGGGGGGGGGGGAATTAGTGCGGCTCGCAGGATGTAGTCTTCCTGTTCTTGATGACGGGCAAAGCAAGCAACTGCCGACCCAAGAATCAAGAAGGAAGGAAGGAAAAGTGGAAGAGGAGTGTAGGACCGTAAGAGTGAACACCGAAGCTCCACCTTGACAAGGGGTTGGGACGGGGGTCAAATGCAGTGAGATGGGATGATGGGACAAAATTTTAATTAATTGTTGCCTACGCTTTAAGCCTTTCCAATAGAAATCCAACAGAGTATCGAGGCAGCAAAGTGCTGCCTCCAACGATCAGTACACAGTGTCCAACAGAATCCGAAATCCCCAAATCCTTGCCCAAGTTGATTTACATTTCAGCTTGGTTTTAGATCACAACAACAATGTTCCAGGGGCGTGACATTTTATGACAGAAATCTGCCAAAATCAGGGGCCTGAGAAGTTTTGTTTGCGAGGCGGGGGGGGGGGGGGGCTCAGATCCTTGTGTGGGGGGGGGGGGGGTCCAACGCGCTCAGGTGGAATGCCCCCCCCCCCCATAGTCAAGTTGGGGCAGGCTTTGAACCAGCCCAGTCTGCTAGAGGCTCCAAGCACGGTCACTAACCGAAAACGGTATTCGTACCGGTTGTGCTGACCAGCTTCCCCACCTGCCTCTGTGGCTTGCCTCCCACCCGCCGCCCCCAGCCCACCACCCTCGAGGGGCACCTGAGGGATACCTTTTGGATCATAATTTCATGCTCTCGGACGTTCTCACCTTCAGCTGCAATCCTATCTTCCCAGTAACCCTGTCAGTAATTCGAGGTAGAACGCCCCCCAAAGCAAGTTGATGGCCGTGCTGAGGGCTGCAGCACCAACAGGCGGAAGACGGGAGGATGGTTGTTTTGTACGCGTCGCTTCTTGAAGCACAGGGGGACCCCATCCGCCATCGGCAGCCAGGCAATCTACACTCGGGAGTCTGCGAAAATGCAGTCGTTGAGGGCACGGATGTCCCGCGTGTCCGCGTGTTGGAACTCCGCATCCGCCACCCGGCCCAACCAGAACACATTGTCGATGGCCAGCGCACTGCCGGGCGGAAGCAGTACCAGGACCCACTCGTAGTACGCCGTGTAGTTCGCCTTGTCAGCGTCGATGAATCCAAAGTCGAAGGTCCCAGCGGATCCCTTGGAGATCATCCTGTCAAGCGCCTCTACAGCCAGGGCAATTCGCAAGCCAAGCTTGTGGCGCACCCCGGGGAAAGACGAGTCTCCGTCCTAGCATGTAACATCAGGGAGGTATCACTTCATACCCAGGCCTCGCCGACCCGGGCCCCTTCCTCGTTGATGTCAATGGCAGTGATGGATCCGTTGTTCGGCATGGCTAGCGCCACCGCGAGGGCCGTCACAATACTACGATTGCTAAGAGAACAGCACCACGTGCCGTTGACAAATACGTGCTCCATTTGTGATATCAGACTGTGAAACATAGTTTTATGGCGGTGCTGGTCCATTTTCCGTATTTCAGACCTCCAAAATGGGAAAAAACAGTGGCTGCGCTCGTATGCTGTGGGGGCCCAAAATGGTGCCTTTTTGCTGCTTCGCTCCCCTAAATTGCGTGTCGCTGCTCCTCCCCATACACCCTGGCTGGAAGCAACCCCTCCATTGCGCTTGGCTATGCAGCAGAGAGGCTAGGCTCTGTGCACAACATGAATTTTTTTTTGAAAAAACGATAGGGGGCACTATGGGCCTCCTAAGTATTTAGGTTTGGGAACCCCTAAGCTCCACTCATTTGATCCGTCCTTTCTTGTTGGCCTTGAAGAAGCTTTCGCTAACCACCAAGCACCGCGCCTTGGGATTCCAAACGGACGTTTGGTCTTGTGGTTTTCAAAGCTTGAACATTGCAAAGCTGGTGGTGGAGCACCGGGGTACTTTTTCCGATGTGCCCCTCGTCCCAATGGGTGCCGGTTTTGTGGACTATGTGCTCAGCATTGTTAATGCTGATCGTGCTGTGCGGGTCGTTCAAGCGCCCGGTGATGATGTGGAGGGCGTGACCGAGCTTCCTGGCCCTCCTGAGTCCCCCCCCCCCCAGCACCCAAGTTGAAGGTGCACTTTCGGCTATTGAGGAGAGTGTTCAGGCCACCCCCACCCCACTCGAAGGCAAGGAGGCCTCCGCCGAGCAGAGCGTGGAAAGCCCGGAGGCCGGGCCGCAACCTTCCATGGCCACTCCCACAGAGGAGGGCACCCGTCCCAAGGTCCTCATCCGTGGAGAGTGGCGCAAGGTGCCGGATGGCTACCCGGCAGATGCATCTGGCTAGCTGGAGCGTGACCAGCTTTTCATCAATGACCTGTCCAAGCAGCTAGTAGCAGAGTTGCGCGCCGCTTGCTGGTGCAAAGCCCAAGTCCAGCAACACAAAAACGGACTTGATCTACAAGCATGCATTTTGCAACTACTTGTAGCGGGTGCATGTTTTGTGGGCTGTATTTTCCTCCGCCCGTTTGGTGTACCAACGGCGGAGCATGTAAGATTGCTGGTATATTGGCCCCATACCAGTTCCTTGGTGGCCTATAATGGTGGCACTAGCGTTGGCCATGGCCTTGTTAGGACTCTTTTTCTTGAACCTGATTTTGTTCCCAGTGCAGGCACAATGGATGTTGGCCATGGCCCTGTCAGGACTCTTTTCTTGGGTGTGATTTTGTGTCTAGTGCCAATAACACCATGTGAAACTATGTTATATTGGCCCCACACTAGTGCCTTGGTGGCCTATAATGGTGGCACTAGCGTTGGCCATGGCCCTGTTAGGACTCTTTTTCTTGAGCCTGATCTTGTTCCCAATGCAGGCACACTGGATGTTGGCCATGGCCCTGTCAGGACTCTTTTCTTGGGCCTGATTTTGAGTCTAGTGCCAATGACACCATGTGGAACTATGTTACATTGGCAGAGTCCCAACTACTTGGTGGCCACGCAGAGTACTATGTGCTTTGTGGACTCGGCGTCCCATCGTTAAGGTCGCTATGGGTGCCGTACGGAACCGGCAGCTGTACATATTGCTCATGTATTGCAAAGGTTGCATTTCTTTCAATTTTTCAATTTTTTTGTATAATTTATACAACTTACCGCAAAAAAAAATTACATGCCCTTACCGCAACAAAAGTGTCAATTTTTTTTCTAATTCACACGACTTACCGCAAAAAAAATTACACGCATTTAAGGCAAAAAAAATTACACGACTAGACGCTTTTTTGTACACAACATACATTTTTCACCCAAAGGCTTTGCTTGTGATAGCACCGAGCTTGAGGAGGTATACGTGTTGGTGGGTGCGGAATGGGCTAACCACGGGTTGTGTACCTGACCCACACGGAGATCTTGCGGCATAGGAATCAGCAAGAGACCTGAAGCTGACTTGTACCCAGGCCACGAGATATTTGATGGTGCACAACGCAAACTCAAGGCAACACTGGTGTGGCATTTAGGGGAGACTTCCAGTGGAACATTTTGGATGAATTGGAGTGCTTCAGTGAATTGTTCATGGCCCATGGACCAAGGGCAGAGAGTGAACTAGGGAGAACCCCAACCTAACCTGATGGTTGGGCGATGGTCTAATGGCTTTGAGGGTGGACAGTAGATAGTGAGGGTGCTTGTCACACGCAACTAGGGTGGAGTGCAGACATTGCAACTTGACCTGAAAAAAGCCACAAATGAGACGTTGGGTATGTAATGCTGCAAACTTTTGAACAGGATGGATCAAAACGAAATGGACAGGCCGGTGCAGGGATTGTGATGAGAGTGTTCAGGGCAGCCTTTAGAGCACCCTCCACCCGTGTCCAATGAATGCCTTGTCCAACGAACACTACATGTTATTCTTTTAGATCAAGATTAATTCAGCCCCAAGTTTTGGGGTGCAAGATCTAGGCTCAAAGGTGGCAGAACCGAGGGGCTGGTGAGATATGTATCGTGCTAATGAATGTGAAATCTGGTGTTGGGCACTGGCATTCCTCAATTATAGGACCTCTGCATATCATGACTGATTCTCTCATTGTGTCTGGTTGGTGATGAACATACTTGTGACCTTGTCAAGGGAGTACTGTGAGTGGTGCATGCATGGTGTGCACGCAGTGCACGCACAATATGTGCATTGGGGTTATTGCATAGACCTACCCACCTATTTTATAGGGCAGTGCATGTGTTTCCAAGCTGTAAAAGGTATGATCATGGCACATACTGCACTGTGTCCCCTTACATGGCTTCTTTTGGGCATCACTGTTTCCTACACCCAATCAAATGGTGATAGGGTGCCCGTCACTGTCATCCGAGTGGGCAGTATGTGAGCAGTGAGTATGACGTGAAGGTCACCATGTGTCTCAACCCATGGCACCTGTTCACCGAACGGAAGCCGCAAGGAATGAAAGGCAACCATCCAAAAGCCACGAGGAATTAACAGCAACCATCCACAAGGCATGAAGATTTAACAACAGCCATGAAGAGGCCACCAGGAATTAGTAGTGATTGTCCATTTGTTCCAACCGTAACACAGTGTGCACACGGTGCCAGCGCGGTGCAGGTACTACCTTGTAGAGACCACGATTCTCGGGCCCTCTGAGCTTGTTCGGCTGAAACATTTAATGCAAGGGTGGGAGTGTGACAATGTAGCCGCCCCTGTTAGTGTTGCGTAGTTCCGCTTGCGCTTCTCCCATGACATCCACGTCATCGGAAGCGGAGGACCTGGGCCAAGTCTGCAGGGTAGACCCCCAACTTGGGGGTGGCGCCCCATGACTGCCACCAGTGAGTTTCCAGCTCATACTCAGGATTTGGCAGGGCCACCTGTAGGGGTCTAAGCCCCTGGACTTGTGACCGACACTGGGTCGCCATGACGGAGTAATTCGCACAATGTATTGGTGAAGTGTTGCTTGCTTGCAGCAGGATTTATGGGGAGGAACGTGTAGACATATTTTTATTTTCTGCACGATTCACCACCATCCACAATGAGGAGTAGAGCTTTTTTGCCAATCTTTGACAAATGTCAGAAATGGGTGTTCAATTTTTTTGGCATTTTCTTTGTCTCAATAAACCTGTTGAGGATTCCTCCTTTTGCCCCATCACGTGCAATCCACAACTTGTTGCCCCATCCCAGTTGCAAAGGATTTTGGGCTGTTGTGTCGCCCAATATTTGGACAACTGAAAACCTGGTATGTGTTCCCTTCTCCTCAAAAAGCACCAAAACATTCTCACCTAGTCAAAAAGTCGCTGGTTTTCTTGCAACTAAAACGAGTTAAGGAGCGCAACCTAGGTGATCGAACAACGACATGCAATGCAATACCCCAAACATTTGGATTCACCTCACAATTGGTAGTGCACCAAATTGATCTCTCCGATGGAATTATGGGTCACTCAATATTTTCGAGGGGAAGCAACAATGAGTGGCCCATCAGCTAAAACGTTGCACAATTGTATATTGCATGATGACCACAGTTGATGTCAACCTTCACATCCGAAGTGGTTTCTGGCACAATTGCGCATGAGGGGTGCTGCCGCAACCGCTGCCTGAAAGGTGGCACCAAACCTCAGGCACGATGACAATTCTGCAAAGTCGAAGCTTGTGGATAGGTGCATTTGGTCTTCATGTCCCTTCTTTTTCAATCTGATTGCGGCTTATACCACACGCCAAGAGAAATTGGCACAATTTGAACGGCGGTGTACAAAAGGTGGGAGCACCTTGGAATTGCTGTGATAGCGTGCCAACATGAAATGCAAGAATGCCAACATCATCTCTGCTCATCACCATGTAGCCCAATGAGTGTGCTATTACTTTCCATGTTACTCCCATGGCCAAGTTGAGAAGCTGATCCGTGCCATCAGTGAGACACCTTCTAACGGTGATGCAATGCGAAATAGATTCGATCCGCATTGTTACGTGGAACGTATGGTTTGCTCCAGATTGTTGTAGGTCTCCCCTCCCTATCCTAAGACTCCCAGCCTTATTTGCTAACCGAGGAATTTGTCGACGTTTGCTTGAAACCCATGGTACATGAGGTTGTCTCTTGGGTTTGTGGAATCCTATTGTCTGAAAGTTGCTAAACTCGACTCTTCAACAAGTTGGGATAACCCACGGCCGCCGAATCCCTTCCACCATTGCGTTCACCCACACCTTTCTCTTCTCCCCCCTTCTTCACAGGGCACGATGGGGGAGCGTTCTAGATCTATGCCAAGAATATTCGCCACACATTGTGGCCCTTCAAGAAGTCACCCCTCTTTTCTTGGAGGTGTTGCAAGAGCATCCCATGTGCACAACGGGGGATTTCTGCATCTCCCCTATGCATGACCGGGGCACAATATCGGACGAGAGGTCAGTATCGCCATCATCGGACGTGGACAGGAACACGGCCGAGGAGTATGGCAACATCCTAATCATTCGGATGGAAATGGCACCCCAATTTTCGTCATATGCTCTGCCATCCTCCATGGGGAGGCACTTACACATGGCGCGTTGCTCAATCGGACCGAGGGTGCTTGTGGTCGCCACAACCCATTTAGAATCCCAGGACAACGCAGACATCCGGGCCCTTCAGCTTTCCACCATCCAAACCTTGCTGCCCAGCCATCGAGACACGATCCTCTGCGGTGACTTCAACATTGATGGGGCGGCGCCAGGCCTCGCAGAGAATACTGTGGTTGCACATTCTCTGCCTCATTTAGTCGATATGTGGGATGCCTTGAGGTCTCGTGGTGGGGGTGATGATGGGGGAGATGGTGGTGGTGATGGTTGTGGATACACCTACGATGCACAGCGCAACAAAATGATCTCAAGCAATAAGCGAGGACAGATGAGGGCTCGTCTTGACCGCGTTTTCGTGTCGCACCATTTGAGTAGCGGCCACTCGAATTCGATGCAACTGCTCGGCACAGAGCCAATTCCGGCCCCGCTCCCGCAGCTACACGCCACTCAAAGATGCCTCAAGTTCCCAGACTCCCCTGTGTGTGGGTGTGGCGTCCCTTGCCGCAAAAGAGTGAAGCATTTTGCCGCCAGCGGCGTTTGGCCGTCCGATCATTTTGGCATGGGCTGTAGCATCACCCTGAACACGTAGCATTTGGCCAAGAAGGCATGGAGGGGGCTTGCACGGATGGGCAAGTCAAACCAAGAAGGTTAGCACTTGGGGTTGGCACATGTGGAGGTCCCATGTCTGTGGGTGATTTGACGAGCTGTTTCCTTTACCCCCTCTCCACTAGTCACATTGCACCTCCTAACACGAGAGACCGAGCAAGAGGAAGGTGATCTGGCTGACGCCGATTGCCTCACAAAAAGGGTCAGAAATTGTGAAGCAGGGCCACTCATCCCACCATCCCGTCATTCCACCCCAAATGGGGGTTCCCTTCCTCTACCGTTGACCCGTAGTTGGTCGGAAATGTTGTGACCAGGCCTTTGCTTAGTCGAGCATACATCCTACCCGGACGGGGGGGGGTGCCATAAAGCTGAGAAGAGGGGGCGGGGGGTTGCCTGCTTCAGTTGCCCCCCTCCCCCAAGGGTGCTCAGTCAACCCAAATTGACAAAACCACCACAAAGCGAGGGTGCTGGCCATGGGCCGGCACCCCATTTGGAAGCCCGAAAAAAAGCGGAAGGCGGACCGCGCGCCACAGCCCCAGAAGACACAAGGCGGGGGGGGGGGGGATAACGGAACCCCCCGCCCCCGCGTGCACTGAGAACTGAGAACGCAATGAAGGCCATGGGGCAGGCGTGGCTGGAGCGACAGTGGCGGTTCCACACCTGACCAATTGCGGCCCCGCGTGCTCGGGGCTATTTGCGACATGTCCGGGCCTATTGAGGGTCAAAAATGAGTTTTCCCGCGGTCACCCAACGGCCTGGTCTCCCAAGGCCACCGAGCCGAGCCCCTGTGCACTGACCTCCTTGTGGCCAGGCGCCCTGGAGAGTGGCCGGGGAGGTACGAGACTTGTGGGGGGTGCCCTATTCCGGGCGGAGCCCTGGCGCCCTGAGGCTACTGAGCATCTGTGCACGGACCTCCTGGTGGCCGACGCCCTGAGGAGGAGTGCACGCCGTGGACTGCAAGCGCCTGCCCCTCAGTTCCTGCGGCCTCGGGAGCGCTTGGCAGGCAGCCCCCCGCCCCCCCCCCCACCCCCAAACCTGACCTCTAGACCCCCGAACACGCAGAGGCAAGGATGGTGGACCTGGTCCCCCACGGTGGCCAGTCCAGGTGGTCCTCCCTCCTCATCCCTGCGGCTTGTGGGGCGTGCCCTATGCCGGGCGGGGCCCTCCGATGCCGGTGGCTCATGGCCTCTGGGGCCACCGGCGGTGGCGGGCTCCACATGCCTCACAAGCCCTGGAGACGCACCCACTGGACCAGTCCCAGGGGGGGGCAAGGGGCTAGAGTCAGTGGCAGAAGGGCTTTACCCATTCCCATACCCATACCCCCTCGGGGAGGCCAACATTGGGTTGGACGGCTGCTGCTTGCTGCTGTTGGTTGTCCACAACCAACAACTTATTTTTTACATTTTCTTCTGATATGTCACCCCGCAGCACTGTTATCCTAGACACAGTGCTTAGCTGAGGAAAATGCGGCTATCATAAAAGGCTATTAGACCTCCGCCTTGAGGTGTCCTGGGTTCAATTCCCAACCATTCCCAACTGTTTTCAGGAGAGGGTTGGTGGGTTGGGACCTCGTTGTTGGGATGGTGGATGGGAGCCTCCTTGGCTGAGCCCCGCCCCCTCCCCCCCGGGGGTCGGCCAAGTGCTGTGCCTCATGCCACAGTGCCTGCCTTTTTCATTTCAGCCCCCCTCCCCCCTCCCACTGCCCGCCCGCCCCCCCCAAAGGCCTAATGGTGATGGCTTGGAGTTGGGTTTTGGTTTCCCTGCCTTCTGACCATTTACATCCGCATGCCCACAATGCACGGCAGATCCCCAAATTTCCTCGCGTTTTGGGCCACTACTGCACCATACTATGAGCTACCCAAGGAGTGCCACACATCCCCGCATTCCCCCGCCTTTGGATTGCTCACATGCCACCCCTTCCTGCACCTACAGAGTACAAGTAGTTGCCCTCTGACCATTCACACAGCACCATGCTAGCAACCCACAGGGTGCCACAATGCCCGCCTTTCCCCACCACCGTGTCCGCTTCCCACAGGGGAAGCGCCTGAGAAGTTGATGCGCGGGGGGGGGCGGGGGGATGGGCACCCGATCCCTGTGCACTGGCCATCCGAGTCGTCTTTTACAGAGTGCAGCTTCTTGGCGCTCTTGCACTCGGGGCACGGCTCATTTGCGGCCACCGAAAACTCCGAAGACTAAAGACCCCAAGGTTGAGAATTCGCTCCTGGGGTCGGAAATGCGCCCAAGCCACTTGTTCCAAGAACACGTGAGCCCAATCCCCTGCTCGTGGCGCATATCTCAGCCATAGACCCCTCAACTGCAGGTGCTAGCCGTCTTTGATGAGTTGAGTCGCACATGGGCGGCCTCGTTGGCCTCACCTGAGGCCAGCACACGAATTTGTTCGAAGCTGCAATCCAGAATTGGCAACACGTGGACATGGTTCGCGCTGTCCACGGGGGAGTGAGCTTGGGTCACAATTCGATTGGGAGGTGTCCAATGCACAGAAGTCCATCGGAGTGCAGTGTTCTGTAACGCTTCGTGGCACACGCGCGCGCGCACACACACACACACACGCGCGCACTTGCATTACGCATAGCATTTGACACCGGACACGCCGGATGTCCCATTGGGCCCTCGGACCGCCTCCCCGTCGCAAGGTCCCTGGGTCCACCAAGTGGGCGTTGGTAGACACCCCCTAGCCCCCGGCACAACGCCACGTCCTTAGCCAACCTCATCCCAGTCAAAGGCAAAACATTGCCGGACCCGTCTATCCAACAACCATCACAGACGGTTTACTGGGCACAATCCTTTGGGACGGTGTGTTACCCCATCCGAAACAGAACAGCACGAGGGAGTGCAGAACAAGTAGGGGTATGCAATGGAATAAGTAGCACAATGCTACAACAATTGTGGGTTGTTCTGCGGTATTCATTCGGTTGGCCACAGGTAACCCCCCCAAAAAAACCACAAGAACACATCACCATAAGGGGGTGCACTTGACGGCTATTTGGTGGCGTTCATGGGAAAGATGTTGTGTTGTCGTTTGGATTTGTCCTCTCGCACCGGATACCTGTGCGGATGTACTTATTTGGGGGTGCCTTAAGCACAGTGCGCGCACAGTGCAACTATTTGGGCGTCTGGCCGTTCTAGAGACCCATACTTTGAGATACTAGGGCCCCCTAGGGGCATCATGGTGACCCCTAGCAGAGGTTTTGACTTCTGATTTTGTGCCCCTTTGTTTGGGGATCCCCAAGAATGCAGGGGTGACGTAGCATTTCCACCCTCTTTTGGGCCCCAACCTTCCGGTGCTATTGAGGAAACCGGGACAATCTTTGAATCCACACTTTGTTGTGTGGCTCCTCGAGTTGGGGTTAGGGACTCACAATCCACGCTCTGTTGCGTGGCCCCTCGAGTTGGGGTTAGGGACTCACAATCCACGCATGCCCATTGCTTCCATAGGGGGCATCCTTTGTGATGTCCTGTTTAATCCTAAATACTCCGGGTGCGTATATAAAGTTACGGTTGCCATTGACAGCCTTGGCAGCATCGTTTGGATTTGTCCATTGGCCCCCAGGACATCGGCGGATGGTCTCATTTGGGATCGCAAAGGGCCGAAAAGGAGCAAGGGGCATTATATGGATTATGAGATTGGCTCCATGGATGGTGCATACAAGGGGCGCCTCCATGTGGCATGGCCATTTATCGGTCGAAAGACGTTGACCGAGCGACAAAAGGAGTACAATGATGTTCATGGTTTCTATAGGGCACATATTGAGCACTTGTTTGCACGCATGTGGCATTGGAGCATCGTAAGGAACATATGGAGGGGATCCGGTACTGATTTGCATGAGTACGTGCGTGTACTCTTGCATTTGCAGCAATTTTTGATTCGAAGACAGGTACGGTACCCTCCATATGGTCTGGGAACACGTACCTGCACATGTATGGACCGCACCTGCACAGGAGGACAATGCTGATGAGGATGTTGTGGGTGATGATGGGTATGTATATGCCCTTTGTTGCACCAAGTCTAACCCCGAAAAGATGTCCATGTGTGACAAGTGTGAACTGCAATATTGTACGGATTGCATTGACACACACACATGTGACCCTGGTCCCTGGTCCCTGGTCACAATTGTACTTGTCCGACATGCATTGCGTCATAGCAGCACCAATGTCCTTGGCATGATGACCCACTGCTTTGCCCACCACAACAATGGGCACGGTCCCATTTTGACCGCATGCAACCAATAGTCACGGCTGCCGCTTCACTGCCCGGGACTGTAGCCCTTCACAGTTCCTGAACCAACTCAAAGGTGGGTCATCTCCGGGGGAGGCGGCACAAGAACATGCGCATGTTCTTGTTTGGGGCGGGGGCCACGGTTTGGGCCTGGGTAGCTGTCATTTTGCCGTCGGCCCCTGAACCGCGTGTCTCACAGCGTGTCGATGATTCTGTCGTCCGGGTGCCTGCGTGATGGTCCCGTTGATTCTCGTGGTCATGGCGCTGGCGGGGCTGGGCCTCTACCAGTTGAAGGCCTCCCAAAAACCCGCACCCACACTTCTGACGAATGAAAAGGAACGCTTCCATGAGCCCGTGCTCGCCCCTGGGGACCGGGATCTTTGGAACAGCAGCAACGCCGCCACACCGAACGTGCCCCCCAGGGCTCTGCCTGCGGCCGTAGCCCCCATTGTGCAGCCAGTCTCCGTCTCGCCAGCCCCTCCCTCGCCAGTCTCCGTCCAGTCGCCAGTCTCCGTCGCGCCAGCCCCTCCCTCAGCCACAGAGACAGCCTCCAAGATCCCGAGGGCTGGCGCCCGCCAAGGCCCCGGACCCCGCCTCGAACCGTTGGCTTCGCACAGCTCAGCACAAGCGGTCGTTGAGCGGTGCCTAGAGGACACATCCGCGACGTGCAGCTACACCGATGACTGCCCCCCAATGGACCGCGAGTGCCTGCGGGCGTTCATCCCTTTCGGGACTCCGTACGAGCGGGTATGTGCGTTGCGTGGAAGCGCGCGGGGCCGACCTTCCGCGCTGCCCCCGCGGCCCACTGCAGGCACCCGGCGTAGCCCGCTCTTTGTGCTGACACATCTGTGCGAACACGGCAGCTCTTTCGGGATACGGGCTCAGGTAACGATGACATCTGAGGCTGATCGCGCCTTTGACTGAGGGGTACCCTGCAAGACTGACCATGAAAAACAGTCACCCGTGACCTAAAGTAGCCAGAAAACGCGATCTGCGCGATCAGAAGGGCGAGACACACAAGGGCGGCTCGCTTTACTTCTGCCAATGTACCTCCTTTTGCTTTGCAACCCTTTGGCATGTGCACGCACGTGCCCCCCCCCCCCTCCCTCCCACAAACAAACGGTCAAAAAATGCCGTGAAATGCGTCAAATTAGGCTGCTTTGGTTCGGGTCCGTCCACATCTCGGGCCAAGGGCTTCAAACGGCCCCAACAGATGTCTGGGGATGTTTTGGTGCGCCTCTGGGTCTTTACCTTCGTTGCGTCGGTCCTGCATGCCTTTCCTTGGATGCGACACCCTTTGGGCTGCAGGAGGTCGTCCGGGTTTGATGCACAGCGCCCGGCGTATTGCAGAGTAAGGACTGTCTGGCATTGGAGTCGTGCTGTGCCGTGCGCGCATCCCACTGTCAACATCGCGCGGTACATTCCCGGCAGCAGGAACACCGAAAAACGAACCCACAATCCCCCGCGTTGCTGCCGGGTATACCTCTTCTTTGCCCCCCACGTCTCTGAAAGCACCCGGATGCCCGCTGCATACCTCTGAGCACGGCAGTGTGCGCATCAGCGTGACGCCGATGCGGGCAGTTTGTGCACATACCACAGCCTTTGGAGTTTGCTCGATGACACAATCTTCCAGAAAACGTCAGGGGGCTGCCGGGACAGCCTTTGTTTCGTGGGCTTCGTTGTGGTGCTTTTTGTATGGGAATGTTGGCTGTTCAAAGTGCTTGGCTCCGCGATTCGTTCGTGTGTCTGCGTGTCCGCCAAATGTCACACCCGCCGCTGTCCTGCATCTCATTGGACTGCTGCCTTCGTGCCTCGACCATGGCACGCCTCTCTGCTTCTCGCGTTTTGTCACTCGCAGGTGGTGTGTTGCTTCCGGTGTTGCATGCGCTGGGCCAAGCGCGAGTTCTTCACCTTCAATCAACAGGCGTGCTCTGTCCCCGTCCGGCGGTGCCGGCACCGCATCGTCCCCGAGCTCGAGACCCCGGTGCTGTTGTCCCACACGATGGTCAGCCGGTTTGCCGACTACCAGTTCTGTGGGTTCGGCTTCTGTGGGGATTGGGCAAATGCGTGGGACTTCCCGTCGATGAAGCGCACGCCCGTGCGGCGCTCCGGCTTCATCTCCGTGCACACCCATAGCCCCAGTATGAAGCCCTTCACGCAGGTGTGCACTCACCGACTGTGGGCTAGCCCCCCCCGCCCCGAAGAAGAAGAAGATCGCCTCTTTGCATATCTTTATGTTTTGTGATTTCGTGTGTCTTCGTTTTTTAGGGTTTTATCATTCTGTGCCCGTTATTTTTGCTCGACGCTTCGAAAATCTCGGTGAATCCAGATGCCACAGTGGCGCGCCACGTTGACATCATGAGCCATCCATTTCTTGGGCACATAAAGTCCCCCCGTACGCAAACGAAGTCGATAGCCAAACACTCGAGAATTCGCTTAAACTGTGCACTTCTGCATCGTTCATTTGGTTGAGCTGGGGTTGGGATGCTGTGCGTCCCCTCACCGGAATTGGAAGATGCGTGCGGGCACTATTTGGCTGCATCCTCTTGTTTGGGTGGGTGGGCCCACCCCCCTCCCTATCCCAAGATCAGCGTTGTCATGAATACGGCGCCGGAGGCAAGGCGCAGCCAAAAGGGTGTAGAGGGGGGGAGCGGGCTCCAGAGACTTTGCGAGATTGCCACCGTTTAACCCCGTCCCAAAATGGTATCCAAAGAAGTGTGTCGGCTCACGGTTGTAGACCACACACAGGGCACCAAATTGTTCTAGATTATCTAGGGGCCATTTGTTTGATGGGCATTGCACAATGGAGGGGGACCGTGCGGCAGTGATCGGCTGCCCCACTGGCGGGCACACACGTTGGGCTGGTAAATGTCAGAACACGACTTAATATTAGAAATCGATCCCTAAACCAGAACTGATGGAGGAAGGCGGAGTCGCAGTGGGTGGGTGTTACACCGTCTGTGCCCAAGCAAGACCGAGGCAAGACGAAGACAGGAACATGTACACTCGGTAACCATGGGCGACACGTCCTCGGACGAACATTGCACGATGGCGCAGCCGGGCGTCTGCCTACTGGGGAGGGGGATGATGAATCCTGTGCATGATGAGCAACTGCTCAATGCCGAGGTTAAACAAACAAACCACACCAAACTACAACAAACAGCTTCTGCAATGCATCCATACTTCCATGAACCCCGCAGCACCCAGGGACCTAAATCGGTCGCACCCCCAGCCGTCGCACCCCCAGAGGAAGGCACACGTCTGAACAGACCACAAACACCAAAAAGTTCTAACATCAACCCCCCCTCCCCAAAAAGGGTCGACCAAAGCTTCCCTCCGGCCCTAACCAACCCACATGAAAATTGATATCTACACGAGGAACTTGCGCAAGGATCCCCGCAACAAGGAGGGCGTTGGCAGGGGGTTATCCTTAGGATATTCCCGTTCCAACGCACCCCTGAGGTCAGCACCCCATGGCAGGTTTTCATGCCACCATTCCTGAGATTCCACCCCCTGAGTCACTACATGTTGTATGTTGTATGTGCCCTGCCTCATAACCAACAGCCTGTACCCACCGGGTCTGTCCGCCTAAGGCCGCATATGGCCTGGACTGTGTGGGCCAAGAGGAGCCGGTGTAAGCACACATCGAACAGTAGTGGCCACCGACCGGGTATGCACACCTCATCCGAGAGTGCCCGATGCGGCATGAGTATGGACCGCCACCAAAAGGGATGGAACAGGGCAGTGGCCACTGGTGGCAATCGTTGTGCGGACCTCCGAGCATGCTCAGACAGTAGGTGGTGATGAACGTTGTGGGGAGGAGGCACGGCCGAAGCCTTATGTGGACATTGCAATCCGACCGTCTGAGGCCCTACTGAGCAAAGCCCTGACCCCAGCACACAGAGGGCACGAGAGGGCGACGAAAGACGTCAGTCAGCAACTGGCTGCCGTCCCGCAACAGCATCCTACGGGAAAGGCGGGCAAGGGTAGGGAACAGTCCTGCGGGCCCCGCTGACCCCCTGATCCCACCCGCCCCTCCGCTGTACTAGTTGACCGGTAATTGATCACAGGCCCCTACCGGGCGGTGCGCTCTTGAGGTCCAGGCGTAATGGAGTCCACCGGTGTGTGCTTTGTGTGGCATCAAGGAGACCCCCGGCCCACACCGATTTCCCCACCGTCAGCGATCACAATCGCTCTTGAGATTCCCCTTCCTCCCATGAGACACCGTTGCTCTGCCCTCCTTCCTCCCTTTCCAATCGCCCTCTCGGTCATCCGTACGTTCGTGCAGTGCATCCTCCCGAAGCTGCAGTTCCCTGTCATGGTCCACAGCCCCGGCGGGAGCCGCTGGCCCACCATGCCCGCCATCCAGCGGCACCGCCACACGCACGGCCTCTTCGACGCCCTTCCTGACGTCGGGCCCCCCCGAGACTTCTCCCAGGTCACCCCCGAGGGGGTGGCGGCGCGGCAGCCCCTGCCCTTCCGCTACAGCAAGGTGCACTTCATGCCCATCGGGGTGCTGGCCCCCGTCCGCATCCACAATCAGCTGATGGCCGCGGCCGCAAACGGGACCGCGGCGGGCACGGGCAAGAGCCGCCTGCTGCTGTGCCGTGGCATGACCGACCGGAAGACGGACACCGGGTCGCGCCAGGCGAAGATGAAGGTGCTGAACCGCAACGGGTTCAAGGAGTGCCAAGTGAACACGAATGTGCCGGAGCTCTTCAGGTGTGGCCTGCGTGTGTTGTGGCATCTGAGTGGCGTCAGATGCCTCAGCAGTACCCGAGGACCCCGTAGGATGCTGTTGCGGGACGGCAGCCAGTTGCTGACTGACGTCTTTCGTCGCCCTCTCGTGCCCTCTGTGTGCTGGGGTCAGGGCTTTGCTCAGTAGGGCCTCAGACGGTCGGATTGCAATGTCCACATAAGGCTTCGGCCGTGCCTCCTCCCCACAACGTTCATCACCACCTACTGTCTGAGCATGCTCGGAGGTCTGCACAATGGTTGCCACCAGTGGTCACTGCCCTGTTCCATCCCTTTTGGTGGCGGTCCATACTCATGCCGCATCGGGCACTCTCGGATGAGGTGTGCATACCCGGTCGGTGGCCACTACTGTTCAATGCGTGCTTACACCGGCTCCTCTTGGCCCGCACAGTCCAGGCCATATGCGGCCTTAGGCGGACAGACCCGGTGGGTACAGGCTGTTGGTTATGAGGCAGGGCACATACAACATACAACATGCCCGTAAACCGCGGTCTGGGACGTCGTGCCCCCCTCTCTGTTCGCAGGTTCTTTCGCCCCGTGGCCGGAGCACGCCTGGTGAGCTAATGTGCTCCCGAAATCAGGGATAGGCGGACTGCCGTGCCGCGCGTTGGGGTAGGGGTTGGAGGGTGGTGGGGACGCTCGGAGGGAGGCTCTGGTTGTAGTTCTCGCGCGGTGGTGGGCTTAGGGTGGAGTGTGTCCTGTCTGCCGTCCACCTGGTGTACAGCGCCAGACCCCTGGTCTCCGATAGTCTGAAAAGAGGGTCGGCCGCCCCCCCCCCCCCCCCCCGCCCCGCCCGGAGGGACTGTGGTAAGGTAAGGTAAGGTAAGTTGCTCGGGCGATCTCCGAACTCCAGCGTATCAGTGATCCCTACCTGCCCCTCGCAGCATCCCTTCCGGCTCGCGGGGTCACCGACCCCCTAGCGCCTAGGACACTGCGTTCCGCCCCCACCGGGATTCGAACCGAGCACCTTTAGTTCAGGCGTCACGTGCATGACCGCTGAACTACGAGACCTTCTCCGGAGGGAAGGTAAAAGTGGAAGAGAGGGAGGGGCGGGGGGTCGCTGATGATACAGTTTGACGTTATGAGTTCATACCGGGTGCCTGGTGGCACCATCTTGCTGCCGCCCTGTACCAACCAGATGATAGTTGGTAGGACCACAGGAGTAGTGGGCAAAACAACATTCACCTGCTGTCTTGTTCACTACAGTGAAAGGCGCCTCTGACATGTCACTGAAGAGCTTTATTCTTCGACTTTTGCTTTGCACTTCTGCTTTGCTTTGAGCAGTGCCGGTCGTGCACACGCATATATTTCCCATAGCAGGGGGGGCTGTGGGGGGGGGATTTGGAATCCAGACTGAACTTGACGGAACGGCGAAAAAGAGCCTCTTCCGCTACGGTTGGGCAGAAACAAAAGCACTGGACCAAATCAACAGTAGTTGGCCGCTCACGGTCGACCATCGACGGCGGTGGGTGCTGCACCGGCATTGGGTGGTGGCTCCATGACAAAGTTTGTCCGGGCGCCACACTTCAGGATGGTCCTGAGCAAAACCCAAAGCCTCGGGCCTTCAGGACGTTCCTGCCTCGCATCGCGCAAAGGCAATGGGATCACACCCCATCCCCCACCGGGGCCGAGATGCATAACACACACTGGGTCACAGCGCGCCCGCCAGTCAAACAGACCCCCACCTGTTGGCCCTTCCCCTCTGCCTCTGGGTATTGGGACCGACAGAGACGGGCTGTGCTCGCCGACAAGCCCCCCCCCCTCCCAATACGGGGCCAAGTAAGCAAGCGGCATTCACCAGACCTTTGCTTAAGGGTGGTCCCACTGGACTGGGGGGGGGGGGGTGGGTGGGTGGGTCCGTGGCCTGTGGGTGGGTGGGTTAGTTTGGTTTTGGGCATTTTGGCCCAACGTGCCTACTCCCCCCCAGGGGGGGGGAGTAGGCACGTTGGGCCCCCCTCCCTACTGGGGGAGTAGGGGGGGGTCTGGGTGGGTGGGTGGGTGGGTCAGCTTGGGTGGGTGGGTGGCTTGGCCAGTCCTGAGGCAGCCCCAAAATGACCCCCCCCCCTCCCCCCCCAGTTGCTAAGCAAAGGTCTGGGCATTCACAAATGCTGCGGCGCACGTTGGTCACGCAAAGCCCCTTTCTTTAACGAGCAGCACGCTTGCGGGACATCCCGCGGCGCTGCCTTATCGAGACCATAGTCGACTTGGCATCGAGTGACCGGTCACGCGGTGCATCGGCATCGTGACCCTTCAGGGTCATGGCGGACGCGGACTTCGTGGCGTCCCCCGCGGGGGACGACTTCCAGAACTTCCGCGACACCGAGGCCGTCATCTCCGGGGCCATCATCCTCGTGGACTACCAACCGTGGCTGCACGAGCTGCGCCAGGGCATGCCCGTCGTGGAGGTCCGCAACTGGCGGGACGTCACGAAGGAGTGGCTGGAGGAGCGCTTGGCGGAGATGCGGCGCAAGATCCGGAAGCGGGAGGTCAGCCTGACGAAGGCGTACCTGCCGCATTGGCTGTACGAGCTGTCCGCCACGTCCGCGGTCCCGGCGGAGAACCTGACGTACCCCAGCGTGACCGAGGGCTGCTCCCCGAAGGACATCGCGGCGCTGAACTACGGGCCGCTCCGGCGGCACTGGAAGCCCATGGAGTGCGACGGGAAGGGCAAGTGGGGGAACGAGACGTGGGACAACTGATGGGCCCGGGGCGTTGTGGGGGGGAGGGGGTGGGGGAATGGGTGGGGGAGAGGGTGCGTGCGGTGCGCCAGCGCGCGGTTTTGGGGGGCTGGGGGTGATCCCCCCCCCCCCCCTCCCGCGGCGACGAAATCAAGGCAATGCCCGAACTGTAAATCCGTTGCCATAAGTAAGGACCACCGCCCCGGAGTGGAGGGGGGTTTCGGGTTTCGCGTGTGCAGCAGGGGGCAGCACCGGGGCGAACAGTCGGACCATTGCCCGATGGATCTTGAGCGGACGTGCAGTGAACTGAGATGGCGGTGAAGGCCGTGCGAAGGCACGCGCGGCTGGATCACAGGTGGCGGGTCCGCCCCTGCCCTTTGGCGGCCGCGGCTGTGGACGAGGCGTCAGACCGGTCCTGCAGGCGCCCCCGGCGCCGTCTGAAGACGCAGTGGGCCCGGGAGGGCGCAGGGCAGATGTCATGAAGGCCCAGCGGCGGGGGGCGCTTTGCAGTGGTTTGTTTGTTGCTTCATCTTCCGCACTTGTTGTGGAGTAGCCCGAGGCCATATGTTGTGCGGCTCCGGCATTCGAAAACGGTTGAGTGGGCGCCGCGCTGCTCGTCGGCTGTTGGCAATGTTGGCTACCGTACCGCCCTGGTTCAGGCGGCACGCACGACCCACGGAGACCATTTTTTTTGGGGGGGGGGGAAGGGGGCACAGGGTTTCATACCCAAACCGCAGTGTCCCCGTCAGTGGACCTGCCTTTGCAGCGCATTGGCCGGACACCGACCGTCGGTGTGCTGATGCCATGCGGCGCTATGTGATCTGTGCGACCTGTTGTAGGAGGGCTGTGCGGAAACGCACGTTTACGCAAATACGTATACGCGTATACATGCCCTTGTGCACGGGAGAAACGCTGTTAGCGGACAGTTTTTTGAGGGAACGGGGCGTTTGGCCCCCTTCCCAAATATTGTCTCTTCGCGTCTACAACATGCCGACAGTGTCTCCAATTAGCAGGCCGCGTCTACTGGTGGTGCACAGTGTCTACAGACTATACTCGGGTAAACGTGTATGTGCACAGTGTCTACAAACTATGCACAGTGTCCACAGACTGTACGTATACGCGAATGCGTATACACGTAAACATCGCGTATACGTATACGCGTATACATGTACATGCGTATACGCGCGTATACGTACATATCTCCGTAGAAGAGTGTGCGCGTGTACTGTGGGGCGGCTCACGCACACCACCGCCCCATTGTCGCAGCGTCGCCTCAAGTACAGTAGAAGGGCGGGAGATGACTGGCTGAGGGCCGCCAATGGTCCCGTCACTGCGACTGCCGTCGAGTACCGCAGTCCCGTGGCCGTCGCTGCTCCGCGCGTTGCGGTCCCTGAGGGCCTCCGTCGTCCGCAGGCACAACATGCGGTCAACGGTTACAACGTGGTGTTATCTACGGCGCCCAGCGTACCACATTTGTTTGGGGGGTCTGGTCTTGTGTCCCCTGCAGGCGGTAGGCCGCTTCGGCGAGTGCCCCCCCCCCCCCCCCCGGTCCCCTGTCCAAGCCCCATCAGCCCATTCCGCAGCGCGGCGCCTTGTGGACGTGTGCACGGGGGATGTCCGATCTGGAGGACGGCCATCGTCGAATGGCCGGCTGGCAACACCGACAGCCCAGCCCTAAGACATTACTGTCAGAGGCCGGAGGGTGTGTGTGTGTGGGGGGGGGGGGGGGGGGTTGGCAGGATCTTGTCCTTGATGCCTGGCCCTTGAAGTGATGCGGTGGGGGTGGCACTTGGGTGAAGGGGGGGGGGCGGGGTTGGGTGACAGGTGCACCCCCAGGGGAGGGTATGGCCGGGGGAGGGTATGGTAGGGGCTGTGGGCAGCTTCAGCGTCGGACTTCAGCGTCGGTCATTGGGTGGGTCGCGATGGGGCAGTGGGTTCCTGTCAGCTCGGGGCTCGGCTTGGGTGCCCCCCGGCAGTTGAAGTGCGGGGAGTGCAGGGCTGCGACCGACTTACCGCCAGCGCAGAAGAGACCGCGGGGGAGGGAGGGGTGCTGGTGACGGTAGCCCCAGTCTGTCCCAGACCGCGATGCTTTCGAATGCGAATGGTGGTCTGAAGGAGACGCCCCCCACGGGGCTGTGCTTGAAGGGGCTGATGTGCCCCCCTCCGGGACACCCCAACTGCTTCCGCCCAGCCCCGACGGCTCTCTTGTAACCGCCCGAAATTGCCTCCAAGCGCTTTGCCAATCGCCAGCCCGCACCCAAGACTACAGTCTTCCTTTTTCAAGCACAGGCCCGCCCCGCCTCCCCCCAACCAACACAAATGTCCTCCGGGAACAATCAGACTTTGCAGCAGAAGAAACGTTTTGGGCCATTTTCGGTACACTAATCCTTGCCCCCCCCCCCCCTCCCCTCCCCTCCCCCGCTCCAAAGCGTGTCTGACCGGACCCCAAATCTTCGAGCGAGACGGCCCAAGACGGTGCCCAGTCCCTAAAGTTCAGAAAAGGGAAGGCTTTTTTTTTTGGAATCGGCGCCACGAGGGGACTCGAAATGCCCCGTGTCTTCATTTGAAAAGATTCTTTTTCAAGGTTTTGATGGGAGCATTACTTTGGCCCCTTTGGCAAATGTCCGTGGTCAATGGCCTGGTCTTGGCCAGGAGCCCCCCCCTCCCCCGCCCCCTTTGCCCAGGGGGCATGTAAACCGCCAGGGGCCCTCCATCGCAGCCGCTTATGCCGAGGCGGTTGCGGGCGGGAGGGCCCACGGACAATGGGCCGCGAGAGGGAGGAGTAGTCAAGCAGCTTGTGGATCTGGGGGCGACTGATGATGTACTCCCCCCACCGATCAAAAGGCCTGGCCAGGGGCGCTCTCCAGGGGCCACTGGACGAGGCTCGGAACATGACTTTGAGCCAAATCTCGTGGTCCGAACAGCCGGTGGCCCATCCGGATAAGCCGTTGGTGCCGGAGGCTTTGCCCCCCACCCCCCACCCCCACCCATGCCCGGCAACTGGTGCTGCCACTGTGGCATGTTGCTACATCAGTCGGCCGTGCTGCGTCGGTAACCCTAACCCCATGCCCACCCTCCAGGGGGAGGGGGGGGGGGGGCGTCAGCGCGCCAGACAATTGATGATCCTTCTGTCGGCCGATGACGTTGATCGCTTAGAACACTATCTGTTCCGTTCTGTTTGCCCGCCCTTGCGAAGGTGGACAAGAGGGGACGGGCCGCTTGAAGGATGTTCAGAGTGTTCTGGTGGAATGGCAGAAGTTACCTGTGCAAATGATGTGGTAGGTCTCCGGCGGGTGAGAGCACAAGCCGTCGCAATACTGAGCGATGAGCATCATTGCATTGTGGAACATGCCAACCCATGCACACAGACGAAGGCAATGACTACCCGATGAGCTTACACCACCTGCCATAAGTGGGTCGATATTTGGGTTCCAGTGTTCGTATATACTTCCCGCACCCTTTGTGAATCTGTTTGGGGGTGGGGAGGGGAACTAGAGGCAATGATACGTTTTTCTCTCATAGAGGATAATACTGTGTGGTGCGCTGGTTCCATGTGGAGGCGGACAGGAGCAATACCCATGGGTGGCTCGTTTAGTGCGCAGTGCGCTGATGTGCATAGCATCTAGGCCCTGAAAAAGAGCATCGATGTAATGAAGAAATTTGGAAAATTTGTACAAACTGCTCCATATCCACTGTGGGAAACCCCAGCAGGCAATATAGTGTCGTTGTCCCAGTTCACAGACAACGTGAATGTAGCATCCAAAGGACCCACCGCACAGAGAGAAATGCCACGAGTGTGCTCTGCGTTACCCGAGTGTTGGGGACTCCCTGTAATCTGTGAGTGTCTCAGCAAGGGTGATAGGTGCGTGGGTGAGTGTATGCAGCACCGCCTTCGAATCTTGGGGTTGATTGTCCGCGTCGCAAAAACTGTGGTATGTTACTCCACACCCTCAGCACTCAGCGATGAATGGGCTTTGAAGTGGGGTCCAAGTCTGCATAGCCTCTGGGCTATGAATGCTGGAAGCTTGGGAAAGATATTTACAGGTGCATTAATCAATACAATGCCATTTCAGTTCTCTTGGTCCTGTTTTCTTTTAAGTATATCCGCCTAGATGCAACTTGCTTTCTTGTGTGGGCATTCATCCTCTATTGTATCACATGCCATGAAAGTGGCAGTGCATAAGTGTTGCAGTCGAACACAATGGTGTGTTGATGCATCAATATGTTGGGTTGTGGTACAAGCACGGCATTTGCCTACATCGTCCAAGGAGACGTGTCAATTACTGCAGCGTTGGTTGAAAGCAGAGGCCTATTGGTTTGACGCAGCATATGCTTGTTGGCATGTGCTGCATGAAGGCCGTTGCACTGAGCATTGTGCGCCATGGAATGACGATTATCAGATGTTATCTCATATATAGATGAATATAGAGGTTGGTACACCAAATGGCGGGGGAGGGGGGGTCAGATTCACATGATAGTTCATACCCAATGGATGGTATTGCTGTGCATTTGTAACTGTTGCTTGGCGGCTGAGTATACCGCTACACAGATACAGGCTTGCATCTCGTAGCGCACTGTGTGCGCACATTATGATGAAGCCACACTAAAGGAAAAGAGCACGGTGTCACTGGACACTGTGTTCTGTGTAGGTTGCACCGAATGCGGATGGACATCATTACAAACAGTACCCGGACTGAGTACTGCCGTCTCTACAATTCTCCTTCCAGACTGAAAGGTGCCTATGGTACCACTGATGAGGATCTTTTTGTGCTGATGTGTGCTTGTTCTTGTGACTAGCACACTACACAACTCCATACGGGGGGGGGTGGGGG
This sequence comes from Eutreptiella sp. 'Long Island Sound 2002', assembly GCA_964036045.1. Classification (NCBI taxonomy): domain Eukaryota; phylum Euglenozoa; class Euglenophyceae; order Eutreptiales; family Eutreptiaceae; genus Eutreptiella; species Eutreptiella sp. 'Long Island Sound 2002'. The sequence goes on along the minus strand of OZ038401.1, from coordinate 33,681,567 downwards.
GTGGGGGGGGCTTGTTTCGGCTTCGTGTGGGGCTCCGAAAACACATCACGGGTTGTCCTAACGGGGGCGTTGACCGTTGACCTTCACGCCGGCGATGCGTTGCTTGTTCTTGCTCTACCCTTCCATACCCTACCCCACCATGCCGTGCTGCCGTGGTGTTATGTCCGTTGCATACTGCACACCGCCCGTCTCTCGTCACGTCGAAAACATGATGTGTACATGATGTCTCTGCTATGATACAGTTTTCTTTCATGCATGTGCTTCTTCTAATCGTCCTACAAAACCATTACGTTGCGCTACGCGACGGTTACGTCAAGTTACAGAACGGTTACGTAGAAACACACAACCCTTTCCGCTGTTTCCATGGCTGTGCTCACAATTACGAGTGCTTGCTTATTCTACGGCAATGACAACCAAATCCTGGGTCCTCCATCCAGCAGCAATCTTAGATTGTTGATAGCTGGAGCAGCATGCGATGCGATGCCACCAAATGTGGATGTCCTTGGAGTCTTGGCGCACTCTACAGGCTCTGAATGGCTGCGTTGTGGGGACATTGACGCCATGGGGCAATTCGGTGTTGTCATGGGGCACCGACACGAGTGGCGTCGGAGAAGCGGAAACCCGTCTACACGTGTCAGTGGGAGGTGTGGGTTAGCTCGCCCACAAGCATAGCAATGAACGAGGGGCCACAAGAAGTTTGGATTGCCTCCACTTGCCGACACACACAGTGCACAACGCGCGCGCGCACACACACACACACACACACGAGGCCGTTGAACCTCGCGGTCCCCGCGTGCTATTGAATGTCTTCAACGTCACGCATGCACACACACGCACACACACACACATGCTGATGACACATATGGCTTCGCCGCTGGAAGTAACACCCTGTCCCCCCTTTTGCAATGCACCAAAGAATGGCTAGACACAGGACAAGGTGTCAACGCAAAAAATCTGTTGGTTTTTCATCAGATCAAGCGCATCCAGTGCAGGCAGAACTGCAAGGGAGACCTGCCTTTCCCAGTGTCCACGGAGTTCCAATCATTGGGGGCGGGAGTGCGGACGACAGATGCCACGTGTTCTGGGCCCCTGATCCGCAAACATATTTCCAAGGCGTGTAGTCTACTTGACAGAATGCACAGCGAGGTGATGTGAAATAGTTTCCACAATGATCACAGCCACAGGACTGCATGCTGCAGAGATTGTTCCTCTTCAACCTCGAGACCTTCTGCAACCTCGAGACCTTCTGCCCTTTGAGACTAAGGTCCTGAAAACCATTTGGGGCTGTCTAGACCAGGTAGAGCCAAAGAAAATTTCTTTACACTTCTATGCAAAGGGCACCGCATTGCCTCCACACTTGTTTTGAAGTATCAAACGTTCTGCGGCTGGCTCAGCTCTGTCGCAGCCATGGTGCCAACCAGATTACGGCACAAGCCATTTGGGAAACTGGCTGCTGCCAGCGGGAAAATGGCCCCTTTGAACGCGCTGTCCACACAGCAAAGGATTGCGGATGGACAACAGTGCAGGGGTGGTGGGTCTGGACCGTCTCCGGCAGGGGTGATCCACTACTGCTGTATGGGGACAAAGCCACAGTGAAGCACAAGGTGCGCGAAGAGTTACGCTCGCAGATGCTGAGCTCGTTGGTGCAACGCAAGCCCCGCCTTTTCACAGGGGTGCATTGTGGCATGTGCGGGCGACTGGTGCAGTAGAGTGTCAACTGTTTTGCAACTGAGATTGAATGCTCCATTTTGCAAGGACTCCTCTTAGGGGCCACATGGACAGCACTGAGGGCATACCGGCGGGGCATGCGCACATCACCCACGTGCCCCTGCTGCAACCGCAGCCCAGCCCAGAAGATGAGGAGCACATACTCTGGCACTGTATAGCCTGGCATACCGTGCATGTGACACACATACAGCACGTAGAAGATGAGGCGTCACACATACAGTAGCTCCCGCCCCAGGATCAATGGCCGCCGTGCCTACCTGCTGCGGGCTGGCACCAGAGCTCCAAAACTAGTGTATCAAATCAGGCAGAGCCCTTTCTTTGATGCAGGCGCTACATACCATATATGTCAGCATCCTACAAGCCAAGAAGCTGCGCGATTCCCAAAATCCCTCCCTCTTCACGGGGTATAGACTGTCACAGCAACTCAGGCAATATCCCTTCCATCAGATGATAGGCCTGTTGCCGCGCACCCTAGATCAAGGCACGCTTCTCTTGCATACCCCCCCAAAACAAGAATGGCCATGGGAACAGCCTTTTCTAGCAGACCTCCTGAGATGGCTCCGAGCGCTAACATGGACCATGGAGCCGGGCACAGTAACTTTCCTGGAGCTGGCGCTAGATTTTGAAGAATCTGCACAGGGCACACTCCCCCAGGCGCCACAGGCCAAATATAAGGGTGTCACACCGTCGTTGCAAGAAAGGGGCAGGGTGTTACGGCTCGCGTTGGCGACCACACAACACCTAGTGACCAGGGGACTGTTGCACCAAGCGCACATCATCACACGTTGCAACTCTTTGATTCCGCTGGGCGGGCCCGCGATCTGCAGACTCAGCCAGCGCCCATATTTTGCCTGTCGGGCAGCCATGCTTCCCCAGATCCGCAAATTGGCGGAATATTGTGAACACACGTGGACCCACAAAATTGGCGTGCACAGGACACACAATGCGTCCATATCAATACCGACCGCACAAAACAGAGTCAAAAGTGGAGGCAGACAGATTACAAAGGGCTTTACAAGGGAACCTGCAGGCAGGGATCGCGCCGGCTTCAGGGCAAGTGATGCCAGCCAAAGGGTGGGGGGGGCAGTTCCCCCTTCGGGGCAGACCTATACCCCATGATCGGGGACGGACACGTGCTGCAGCGTCCGTACACCGGCACTCGCAGACATGCGCACACACCGAGCTCAGCATTACCGTCGCCGTGTGCTGCATACAGTCGCACCCCGCAGTTTATGCGGGTATTCAATGGGGTTTGATCCGAAAATTAGTTTGTTTTTTCAACGTGACACTGTGAGGAAAGTGTGTGACTGTGACAGGGGCCGCCGCTCCACAGCTCCCTCCTCCCTCTCGACCACCTAAATGGTGCTAAAGTGCACACAGGTCCAGCAATTGAATGTTGGAGAAATATGGGACAGTCAAATGAATGTCCCGCGGTTTCAATGGAAAGGGGCGAGAGCCTTTCACTTCAGCTTCAGGTGGCGAGCAGTAGGGGACGACGGAAGCAGTTGGTGCGAAGCTGACTCTAGCACCCCCACCCTGGCCTTTGGGTTGGTGCACGGGCAGCGGCTGCGGCAGGGGCCGGGCTGGGGGACAGGGGTCAGGCAGGGCTAGGGGCCGGCAGGTGGGGATGCAGAGGCAGAGGCACTGTTGTGCCTCTCTCCAGGGTTGCAGGTCTGACCTTTTCTTTCCCATTGCTCCATCGCTCTGTTTTGATGACTGCACAGGTTTTCGCATGGCTGAGGGCTGGGCTCCCATCGAATGAATATCGCTCAAGGCGCCCATCGCTTGGGCGTGACGGACAAAAAAGTGCTTTCCAAAGCGGAGGAGTACCTGAGAACGCTGAACGTGAAATGCAAGACCAAGGCTCTTGCCAGCGAAGCAGAGCTTGCGAAGTCGATGGTGTGCCTTGACCTTTCATGTCAGCTTTTTGGGCATGAGTACAAACGGGAGCAGCTGATCAAGTACGCTGGCACTGGAGAAAAGGAGTACCAGGTTGCACCGTGTAGAGCGTGCGATGTGCACTGTTGGTGTTTGGTACGATTCAGTGTGTGTGTGTGTGTGTGTGTGTGTGTGTTTGTGCGTGGGTGGTTACATCCATGGCCAGCGAAGGTGAGTGCCGTATTTCCTGCCGTATGTCCTGCTGTGTGTATCCGCGGTTGTGAGTGTGTGTTAGTGTGCGAGTATGAGTGTCCTGCTGTTTTGCGACCGGACCCTTGGTGCAGCGACTTACCCCTCCGTGATGATGGCGATATCAGTGAGACGTCACACCAAGGTGGTCGCCATTGGAGAGGGATGACTCGGGCGAACATGAGTGGGAGTGAGTCCCAAGCACCGGTCAACTGCAATGCTGTTGTCTGTTGCTGCTACTCTCTTGTGTGTGTGCGAGTGTGATTCCGTGTGCCGCACCATTGCCTTTTCAGTTCAGTTCAGTTCAGTTCAGTCTGAGCGCTAACATTTTTGCTCCTCTGATGAGGATGCCGAAGACTTGTACCCACAGTGCCTCCCGGTGCATTTGTATCCGCATTGGTTATCTGTTGGTTCTTGTTTCCATCACTAAGTGTGTGTGTGTGTGTGTGTGTGTGTGTGTGTGTGTGTGTGTGTGTGTGTGTGTGTGTGTGTGTGTGTGTGTGTGTGTGTGTGTGTGTGTGTGCATGCGTTTTTGGATGATTGGTAGATCTCATGTCCGATGGGATGTAGGCTGTGTCGACGATTTTCCAGGAAATTTATCGAGCACGTCTTTGTGGTACAGATCTTGAGGCCGCAGTCTGAAAGATGTGCCATATCACTGGTCGTTGCGGACGGCATCGAACATTATTGGGCAGTAGAAGGTGGTAGAAGGCAATTGGGCGCTGATGAGAGCTGACGGTGGCGGATGGTCGTTGCTGGGCTGAACCGCACTACACAGCACATCGAGGGGTGAATGCAGAATTTTGTTGGGGGTGGTCCACGGGCCTCGTGGGCCGTTAGAGGGCCGTGAAGAGGGTCGTAAGGGCTGAACAGGGTCAATTAGGACTGCCAGCAGCGACAACCATCCGCATCCTTCATGCGAAGGGATGTGCTTGAGCACGCGGAGGGCTGAAGGGAGGTTCCACAAGTGGTTGCAAAAGTGGTTACTGACGGTTGGAAAAGCGGTTTGGAGGCAATTCCGGCGGGTACAAACCGGTTAGAGGGCCATTGGGGGGCGGACGGAAGCAGTTGGCAGGGCTGACCGTCACTCCAATCGCGCAGGGAGGCGCCCCGTTAAGCGCCAGCCTGGGCCGCTCCTCGCCCCTTGTTCTCCCGTCAGGTGGCCTTCAACATGATTCAGAGTGTGCTGAAGATCAGGACGTCCGTCTCTTTATCGCACCTGGCAATCAAAATGGGCTGTGCCCGGGTCCAGAACATGGCGCACCGCAACTTGCAGGCATACCAGGCCGGCTTCCGGGAGCAGCTGAGCAATCACCAGAGGGCGACGGTCAACTTCCAAAGCCCCGTGTACCCGGCCGTGGCGCTGTACCTCACGGCGTTGAGGGAGAAGCTGAAGATCGACAAGGCGCAGCTGATCTCCACCGTGAACTGCCTTCCGGAGTCGTTTGAGTCTGTGTGCAAGACCTGGATCGAGATGTTTCCGGCGCTGAAGCCCCCGGAACTGATCAAGAAGGAGAAACAAATGCAGAAGCTGAAGGAAAGCAACGGCGAAAAGCCCAGAGTGTCGTACTTGGACACCAGGGCCGGACTCCCGAAGGACGGCATCCACGCCCCACCGGAGGTCGCCACGGCAGATCTCAACGTGATTCCCAGCTGTGCTGGCAGTCGCACGCGCTTTGAGGCCCCGACACGTCCTGCGGACTTTGCGGACGATCCCCGCGGTCCTGCCGGTGGGCCATCCGATGCCGAGGCCCTGAAGCCTCTCCCAAAGAAACGGACCCGCTCTGAATTGTTTGAGGAGCTTTCGGAGCAGTTCGGGGACGCCAGTGGGCCCCCAACCCACATCCCGGCCCCCCCTGTGCCTCAGGCTGAATGCACCGACCCCAACGAAGGGACTGCGAGCGCTCCAGGGGCCCCGCCCTCAACTCTCCCACCACCGCCGCCGCCACCGCCGCCGCCGTCAGAGCCATCGACGTTGCCGCAGTCCAAGAAGCTGAAGCAAGCCACCCTCGGGACGTTTTTTAAGTAATGCAATAATTGGAAGTGTTGTGTGCGGGCCATAGCCCCACCCCGGACACTGCGCCGATCCCCAGACACCAGGCAACAGTGGTACCCTAGAATGGCTGTGCACAAGCCAAAGACAAAACATGGCCGAAAACAGAGCAACACAGTCCATGGACGGCGACGCCACGTGCTGCTCTGCTCAGCATGCGACAGATCGTTGGATGGTTCCTCCACAGAACTTGAACATGCGCATAATATCGGATGTATCAACTAGTGCACATGGCGGAGCAAACACTGCAGAGGGTTGGAATCTTTGAATGCAATTTCTTGTTTCAGGTTGTTTTGAATGCATTGCCATCCTGTCATACATTGTATATTGGATGCGACTGCCTGAGTAAAGAGCTCAACAGCAGCCACAAAGCTGGGAGGGGCTGCTGGAAATGCAATGCAGGGTTCGGCTCATCTCACCACTGACCGCAAAAATGGTGGACATTGGTCGATTTTCATATTTTTCAATTTATCTATTGAGAACCCCCCGCACTCCAACATGGCTGGTGCTTTTGCAGTGTTCTTCAACACTGCAGAATGGTGCCCATGGGTTTCGCAGGTCATCGCTCCCATGAGCCATTTTTGTGGCCTACAGCTTTGCTTGAGATTTTCAGGTCTCATGTGTGCCAGTCCAGAATGTGTGTGAATCATGGCAGCCATGGCTCCCTAAACATGTACATCACAGCTCTTGAGCATGTCGTTATCCTGCCAATTGCTGCTGCCTGTTGCTCAAGTTGCACACCACATGCCTTCCCCAATCAAAGATGCCAAGGCCCAACAAGTAGTTAGGCAGGGGATTGTCCATTTCTTCAGACACTGGTCCCAGGGCACGTGCATAGGGTAGGGGATTGATGCTACAATGGCAGTGATGTATGGCTCCGTCCAGTTGGATTGAATGGGCTTACTGATTCTCCTGTTGCAAGGAGACAACCGCACACATCATGGTGTGGCACCAGCTTGTACGTATGCTGACATTATGTGAGGCAGCCCATTTTGGGGTGCCCGAAAACACCCCCTTACCCCCTTCTTTTTTTTGGGTTTGCAGAAACCCCTTTCTGTAGCAATATTGCACCCACTGTAATTGGGGTGAGTCGCAGACACCATGTACCGGAGGTGGTCAAGTTGAGCACTGTCAGGATTCTGAGAGTCCTTTTGCCTTTTACAGGGTGCACTTCATGGAAGGGTGATCGGTCACATGGCTGCAAAGTAATGGGGCTGAACAATGCAAAATGTGGCGGTTTTACGTTGTCAGTAGTGTGTGCCTGCCTTGGACACTATGGCGAACACAGGCACACATCACTGGACAATGTTGACCACCACATTTTGCACCATTCAGCCCCAGTCATCTGACCGATCACCCTTCCATGAAGTGTACCCTGTAAAAGGCAAAGGCACTGCCCGACTCCCCCACCTCCGGTACATGGTGTCTGCGACTAACCCCTATTACAGTGGGTGCAATAGCGACTCCTCTTTATATGCCCTCGTTTCCATGCTACATGTTCTGTGTTGCATGTTGTGTTGTCCATGACATGTATTGTGTGTTGTGTGTGGCGTGCTGTGTGTTCCATGTGGTGTATTGTGTGTTACATGTTATGTGTTGTGTGCTGTATGGTGCATTTGGTGTTTTCCAGGTTGTGTGTGGCGTGCTGTTTATGAAATGTTCTCTGACTATGAAATGTTCTCTGATGTGTGGTGTGTGTTGCAGAACCATTTGGGAGTGACATGAAAACCCTGTCAAAATTCTGACAGCAATAATGGAGTGGTAGAAACCCATGTTTGTGGGCAGCGCATTTTTGGGATGCAACACAATCCCCGCATGGGCCACATTTTAACATCTTTTGGCCCATTTATTGTCGGGCAAAAAACACGCAAAAAAAAAGGCACTTTAACCAAATTGCATGGAACAGCCAGTTGCAGGCAGGCTGAACAAGGGGTTGCATGGCCCAGGGTTGTGTGCCAGTGTTTGTAGAAGGGGAAAAGGGGGTGGTCACGTAAATGGGGTGTCAAAGTCCCCCCAAACTGCTGTTTTTGCATGTTTTTTGCCTGCCAATAAATGGGCCAAAAGATGCCAAAATGTGCCCCGTGAGGGGGTTTGCGTTGCACCCCGAAGATGTGCTGCCCACAAACATGGATTTCAATCACTCAATTTTCACTATAGAGTTCTGACAGTGGGGTTTTTTGGGGCACCCCAAATGGGCCGCCTAAGATTACTGCAGAAGTGGCATTGAGTGGATTGTGCCATTTCATGCTGAGGTGATTGTTTTATGTAGCAAGGAGGGCAGTGTGTGGCTTGGTTTTTGCACCGAGCATTTCCTATGGTTGGTGGTTCATTGGTTTTTCCAGAGTCAAACAGCATAAAACACTTTGGCACTGCAAGCAAGCAAGCGTTGGTACATGCAACTGAAAATTTTTCAGTTCTTTTAATGTTTGGATTTTGGCAAACATGTTATGATTTAGGAAAAACAATATCTTTGCCAAAGATGGGTAGAGTGTGTAAAGCATTTGCACAAAAATATGAGATGGGTAGAGTATGTAAAGCATTTGCACAAACATATTAGCTCAACACCTCAGGGACAGCCTTGCTTGTTGCTTGCATTAGATTTTGGGGAGGACATTGGATGCTGTAAACGCAAACAATGCATGGAGATACAGACATCGCAAGGTTTTGGCCAAGACAAAGCCATCTTTCCATACATTGCCCTCATTGAGCCACATATGTGGCTTCGTCTAGAGCAAATATAGAGAACCAAAACCTAAGTATGCTTACGTTCAACACTACCAATGCTCCCTACTCAACTTACTTTCCGAGACATATGTTTTCACTACATTTTCAACAACAGGTAGATCCATTTCACGCAATCGCATTCTATCCTCCCTCAATTGCTACAAGACCCAATGGTGTTGAAGTTGGAGGTTGTGCAATGGGTTTTGCAATAATTACAAGTACCATGTTTTGCTTGGTGTCCTTAGACAAGGCTGAAGCCCTTTCCTTTGGATTGAGGACCCGTCTTCATCTTAAATCCTAACTTTGTTTGATTCTAATCTTTGACCACTTTTTTTTTAAACTCTGCGGCTGTGGTAAACTAAAGCCAAACTGATTCTGATCATGCAAGCAGCCCATTAACTCTACATAAACCTCACCTTCACAGCTCAAATGAGCAGAGGTACCATCAATCATGTAGGGTACACCGAGATATGGTAGATAGTTTCTACCTAGCTTAGAGTTTGTGGTCACCCGCCCCAGAACCAAGATACCCCCAAATTCCACTTAAATATTGTAGTCTTATTCTGATTCAAAATTCAAGTAGTTTCCATTCAGATACTTGGCCAAGTCTTGGGCATGAAAAACCCTGTGTCTTTGGGCACTTAGTGTTTTTTTTTCCAACCAATACCATTTTCATTTAAGAGTCCACACCAAATGCAAAATTAACTATGTAGCTCAAATTGCTGCCAGATTTTCTTTAACACATTTTTGCATAGTCGTCTAACCATTTTTGAAACTTTGTTGATGTGCATGTCAGCAGCCTTTCGTGTTTGAATTACTTTGATTGAGACTTTTGAGACGATCCAAAGGTATTCACTTCGTGCTTTGTCCTGGTCATGTTGAATTGCAAGTCTCACAGCAAAATTGTCACATCGGTATGAAAAGGCGATTCTGTGGATCTACTGCACTATATTCTTGCAAAAATAGTTTGAGTCAACCTTCAAATGATAATGGGCAATACAAAGAGAACAAACATCCGTGTACGTTCAGCTTCACCGATGGTTTGACGAATGCCTGCTGATCCGTGTACAGTCTCCAGCAGCATATCTGAGACATTCCTACACTGGTTTCAATCACCAAAGAGTGAGCCTATAGCAGAAAGAACAATTATACACCGGGAAAAAAATAGAAATAGTGGGCAAAGAACACTGCAGCCGAGGATAACATTTGTTCATGCGCGACTGATGACAATATTTTTCGCGTCCCCCAAGCGGCGACAACTAGCAACTCACATAGGTCGCAAACCTGGACTCACGAAGTTCGTGTCACCATAAACACCTATATGCCAAATGGAATTCCCGGTATTCACATATTCACATATATACAGATAAAGCAAAACAAAAAAAAGCACTTCCAAAAAAAGCGCTCAGCATATCGAAAACCCCTATAGAAAAGGGGGGCATGAAGCGTAGTGTATACGGACCTTTCGCAGTCAAAAATAGGGCTTATCTGCATCCACCAAAGTCAATGGCATAAATGGGGGCAACAAAGCCGAACAAAGCCGCAACCAAAATTTGCCTGTACAATAAGGTCCCAAAAACCGGTATGTTGAATGAATCTCGTCACCGCCCACCACTACGATACGACCTATTGCAAAACCATAAATCAATCAGGCCGTGTCGTCCACTTCGCATCATCACCGCCGTGAGGCACTTGTCTTTTGACAGGTCGACCACCAGAAGGCCACTCCATGGGAAATACGACATCCTCACGGTGCCAATCCGTAGCTCCGCCAGCTGACAAAACAAATCCGCAGGGTAGACAAAAAGCACAATACTATCCGTTGGCCCTACATACAACACAGTCACCGAAATGGACTAGCAGCGGGTGTACTGTAGTTGAGGAAACCATCCTCTTCAATCTGCACTGGAGGCATTGGTTCACCATGTCCGTGGCCACAAAACCAGGCTAACGGGGAAACTCGGCGGTCTATATACGTGAAACGGTATTCCTCGTGCATGTGTAGCGAAGCTGGCCGTGGGGAAAAAATTGACACACCAAAATTACCACATCGGTATGAAAAGGTGATTCTGTGGATCCACTGCACTATATTCTCGTAAAAATTGTTTCAGTCAACCTTCAAATGATAACAGGCAACACGCAGAGAACAAACGTCAGTATACTTTCAGCTTCACCGATGGCTTGACGAAGTTCTGCTTATCCGTGTAGAGTCTCGAGCAGCGTATCTCTGACATTCCTACAATGGTTTCCATCGCCAAAGAGTGAGCCTATAGCAGAAAGAAGAATTATACATCACGAAAAAAATCGAAACAGTGGGCAAAGAACATTGCAGCCGAGGATCACATTTGTTCATGCGCGACTGATGACAATATTTTTCGCGTGGCCCGTTGGGGAAAAACAGCTGGCAGAGTGAAAACATCACGGCAATATATAGTCAGTATAGATTACAAGCACTAGTTCGTTTAGAATTGGGAACTCAATTGTACACCAAAATGATCAACCAATCAAGCACAACTTCTTTGCGATGGCAAAGGCTCATTTGCCCAAAGAGCCAAAGCAAAAACACCTTTTGTTACACTTTAAGGCATAAAAGAGCAATGAGTGTTGCCATGTCACCCCATGTCCTCAATTGACATGAGCATACACATTCGAACTAGAGCGAAGTACCAATACACCCCATCAGCGTGAAGGGGCCTGTTAGCTCTCTAAGAGAGAGTCCAATAAGAAGGGCGGAGAAAGATAAAGATACCAATACAAAGGGTGACGGTGCGATCGTCTATGACGACAAGGGCGCCCTTTGGTATGTCCTAAGACCCTCATTTACCATCGAGGCCTTACTGGCCTATGGAGGAACGACGGGTCTACTATGAAGATGTTTAGCAAAGTCTATCGCCGGGTTGTCTTTGATGCCTTCTATGGCATCTTCGCATGACGGTCTAAGAGTGAAAATAGGTGCTTGTATGATGATTTAAGATGACGGCACCACGGTCTCGTACACACAATGTGCTAAAGCTAGTTGAAGCCGGAGACGGAAATATTACCCTTGGCAACACTCGGCGCTTTTCACATCAGAATGCCGGAATAAGTCCAAAGAACGATATTTGGGGTTCCAAAGGTGCTTTTTGACCACGTCGAGTTCATGGAAAAGTTCATCTAATCGCGCATGGGGCAACGGCGGCTTCGGTGACGGCAAACTAAGTTAAGACAATCATGTCGCTTTAGAAAACGACATGGAATACGGATTTTGATTCCTGCTCGATTCCGTTGTTTGCTCAAAAATGTGGTGTCTGCAAGCTGCTGGATACTGTGACAAACCTAGGAAAAGAAAACTTGCCGGGAACATAGGAAGTTGTAAAAGAACACATGATGCCGTGGGTACAATTTGAAGAATCCCCACAGGCTAATAAGAAACCTCAATGGGCGGAAAGAATCTTAAATGGGCTATCGATGGCTTCAACATGGGTGTTGTTTGAGATTGCCTCGTGCGGCAGGAGAAGGGTATGATGAACCACACATCCACACTTCTCCGTGGCATGTATTACCCCATTAGGAGGGCAAGCCATCAAGATTATCGATTCTCTGGCTATCCAAGGCCGCGTACATTTGTTGATCCAACACCGCAACAATTGCTTGCGCAAGTTGGTTGTGTCTAACAACTATGTGCAACAACCACGGAGAAATGCAACCACGTGGTTGCTGCACATGAAAATGTAGATCTCCTTGACCTTGAGATTCATAGTTCGGCTTTGCCTGCCATGATGATTAAGATAAAATTCCGTTCATGGGCCTTTTTCTATATTGCTCTCCCTTTTGGACCCCAACACTAACTCTGACCCCGGCATAGGGTAACAGCTATGGCTCCGGTCTCCGAGCTGTTGGAACCAGTGTTGGTTTTATAACCCTTTTTAGTGTCTAGGGTGGACCTACGAGGTTGAGCAGCAACAGCAGCAGCAAGCAGCAGCAAGCAGCAAGCAGCACGCGCGAAATGGGGGAAAATCAGATATCGTGGTGCTTCAGATTCAGCTGAAAATTTGGTGGATGGTACGTATGGGTGTGAAGTACAATCACACAAAGTTTGAGCAAGAAACTCAACGGTGGCGGCCAAGAACGGGATTCGCAAATGGTGGACCTCATTTTGAAAAATTGCAATTTAGGGCCAGAAATAGCAATTTTTGGGCCGAAAAAGCACCGCAACACATTCAAAACGGCCAAACGAAGGGAAACGGTGGGTACATTCCACGTGCGGCTTTACTTCCCCGTGTCAACGAGCTCTTTGCGGCCCTCTAACTCCATGATATGCCCCGAAACGGCCCAAAAAGGCCCCCAGAAGCTCTAAATGCCGAAAGCCACAAACCAAGAATAGGCCATATCTTTGGCTACATGGCTCAAAATGCGATTCCGAGGGCACCTACTCCATCCACAACCCCCCACTTTTTGTGGTTTCCACCCCTCAGAATTGCCCAAACGGACGCCTAGACCCCAATACCTAGGCCCACTAGGCAGCCGCAAGCTGCAAGCTCAAGCCCAAACAGGTGGGTGCCCAAATGGGTCAACAGGGTCCAGTAGGGGCAAAAAGATGACTTTTCTCAAAAATGATCCTAGACCATGTGTGATGCTAAAACAAGTGTTTTTGGACCGTTTTGAGCTTGTGGTGGCCCATTTTGGTCCTCCGAAAATCCCAAAATGCCTTGAAAATGGGCTGTTTTGGGACCAAAAATGGGTAAAAAATGGGTCAAAACCGCGTTTTTCCAAACCTCATCCTAGACCAGTTGGGGTGCACAAACGGGTGAAATGAGCCCATTTTGAGCCCATTTTGGGGCATTTTGGCCCCTCAGAAGTCCAAAAACCTTGAAAGTGGACCTCGTGGTGATGGGGTTTACTTGCGAACTGATTTCACTTTGTCAAGAGCCATCAATGTGTGAATCATTCTTGCTGTCCCTCACCAGTCATAGCTGATGTTCCCTCCCCCACCAACTCGGTCCCAATATTCAGTCTTGATTAGGGTTAGGGAACCAGTCTTGGCTTCGTAACCTTGTTTAGTGTCTAAGGTGGACCTACAAGGTTTTGGCAACCAATAGCAAATAGCAGCAAGAAGCAACAGTACCAACAGGGGGAGGCATGCATGTGCAAAATGGACAAAATTAGAACCATGGTGGTTTAGCTTTTTCGAAGATGATACCTCTGAGTGTGAAAAACCATCACACAATTTTGGAGCAAGAAACTCAACGGTGGCTGGTGGAAATGGGTGTGGCAAGTGGCGGATCTAGATTTCAAAATTTGTCAAGAATGGCAAAAACAATGCCTTTTGGGGAGCAGCTTGGGTGCCTAGGATGCCCATGGGCGGGTTCATTTACAATGGAAGCAACCTTGATGATGAGCAAAGACCTTTGATCGCCGCGTAGTGTGGTTGGCTCCCATTTAGTGGCCCCAACGACCTCTTTTTGGGCCCAAAATACTGCAAAATGAGCCTTCAAAAACACCCTTTTTGCATACTTTTCGAAGTGCCACTCTTTGTGTCGTTTGTGTTGTGTACGATAGCAATGCAATATGTTGTGCACCCTTGTGGTGGTAAATAGTGATGAAAAGAATCCATTGCAACGCGATTCCATGCTGTCAACACCCTACAATGCCCTATCAGCACAACAAGCGTGCATAGGGCACGTGCTAGGGTAGGGTTACGGCGGTCACCTATGGGTCCAAAATGGGTCAGAAAAGATTTTTTTTTGAAATTGTCCCTTGACCACATATGGTGACCAAATATGTGGTTCGAGGCTCTTTTGAGCCATGATTGACCCATATCTTCCCATGCAAACTCCCCAAAAGCCTTAAAACGGGCAATTTGGGGACCGACGATGTGAACTGGGGGGTCCGGGGGAAATGTGCTGTGTTTTGATGCCATGGATTGCACTGGGCGCCCTTGTGGTGAAAAATAATGATGAAAAAAACCATTTGAAAACTATCTGTGCAAATTCAACAACCTTCAAAGCAAAATCGGAGTGGTGCAACACACACAGTGCACGTGCTCAGGTAGGGTTACAAAGTCACCTGTGGGTCCAAAAGTGATTTTTCTAGAGTGTTTCCTAGACCACTTGGGGTGCTCAAACAAGTGGATTTAGGTAATTTTGGGCCATTTGGACCCAAGAGAGCCCATGCAGGCTCCAAGAAACCGTTGAAAAAGGGAATTTTTGGGACGGACAGTGCACCAAAGGAGGGTCCAAAGGAAATGCTTGGGGAGGGGTTATAAAAGAGGGGTGCGGGAGGAGTGATGGGGGGCATGTCTCTTGAGCGAAGCGAGCAGGGAATGGAGGGCGGTACAAGAGGGGAAATGGCGGCAATCATTTTTGGTGTCCCCCAACATGCATCCTTATTGAGCTTCGTAGCTGACATTCCCTCCCCCACCAGTTTGGTCCCCATATTCAGTCTTGATTAGGGTTAGGGCTAGGGGTACAGTTAGGGGTAGGGGTAGGGGTAGGGTTAGGACAAGGCTAAGGGTTGGGGTGAGCATTAGGGTCAGGGTTGGGTTTCAAGATAGTGTCGGGGTGCAAAATGGACAAAAATGTCCTTCGGGCCTTTGGTCCCCATGCAGCGTCAGGCGCCTTTGGCGCATGCACTCCTGAGGCCGGCACCTTTGGCAACCAACCAACTGTTGGCCAGAAGCCCCTTGGGGGGGTGGTGGCGTCCTAGGACCGGCAGAGTCGGCCCCCCTGTGCACTTGCCCTGTTCCACACCACACCCTGTTGCAGAAATGACTTTTCTTGCATGCATACCATTGCTGCTTCTAACGCACCCCTGACCTTCATCAAGCAGGAGGCAGCACACCACTGGGCTTTTCAACACCAGTGTGAACACGCTGTCAACACTTGCAGGGATTCCCAAAAGTCCAAATGTGGTGCACAGCTTGCTCGGTATGTACATTCAAGGCCAACTCTATTGGGTGCTCTGTTCTTGCCATGGGCAGTGTCTGGGTTGTAGGTCGACGACAGCTCTGTTGTGGTCTTTGTTCCTGCACTGTCTAGGCTGTGGGTCTAGGGACAACTCTATCAGGATCTCTGCCCTCTGCCACTGACAGTGTCCTGACTGTGGGCTGGGTACAACTCTATCAGGTTCTCTGTCTCTGCAATAGTAAACAGGGCTGCGAGCAGAAGCAGGTTGCTGTGCTCAAATGGATAGACACTGAAATGCAGTGTCTATCCCAAATTCCCAAAGTCTATTCCCAAATGACACTGGTGAACTCTATGATGAGGGGCCGTAAACTGCAAAAAAGAAATTAGAACTCCCCGTATTGTTGTACATTTCACAAATTTGTGTCATAGATGAAAAATTACACTGCTGCTGCCACACCATGATGTGTGCGGTTGTCTCCTTGCAACAGGAGAATCAGTAAGCCCATTCAATCCAACTGGACGGAGCCATACATCACTGCCATTGTAGCATCAATCCCCTACCCTATGCACGTGCCCTGGGACCAGTGTCTGAAGAAATGGACAATCCCCTGCCTAACTACTTGTTGGGCCTTGGCATCTTTGATTGGGGAAGGCATGTGGTGTGCAACTTGAGCAACAGGCAGCAGCAATTGGCAGGATAACGACATGCTCAAGAGCTGTGATGTACATGTTTAGGGAGCCATGGCTGCCATGATTCACACACATTCTGGACTGGCACACATGAGACCTGAAAATCTCAAGCAAAGCTGTAGGCCACAAAAATGGCTCATGGGAGCGATGACCTGCGAAACCCATGGGCACCATTCTGCAGTGTTGAAGAACACTGCAAAAGCACCAGCCATGTTGGAGTGCGGGGGGTTCTCAATAGATAAATTGAAAAATATGAAAATCGACCAATGTCCACCATTTTTGCGGTCAGTGGTGAGATGAGCCGAACCCTGCATTGCATTTCCAGCAGCCCCTCCCAGCTTTGTGGCTGCTGTTGAGCTCTTTACTCAGGCAGTCGCATCCAATATACAATGTATGACAGGATGGCAATGCATTCAAAACTAACCTGAAACAAGAAATTGCATTCAAAGATTCCAACCCTCTGCAGTGTTTGCTCCGCCATGTGCACTAGTTGATACATCCGATATTATGCGCATGTTCAAGTTCTGTGGAGGAACCATCCAACGATCTGTCGCATACTGAGCAGAGCAGCACGTGGCGTCGCCGTCCATGGACTGTGTTGCTCTGTTTTCGGCCATGTTTTGTCTTTGGCTTGTGCGCAGCCATTCTAGGGTACCACTGTTGCCTGGTGTCTGGGGATCGGCGCAGTGTCCGGGGTGGGGCGGGGTGCAATTCGTCGCTATGGCCCGCACGCAACACCTCCAACTATTGCATTACTTAAAAAGCGTCCCGAGGGTGGCTTGCTTCAGCTTCTTGGACTGCGGCAACGTCGATGGCTCTGACGGCGGCGGCGGTGGCGGCGGCGGTGGTGGGAGAGTTGCGGGCACCCACATACTCACAGGTTCTGCGTTGCTTCCAGCAGTCACGCACATTCCACGTGTGCCCGTGTGCCCGTGTGCCTCCAAATGCGGTTATGCCGCTACGTGGGGCGTTGTCTCATGCCAGGGAGTCCATGGACTGAGCCTGTAGAAGACTGATTCTGTTACATATGGTACTTTGACTGACCCCTTGTAACAGTTACTGGTGCCCGCCCATTCCCATAGGCGTATCGATTGTGGCGGATTTCTTGCCCGAGGACGTATGTGTATGGCCACATATCTCTCTGGGACGTGCGGTTTCATGCCAACACGGAGCGTTTTCAGGGGTTGGTGCCTTTGTGGTCTCATTTGTGCCCGCTGAGTGTCCGGTTGGGGGGGGTATGTGGGGCATATTCGGAAAGCCCTTGAAAAGGGCTATTCGGAACACCCCAGGTTTGCATGCTGTGCTAACGACATGTTTGAGATTTTTCTCCGCTTTGGACAGTGCCTGTGTTGCCTGCTGCCTATTTTTGCTAACAGGCAGCCACCATGTCTTCATACAAATTCACACAACGTGCTGTTGCTTCCCCTGATGCGCCACTGAAACCTTTGGTGCGAAAAAGAGCGCGATCTGGGGGTGAAACTTGGGTGCAGGTGACGCGGCGGCCTGACTTGCGCGCCAAAAAGCCTCGTACCGGTGGGTCACAGCAGCCTGCATGCGCCCACACAGAGCACGACATTTTATCCACTACTGAGGCCGCGGCTTTTGCAGCCCAGTTTTGGGATAAAAAGATTCACCCCACCAAGGCTTCGCAACACGAATTTCTGGCAACCTGCATCGACGTCGATTTGGAGCAAGATGTGAAACACGCAGGTCGTCAGAAGTACACCAGAAAAAGGGGGCACCAGGCAACGTACTTTGTACCCTACCGTGGGTCGCGTCGGCAAATTTGCAAGACACAGTTCTTGCATTATTTCAAAATTAGTCGCATCGTTGTGGAGTCTGTGGCCAAAGCCAAAGCAGCCGCGGCCGTTACCAACCCCCTGAGTCCCATGAAAAGCCCCCGGAAACAGGGAGCAGACAATGTACGGCGGACCTCAGCCATCAAAGGGAAATTTGAGAAATTTCTGCAGGCACTGCCACAGGCTGAGAACCGCTTCAGCGATGCCGCCCGGCCCAGCACTGAGTGGGTCCATCTGGCCCCTGTCGGTGGGCGTCGTGCGTCACCGTACAATGTGTGGATCCACTGGCTCCAAAAGGAGGAGGCGGATCAGTTTGCAAAGCGGGGCAAAGCAGATTTCAAGCCCCAGATTTCATTGAAAACAGCTCAGCGGACGATGAAAATATACAAGCTGGGGTACCAGGCACCCATGAAGGACACGTGCGCCGAGTGTGAGCTGTACAACCTGCAAATTCGGACAGCCGCACCCGTTTTGAAGGTTGCTGTGCTCCGTTTTTGCACCGGCGCGTCTTTTCACTTTTCCAAGTGTGTGTGGCGCTTTTTTTTTGCTCATTTTCAGGCCAAACTTCGCCATGAGCAGGCCACGCATTTACGGTTGGCCAGCGAAGGATACGACCGGAACAAGTACCACGGACAGTACAGCATGCAGACCTGGGGTGGAGCAAGAGTGACGACTTTTTCAACTCCGGGTGTTCGTTTCCCTGATCGGGCAGAACACATGGTCCTGGATTACAGTAAAGCCTTGAATTTATTGAAAATGCCCGTCGGGGAAAAGTGGTACACCTCAGAGTTGAAGGCGCACCGTTTGGTGTTGCACCGCACCACTCTGGGTGTTGATACTGTAATGGTTTGGCCAGAGTATGTGGCCGGTAAGGGTTTCAATGAGACAGCCTCTGCCCTGATCGGAGAGCTGTACCGGTGCTCCACAGGGGCAGGGCACCTATTCGTTCATACAGATGGGTGCTGTTCTGAATTTCTAAATTGGATGTTTTGTAATTTGTTTGACAAACTGGTCCAGTGGCGCTGGTTTCATCGCATCACGTGGTGCGTTTTCATCAAGGGCCACTCATATAATCTATGCGATGCAGCGTCCCGTGCCATGGACCGTGCCCTCTATAATGTTGATCATTATTACGGTCTCACTGACATGGCTGGCCTAACAATCCAGCACGTTGTACGAAACAAACAGCGGTTTGTACGCAAGCTGCGCATTTTGAAGCGCAGCGATTTTTGGGATATGTCCAGGTGGCTGGCCGGTGCATATAAGTCTTCAGGCAGCCACCTGGACCATCAGCAGAAGCCTGTTTTGATCAGAGATGAGAAAATAAAGTGGTTGGACTTTGGCAAGACACCTAACCCTGAAAACCTGGAGGCCCACCCCGGTTTTGTCTGGGTGAAATCAGGGTACAGTGAGGCCATTCCATGGCGCAAGGTCCAGCTCACCAAACAGCGAAATGTGGACCTCACAACTGACGGCCTGTGGGCCATGCCCCTGAACACAGGGTGGGTACCAGTGAAGCCACGCAGGCTGCAGGATTGGGAAAAACTGAAGAAATATGTTCCCAGTCACAAGCACGGGGATGTGTGCCCCAATGGAGTCCCGGCCCTTGCAGAAAGGGGCAACGATGACAACGAATCGGATTCGGAATAATGAGTGATCCCTGGACCATTGCCTGTGCCCTGTGTGTCCTCCCTTGTACAGCTCGGTGCGCAAAACTGTGACCACCTACCCCCCCCAACCCATACATTTCTGAAACGGCGTTTTCCCACAGATTTCGAAAAGCATACACATACCCCCCCCAAGGTGACGACATTTTGGTGCATTACGCCAAAAGTTGAGAAAAGTCTGAAAAAATGTGAAAACGCTCCGTGTTGGCATGAACCGGATGTCCCAGAGAGATATGTGTTAGTGCATCAACATGTGCGTTAACACATTAACAGGAACGTGCGTGTTGACGTTAACGCGCGCGTTAACATGCACCGCTAATGACTACGGCGATGAGAACAATGCCATTTCAGCACATGTTTGGGCCTGCCAATATGACTCACGAGTTTGTACCTCCCTTTCCTTATGTTTCTGTGGCAACGACCTTGTTGATATGTTTGTTAACACTTTACGGCCCGTAATTTTGAGACGGATAAACAGACCTATGCCCCAATTTTAAGGGGGGCGCTTTGCGCCCTGTCCATAATGTTGTTTCTTTGCATCTTCAACATGTCCACGGAGAAGCGAGCTCTGAGCCCCCTGTCACCATGACCCATGCAGCTTTTCAGAACCTACCTCGGCCGGCAGGGAAAAATTTGTGTGCCCAGTCCCAACCCGCCACGACGCGTCGTGGTCAACTGTGGGGTGGGTGGGCCCGAGCCAAGCTCCAGCCCATACCAGTGCAGGTGTAAGTCCTGCAGACCCACCACCACCACCCCAAGCACACACATCCGTGTGTGTCCGGTGGAGCGGCATGGCTGCGCAGGTACAGAAATTTCATAATACCATACTGCCCAGAGGCTCTGGCCTAGGCTAGGGCCGGATGCAGGGGGGCGCCTTCTTTTTCCTGCCGCCCTGAGCGACAACTAAGATGTGGGCACCCCCCTTCCAGCCAGCCGGCCTGCAGACCCATGCAGGCCTTCCTCTATGTTATCATGACCCCCCCCCCCCAAACACATACACACATACCGTGATCTATCTGTATGTGTGTTCATGACGCGTAATATGACGCGTGTTACGACGCGTCGTAGATTGTAACGCGTCATAAAGCTGCAACGCGTCGCAACTGGCGTAATATTATGACACAAAATGTTACAGTTTGCAGATACTGCGGACAGTTTGTGCACACACTTGAGGTACGTATTTCGGAGGTCTTAACTCCATCTGTGGTTACCTTCTCACGAGACACATGACGAACTGAATTGTCCCCTGTCCCCCCGCTGCTGTACAGAAAACTGACCGGCTTGGTGAGGGAGAGTCGCCGCATGGCGAGTCCGGCGACTCCCAGGGGTCGGGGTGCACCTCCAGATGTTGCCACCAGCTGGGATCAATCCACCGACCCCTCACGTGTACAACTGCCGCTTTGACCACTGAAATGAACCGGTTTGCCATGAGAAACAGGGGTCGTCTTCTCCTGTGACATTACGAGGTGGTGGTCGTGTGGCCCTGTCCTCACACCCTGCCCTCACCTGCTCTTGCATCGGCCTGTGGGGCTGTTGGGGGTGAGCCACACCCTCGTAACGCACTCGTCTTCTACACCCTGCACCACGCGGTGCCCAGGTGCCCCTGGTGTGGGCCTCGGACCCCACCCATGTCCAGCCGTCTGGGGGGGGGGGGGGCGCCCAGCCCATAGTGGAGGAGTGTGTTTCGGGGGGGGGGGGGGTTTGCGGGGGGGGTATGCATATAGGGGGGCGTTAATGGTGCATTTACCGCGCGTTCACAGCACAGTCGTTCCGTTCTCGCTTTGGTGTCACTCGTGTGCATCTGAGTGAACCGAGCGCCTGGTGGACGAGGCTGCTGAAGGGTAGCTCAGTCGTACCCTCTTGGCCCTCGCGAGTCACTGCTGGTGCTGTTTGCTGCGAGCTGCGGCGCTCTTTAAGAGCCGCCTTTCGCCCTGCATTAGTTCCCGCAATTGTTGAATCACCATTCCCCTCCCCATTCGTTTGGACGGCGGGGCAGGCAGCCGTCACGCGCGGGTTACATTAACGCGCTGTTAACGTGCGCGTTAAGTGGCAGGCCCTGAGTGAAGAGTGGGGAACGGGACGAGGGGGGGGGGGGGCGAGGGTCTGAGACCCTCGGGTTTGTTAATCAAACCAGAATTGTTTTCCTGTCCAACACAAATGTAATTGTTGTTGGAGGAGGAGGATCAGAATCCCCTCACTACAGACGGCGGGAAAAGCACTTTTGGTGGCTGAGAGTGGGACAATTGTCCCTCTTGCTCACAACTCCTGCTTCTGCCCATTGGCGTCGCTCCCGCGCAGGCGCCGGCAATGCTTCACATTCAGTCATTCCCACGACATTGAGGTGCTGAGGGTGCCCTCTGCCATCGACGTGGGGAATGTACCGCAGGTACAAGGGGTTCCGGAGCACCAAGCGATATCCATCGGCGGTGCGCAGCCCCAAGGGGCGAGGGGCATCCTTGCAAAGCCCCCATGCCCCCGCGCCCCTGGGGGTGGGGGGATGTCAAGCGGTTGTGTCCAGCGCCGGCACTACCCATGCGCAGCCGGACTGCTCGATCCCGAGCGTGTTCGCCCCGCGGTAGATCCTGAACCAGCCCCCCTCGCCCCACCGCGTCCCCCAGGAATTGCGCCCGATCCAGTACGGAGTGCCGGCCTCCTCGCCCCAGCCCACGAGCTCCACGTCGTGGTTGTGCCCGGTGGTGTTGGAGCCGTCGCGGATGATGCCCCCGGCGTAGTCCACGAACACCGGGAGGCTGTCCGACATCATGCACTCGATCGGCCCCCGGGCGTAGATCTCCCGCATCATTGCCTCCTCCCCCTTGACCGGGCCCAATGCAGCCGCACGGTAGCGCCGCAGCCGTGCGCCCTCCACGTGCCGGCACGCGCTCCATCGCGGCTCCTCCAGGTCCGTGCCATTGTGCCCCAAAGCGGCCTCCACCAACGCGCAGTCGAGACAGAAATGGGCCTTGCAGTTGTGCAGCCACGCGGACTGCCACGGGCTGCAGCTGTCATCGGGCAGGCCGGCGTCCTCGACGTACGCGAAGACCTGCACGGCGCTCCCCCCGAGGCAGCCGAGGTACGGGTGCACGCAGTCCACAACGGCCTGCGCCGACAGCAGCACATCGCCCACGCGGGGGTCGCGGGTGGCCCGCAGGATCTTGAGGCGGTCTGAGTAGGTGCTGGTGGTCGCCATGGCGTAGCAGGCCCCGCAGTACGGGGGGCCCAGGTGGTGGCTGCGCATGGGCGTTAATGCGACGTGCCGCCGCCAGTCCCATTCCGACGGGAGGGACGGGGTGCCCGGGGAGGCGCCTGCGACAGCCCCCGGCGATGACACGCGTGCTCGCGGCCGCGCGGCGGCCCCTGCGGAGGGGCCCCCCGCCGCCGCCCATGAACTGGCCCCCACGGCAGCGGCAGGCCTTTTGGCAGGGCCCGGTCCGAGTGTCGGGGGGGTGTCGCGGCGCACAACCGCACGGTCCACGCGCACGCCCTCCGTCGTCTGGTGCCCGACGTGCCCGCGGCCCTGCAAATGCGGCTGCGCCCACCAGCACTCGCCCAGGGCCTCGGGGGGCAGCCGCAGGAATCCCGCGACGGTGTCGTTGCCGTGGAAGGAGCCCCAGTTGGGGTTTGTGATGTACTGCCCCCCCGTCCAGCCCACGACCACCGCGAAGAAGTCGCCGCTGCGGGACGGCAGCGCGGGCTCCGCGCGCGCGCGGCAGACCACGGGCCCCCGGCGCTGGATCTCGGCCGCCACGTCCATGGGGCGCAAGCGGCCGTAGGCGGAGACGTTGTAGACCAGATACTCCGGGACAGCGTCGCACGGGCCAAAGCAGTTGATGCAGACGTGCAGGGGCGTGCAGCGCTGCGCTCTGCCGCGGTACCCCTGGCAGGTCTCGTCCACAACGCCGTGGCGCAGCGCCCGGTCGAACGCCCACTCTGGCGAGCCCTCGGCGCAGGCGTCGCGGTCGGGGGGCGCCGCGCAGTTCAGCAGCATCTGCGCGCTGAGCAGCACTTTGGTGGCGACCAGGTCCCCGCGCCGCGCGATCGCGAGACGGTCCCCGAGCATCGACGCGGCCGCGAACGCCCACGAGGCGTTGCAGCCCGTGGGGGGGTTGGTGGACGCCTGCACCCGTGTGATGAAGTTCTGCCGCCCCACCGCCCGCCAGTCGAAGTCGCCCACCGGAGAGGGAAGGGGCTGTATGAGGGCCAGGCTCACCATCAGCGCAAGGGTGAAGAGACCCATTGTCGGTGAAGTTCGGGTCTGGCACCTGATGTCAACCCGGGCGCCGAAGGCCAAGGGCCTTTAGCACGAGAGCACAACCAGATCTATGCGAAAAGCGCGTCCATAACACGCGATGCAGCACCCCAACCCCACCTCCCTGTTTGCGTAATTACAGTCACGGGGCTCAGCTGCCACAGCTCAATTTGTGGATGAATCAGAGTTCCGGGTTCGAACCCCAGGTGGCGACATGAAGCGTCCTGGGGCCATGATCCCCTGACCTGAATGGGATGCTGTGAGGGATTAAAAGGTAAGGTTACGCTGGAATGCGGAGATCCCCCGGACAACCTCCTCTCCCCTCCCCTCCCCTCCCCTCCCCCCACCTCACTGCGCCTCACCGCACCTCACCAGTCAGGATGAGACGGGTATCCCATGCTAAGACAAACAGAGAGTGTTTGCCCAGCCCGTCCAGCGCGCCCGTACACTTCAACCCCCCAAAATGTCCCAAAATAAACCAGGCATCTAATCTAACGTTTTTGGCCTGTTTGCGGTCCCAAAATGGCCCTTTCTCAAGGCGTTTTGCGAGTGCCCCCATTAGATGCCAAGGGGCTTAAGTTCGGCCGAAAACGCACATTTAGGCATCCTCAGTGGTCTGGGATGGGCCTTGAAAAAAAACCACCTTTGTGCCGCATTGGGTCCCTTTGATCGAGGGTACAATTTGCACAAATCCATCACCACAAACAGGGGTGTGCGCCCGCTTGCGCCACGCGACAGCTCCCCGCCAGACGACTGGAATTATGGAAATTATGGGGAGTTATGGGGAGTTATGGGGAGTTATGGGGAATTATGGGGAATTATGGGGGAATTATGAGGAATTATGGGGAAACATGGGGAATTATGGGGAATTGTGGTGGAATTATGGGGAATTTGGGTGGAATTATGGGGAATTATGGGGAATTTTTTTTGACTGACTCCAGAAGTTCAAAGAGTACTCAAGACTGTGCTTGGGAAAGTGGGCGTCTCCAGCATATGATACATATGATACATATGATATGGGGAATTATGGGGAATTTTGGGGAATGTTGGTGGAATTATGGGGAATTATGGGGGGATTCTGGGGTGGCTTGGTGTGGATTCTTGATGGGTTGCTGTTCGTTCCTGATGGCTTGCTCTTGATTCTTGCCGGGTTGCGATTGATTGCCGTTGCTTTGTTCTTGAGGCCTGGTGGCTTGCTGTTGATTCTTGATGCGTTGCTTTTGACTATTGCCGAGTTTCTGTTGATTCTTGCTAGTTTGTTCTTGATTCCTGGTGGCTTGCTGTTGATTCTTGGTGGCTTGCTGTTGATTCTTGATGGGTTCCTTTTGACTCTTGCGGGGTTGCCATTGGTTCCTGGTGGCGACAACAAACAATGACCACCAACACAAGAAATAACATCCCAAATTCATAATTCCACCATAATTCCCCATAATTCCCTCATACTTCCCCATAATTCCCCATAATTGCCGCATAATTCCCCATAATTCCCCATAATTCCGCCATAATTCCACCATAATTCCACCATAATTCGCCGGAATTCCCCATAATTCCACCCAAATTCCCCATATTTCACCCATAATTCCCCATAATTCCCCACAATTCCCCATAATTCCACCAATATGACGGGTTAACCAGCAGCTGTTGGACAAGCCCACTGTAGCCTTTAGGAATTGTGGGAAATTTCCCCGCCACTGCCAGACGTACTTTCCCCGCCACCGCTGCTAGCGGTTTGGCGGCCGCATACCCCTGCACAAAGTCTATGCATCAACACAGTCAGTACAACACTTCTCATTGCACCGCCCACCAAGCGCGACACTAGGTTTCTGACGGCACAGCGCAACACGGGGGAGGGGGGGCAACAAATTGACCGTCATATGCGCTGTTGGCAATGAAGACCAAAGGCTGGTATCACCGGCTGCGGGGGCACTTGTGCGCCATAATGCAAGACAAATTGGGCTTGGGGTGGTGTTTGCCTGGTGTGCGCCGGCGCGCTACTTTTGTATCAACTATCCGGAAGGAAATCATATTAAGGAGCAATAGTCCATGGGGCTTCTACCCATTCCAGCCCCCAGACTCACCCAAGGGGCAAGTCGCGCGGGTTTCTGGAGAGCTGCCGCCCTGTATGACAAGAGGCTCCCCCCTCCGTCCTTTAGGTTGCCTCACGTATCCGGCTTTGGGGGAGCCCTTGCATTGCGCGCGCACTGCGCGCTACTTGTACACTAGGTTCCCCCGAAGAGACCCCTCGCCCACCCCTTCCAAAGGCCCCTAAATTCAGGTCATCCGAACTACCGCAGTGGAAGACAAATGCAAGCTACCTTCCCTCCACATAAGTTTTGCTAAAACCACAAGCAAACACGCAAACACGAGGCAAAACACGCACGTCTCCTGTGGCACATCTCGTCAGTGTGCCGCCTCCTCGTGGGCAGTCACAAAAGCCCGGTATGGGCAATAGAAGTCGCAAATAGCGTCATTGGGCGGGACGGGTGGGCTGCTGGCAACAAGCAAAAATGCTCTACAAGTACAGAGGCTCACTGCACACACGCATGCGCACACACACACCACCCGACGAGCAAAACCAAAGCTCAGGCACGGCTGAGCTAAGATTTTGCTAAAACCACAAGCAAACACGCAAACACGAGGCAAAACACGCACGTCTCCTGTGGCACATCTCGTCAGTGTGCCGCCTCCTCGTGGGTCTCGTTCATGCCAAACTGCCGCATAACCCCCCCCCCCCCCCCCCCCGGCGCAGGTCTGAGACCCAGCGGCTCCCATGCGCAACGCACGCCACACCCTCGAAGTATACGGCCGCCCCAAACATAAATCGCCAAAGGCGCCCCGCACACACCGGCGCCACCCGCCAGGCTTCAGGCGTCCGCAGACCAAGCCCAAGAGAGCGTGGACGACCCCTGCCGCCGCCAATGAGGAAGCGGTAAATGTACAGCGACCGTCAGGCACTGCCGCCCTGTCGCAGAGCTGCCCGGTCAGCCCAGGGCAGCACCCCTGAGATCCGCAGCAGATCCCAAAATGGCGGGCCAGCGCCCAACCCAGCTCCAACCCTAAGAAAGCATGGACCCCCGGACCCACAACAAAGTGGCAGCGGTGCAGGCCAAAGGACCAACGCCCGGCATATAACCACAAAATCAGCCCGCGACATCCACGCAGGGCAGGGCCGCCTCCACAGACAATCGCCCGGAGGGCTCCCGCCTGCGCACACTGGACCTGCCAAAACGCAGAGAGAATACGAGCCACACACAACAACCAGAACATTGGCGCAGCCATGGAAGCCAAAAAACGCCCACAAATGCGCGAGCAATGCCCGGGCGCAAAGCAGCCCGGCCATCCCAGGGTGGCACTCAGAGACCTGACACAGAACGCAAAGCAAAGGGTGAGCGCACACTCCCACCCCAGCCCCTCGGAGACCGGCTGACCACCCAAAAGACAGACTACACCAACGGCCTGAAGTGGCCAGCTATTCTCACCACCAAGGGATAAGACCCCTGCACCCATAGATACGGGACGGGGGTACGACGACCCCCGTTCCAGTCCGTCAGCGACACCACCACCCTCTGACCTCCCCTCGACCCCGTCACCACATCCCACATCCCCCCGCAAGTGTGTCTGCCCCCCGGCTTCACCCCGGGGTTCCCAACCGCGGTGGTGCGCCGCGTCGCCTGCCCCCGAACCCGCTTGGCGATGTCCATGGCTGCGGCACCCAGGAAGTCGTCCCTCTCCCCGGGATCTTCTGGCACGCCATACGCGACGTACAGCCGCACCCCATTCCGGAGGAGCACCCGGTGACAGGCCCTGCGGCCCACCAAGGCTCCCAACTTCTCCCGCAGCGCGGCGCGGCGCCGCGCCGCGCGCCGCTGAACGGCCTCCTCCGAACGCTTGCGCGAGCGGCTCTTGCCCCGCCTCCGCCCGCCGCTACGCGCACGGCGGTTACGGCGGCGCCGGGTCATGATCACATGCACCAAGAGAAACGAGTGCTACAAGCAGGCGCCGGCACTACACGACATCAAGTCATTGCACCCACCGACTCCTCCAAGCGGTACTGCAAAAAAACCTCGTGGAACTCCGCCCCCCCTTCACCACCCCCCGGGGACCACAGGCCCGCTCTCCACGAATGCGGCAGAACAAAGGGCCCCATAGGCACCCCCAGGGTCCACAAAAAAACCGTGCGCCTATCGGGAAAGGCCCAGAGATCCCCAACCCTGCGCGCCGCCACCTCGCGCGCCAAACCCAGATCTCCATTGAAGTTGTCACTCAACCTACTGATAGGATCAGCGGGATTATGTGAACCACGCACCCAGTGCATATATACCGTGAAGCCTGGGCACGACGCCCACAGGTAGCGGAAACGCTTCAGAATGGACTGCTGGAATTTACGCCCCACCTTGGCTTTACACCGAAGGAACTGCACTAGCGCCGCCGCATTATCCCCAAACAAATGGGCCTCCCGAACGCCTACATTGAGGATGAGCTTCAAGCCCCAGAGCAGCGCGGCAGCCTCCGCACACTGCTGGTTGGGCGGTTGCTCTGCGGGCACAACCGATCGAGAACCCACATCCATCGAAAACAGGCCCAGCCGGTATTCACCCGCGTCCAGCGCCGCGTCGACGTAAACAACCAACGGCGATCGCTTCACCACCCTGGGGAGGGACACCACTGACCATTGCCTCCTGGCAAGCACGCACGCCACGCACATAGACTTAAGCAAACGCACTGGGGTAAACGGCAGCCGGGGGGGCGCCCAGAGCACATGAGCCCACACACCAGACAGGTGCGGACTGTGCCCAGAACCCGGGCGACATATCCACTGTGCCCGCCCCAAGAACTGCTGCAGCCGTTTTACCCTACAGGGTCCCACAGACAACCTCAACCAATGCGCAAACAGAGCTTCCCACGCGTTGCCAGCAGTCCGCACCTCCCCCCCCTGCAAATCAATATCCTTCCCCAGCCACACCAGCCGCTGCACAGGCTCTAACGTACTCTTTGGGCTGACTACAGCACCTGCACGGCGCAACGCCTCCGCCGCCCTTGCCGTCTGCTCCCGCACACGCGCGCGGCCGCGCCCCACAACCAGGACATCATCCAAGTAAATTAAAACCAGCACCCCCAACAGCCCCGCGCCGGCCACCAGACCCTCTAACACTCGCTGGCACAGGAGGGGGCTGTACTTCCACCCAAAGGGCAAGCACCGGAAAGCCAACACCCCCCCCTCTCCATCCGAGACGCGAAAGGCCCCCCAGAACTCGCGCGGCAGCTGAAGGGACCAAAAGCAATTACTCAGGTCGATGTGGCACATGCACAGCTCTTCCCCCCCCCCCCCCGGCAGGGACAGAATATCCCACACCGGCCTCATGCAACGCGCTCGGGCATAAAAAGAGGGGAGGAAAAAGGAGGACCCTTGCTGTGCCACCTGCGCCAAAAGGGCCAACACCTCCACAGAGGGGAGGGAGAACTTCTCCGGCCGAGACCGCATCTCCTCATTAAGGGGCACCAGATTGACAATCAAACTGC
The DNA here is from genome assembly GCA_964036045.1 of Eutreptiella sp. 'Long Island Sound 2002'. NCBI lineage: Eukaryota > Euglenozoa > Euglenophyceae > Eutreptiales > Eutreptiaceae > Eutreptiella > Eutreptiella sp. 'Long Island Sound 2002'. The sequence goes on along the minus strand of OZ038401.1, from coordinate 33,652,126 downwards.
ACTTCTCCTCCGTCTTGGGTATCGCAAAAACACCCCCATTGGGCCCAGGTGACCCCGGCGGCAGGGGGAAAAGCAAACCCTGGTCCCGCAATGCCCTCATCATGACCACCGCCTCATCCGACGGGGGAATTATCCCAGAAAACTGCCTGCCTACCAATTCTGCGAAGCCGTCCGGCACACAACTATCCCAGACCTCGCGGGGGATATCCACACGCCCCACCGGCCCCAAACCCCGCGCCAATACCTCCTCCCTGATACGCTGCATAAGCAATTTGGGCGACGTCGAATCATGCAAGAGCGACTCCCAAACCTCAGGGCTAAATGAGGACAAAGCCACAGCCAAGACTCGCAGAAACTCCGGCTGTCTGAGATCACGGGCAGCTTCACTGCCCCACTCCAGAAACTGCAACAGGCGACGCTCCAGTAAACCAGGCGGTGCGCGGGGCAGACAAGCCCGCAGGGAGCACAACCAGGCGTCCCACTCACCGGTCCGAAGGCGCTCCCGCACCCACTGACCCAGCTCCGACGCGACGGGAAATTGCCGTTCGGGCAGCCGCACCCACAATCCTGGCCGGGCCCGCGGCCTTCCGCTTGCCCAAGACGGACGCGACCTCACCCGTCCTGCGGGCCGCGATGCGCAGCCGCCTGATGGAGGAGCCTGCTGCGGAGGCAGGTGGGGGGTCTGCATCCACATCAATGACTTCCCCCCCCCCGTCTCCCCGCGGCCGGCGCCCGCGTCCTGAGGACCCCTCAACAGCCGTAAGGGCCGGAGGGGCCCCCGGGTCACGTGCGCCAGCTCGGTCCTCCCTCCCAGCAGCTCCCGCAGCGGCAGGACTCGCGGACTCCCCAGGGCACGATCCACCCCGACCTCCTGCCGACCCATCCCCGTCACCTCCCCATTGTGGGGGCTCATCGGCATCAGGGGCACAGAGCTCCAGGAGCTCCTTCGGGAAAACGTCCCGGAGGGACACGGCGCGCCAAACGAACTCTCCTGCATGGTTGTCAGGGGGCCAGGGGAGGACAGCCTCGGTCGTGACGACGAAGTCGTCGGGCGCGTCGGCGTAGTGGACTGCCACCGTCTCCGAAAGCCACCGCCCCCACCAAGCCAGCCACTTGATGGGCAGCCCCAACCATCGCAGGGCCGCGGAGCCCCCTCGCCTCCATGCGTGCCACCTGGCGTGGGGGTTGTCGCTGCCCCCCAACGCGGCAGCCATGACCGACTGCATGAAAGCTGGTCCCTGCGGACAGAATTGCGCTCCGACGACAGCAGACGTGGCCCCCGTGGCATCGAGCCAGCCCAGCCACTCTTGGGCATACTTCCCGAGTCGCCTGCGCACGATGCGCGGCGCCACCTTGACCGTGCGGAACGCCAATCCCCGACACCGGGATCCCCCCCGACGGAGGGGCGCGGCCTCACCCACCCGCAGAAGGCAGGTGAATGCCAGGACTGCCATCCCATAGACTGTCCACTGCGGTCGCTCCGTGCAAGCCAGCGCGAAGTTGCGGAGGTCGTCCAAACCTGCGTAGGGCCGTAGGGCCGGCTCCGTGGGCGCCCACTTGGCACAGCGCCAGACCCGGCGACTGACGAACGCGGGCAGCCATCCCATGTCCTCCAGCGCCCGGAACGCCGACACTGCGACCTTGAGGGAGCTTCCCGAGTACCCCAGTCCCCATAACTGGAAAATGTAGCGGCACGCCGCTCGTTCAAGCTCGGATGTGGGCGTGTAGCCCACCCAGAGGGCCATCTTGCGGAAGTGGGTACAATACGTACCCATGGTGCTTTTTGCCCAGGAGGATGCCTGCAGGGCGTCCACGGAGGTGATCTCATCCTCCTTCCATATCCGTCTCCACGCTGCCCACACCAGGCGCCAGACCACGTCCTCGCCATCCCGGAAGTCCGACGGTCCGAGAACCACCAAGGCCCCCCGGGGCTCGGGAGGGATGGGCCGGATGGGGCAGCTTCCCCATCAGTCAAAGCCGGGGCACTCGTGAAACCAATGCCGTTTCACTCCCCTCCCAGCGTTCTTGCATGCCCGACACGCTGTCACCGGGGCATTGGTGACGTCCATCGGCTCGGCACCCGGCTTGGCGGTGTACAGGCGGCGGCCCCCCTCAACGCGGAACTTACCCTTCATGGCTTGCAGCCGCCGCCCCACCACCTCCTCCTCCGCCGCTCCCGTACAACCAGCGGACAGCACAGGCACATCGGACGCATCCTCGGCCGCGTCCGACCCCTCACCGACCGGTCCGGGGTCCAAGCCCTTCTTGCCCCTGTATGCCGACAGGCTAGTCACCGTGAACGTCCAGACCGCCTGGACAAAACTCCGAAGGCGCGTAAGTTCGTCATCATCCATGGACTCCAGCTGCCACACTTCCGTGTCCGCGGAGTCCGCGTCCACCACCGGCGCCAGCTCGTCCAGGACGGCGTCCGTGAACTTTTCCTTGTCCTTGTACTTGGAGACGTATTCGTGTTGGGGCACCTCCCTGCGCCACAACAAGGTGGACAGCGCGAGAAGGCTGGCGAAGATCCACTGGGGCTTAGAATCCAACTCCCTCACCTTCACGATTTCCGCTTTACACAGCGGCGGGACCTTCGCCATTTTCCTCTTGGACTCCGCCTCGGCCTTGGCACTGACCGCCTCCAACTGCTTGCGCAGGCCCTCCATCACAAGGGCCTGTCCCTGAACCAACTGCTTGAGCTCCAGAAGCTCTGGCGACACCGTCTGCGGCTGTTGGGGTGGCACCTCCACCTTGACAAAGCCCAGCGACGCCACATCCAGGTCGCACTGGGCCATGACGCAATACGAGGCGATCATCTTCACCAGCCCCACCTCCCCCAACTCGATTCCGTACTTGGCGACGAAACTAGCCTCCCACTCTGACCTGCGTTCCAGCAGCACCGACAGCTTCATCTCCACCTGCGAGGCAGCCCTGGCTATCTCCAGCATGGGAACGCTATCAATGAACTGGGAACAAATTGTTCCCTTCGCGAAGACGGCAAAATCGTCAACTGACATATTCACAGACCGGGTCGTTCCAAAGTGTCACGGAGCAGGCTCTACGTGTGACCACCTATGGTCTGCTGGCAACAAGCAAAAATGCTCTACAAGTACAGAGGCTCACTGCACACACGCATGCGCACACACACACCACCCGACGAGCAAAACCAAAGCTCAGGCACGGCTGAGCTAAGAACATCATGCAAAATGCGGAAAGCCATGAATAGCGATGGTCGCAACCCCAAATGTCCACTCTCAACAACACATGTCCTTGGTTTTGTTCAATTGTCTAGTAAAGACAAAATCAAAATGAGCAACTTGTGGGCACAACATGACACAATTGCTGAATTAAAGCACCGTGACATTGTCACATGTATGTGTGTCAATGCAATCCGTACAATATTGCAGTTCACACTTGTCACACATGGACATCTTTTCAGGGTCAGACTTGGTGCAACAAACATATATCCATACACATCCCCATACATCCCCATCGTCACCCACAACATCCTCATCATCATTGTCCTCCTGTGTAGGTGCGGTCCATACATGTACCGGTACGTGTTCCCATGGACCATATGGAGGGTACCGTACTTGTCTTCGAATCAAAAATTGCTGCAAATGCAAGAGTACACGCACATGCTCATGCAAATCAGTACCGGATCCCCTCCATATGTTCATTACAATGCCCCAATGCCACATGCGCGCAAACAAGTGCTCAATCTGTGCCCTATAGAAACCATGAACATCATTGTGTTCCTTTTGGCGCTCCGTCAAAGTCTTTCGACCGATAAAGGCTCATACCACATGGAGGCGCCCCTTGTATGCACCATCCATGGAGCCAATCTCATAATCCATATAATGTCCCTTTACCCTTTTGGGCCCCCCGCGATCCCAAATGAGAACATCCGCCGATGTCCCCGGGGCCAATGGACAAATCCATACAGCAACTCAAGGGGCCACGCAACAAAGCGTGGATTGAGAGTCCCTAACCCCAACTCAAGGGGCCACGCAACAAAGCGTGGATTGCGAGTCCCTAACCCCAACTCAATGGGCCACGCAACAAAGCGTGGATTCAGAGATTGTCCCGGTTTCCTCAATAGCACCGGAAGGTTGGGGCCCAAAAGAGGGCGGAAATGCTACGTCACCCCTGCATTCTTGGGGATCCCCAAACAAAGGGGGACAAAATCAGAAGTCAAAACCTCCGCTAGGGGTCACCATGATGCCCCTAGGGGGCCCTAGTATCTCAAAGTATGGGTCTCTAGTACGGCCAGGTGCCCAAATAGTTGCACTGCGCGCGCACTGCGCTAAGTGCGCCCCCTTTAACCCGGATTTACCCTCCTTACCCTCCCCTAGACGATCCTCTCAAGTCGACCAGAGTGGACTGCGAACCTTCCATACAAAGCATGCTGCAAAAGGCGAAATGGAGAATTTCAACATCAATGTGTATTACTCATGTATTGGCCGACAAACAATTTGTTCCCCACAAGTGTAGGCATCAATACATTCATCACGGGGCTCCTGGCACTCACCACAAGCTGTGATGGCGTTGTACTTCTGACAACACAAGGCACACAGATCTGCCCCATGCTCTCCCTCATCTTGGGTGGCGGCCGAGTTGCCTTCATCAGTCCAAGCATGAGGCGGGACATGGTCCCATGGTCCATAAAGAGGGGTATGCACCTGCCTCCATATCCCCAACCGGAAAGGGGCCGGTCCGTATCCCCAACTAGAAAGGGGCCATGGAAAAAGCGTGGATTAGGGCTCTGTATCAAAAGTGGCCCAAAAAGATGCCTTCTGCGCACCTGGCACGCCCCCAGCGCACTTGCGCTCCCCCTTGGGCTCATTAGGAGCAATCTGTTTTCTTCTTTTGGCTTAGACCAACATGATGGTGTAGTCTAGTCACTTTGCGGTACTCGAGATAACGTCTTGGAATCAAGGTTGAGAGCTGTCCAGTGCTACGATGACCCCACTTGGGCTCATCATGAGTAATATCATATCCCTTTCAATTATCTACAAAATAGTGTGCTAGGAATGCGTCTACCATAACAAAGGGGGGATCCTTGCACTGTGCGTTACTTTTAGACTATGTTTCCCCCAAAAGAGCCCGCAGGCACACCCCTTGCAACCGCCCTTAGAATTAGGCGACCCAAACTGCCCCAGCTCAAGAAAGTTGCAAACTACCTTCCCTTCACATAACACACATCATGCACAACTGCAAAAGCCATGAACAGCGCATTCGAGTCCCTAACCCCAACTCAAGGGGCCACGCAACAAAGCATGGATTGCGAGTCCCTAACCCCAACTCGAGGGGCCACGCAACAAAGCATGGATTGGATAATTGGCCCGGTTTCCTCAATAGCACTGGAAGGTTGGCTACATCACCCCTCATGACCGCCGCCTTCTGAGGGATCCCATAATGGTAGGGATCGGAAATAGCCAAAAAAGATGCCCTGCGCGCGCCTAACGCTCCCTCCTAGAAAAGAGTGGATGTGCTGGAGGTGAGCAAAAAAGCGTGAAAGGGGGTGGAAATAGGTGAACTTGGGTGAAAATCCAAAAATGCCATATCCCCAATGTGGAAAAAGCATCAAAAGCTACGCAACGGGGCAACAATGATGCCCCTAGTATCTCAAAGCATGGGTCTCCAGTACGGCCAGACGCCCAAATAGTTGCACTGCGCGCGCATTGCGCTTAAGGCGCCCCCAAAGGAGGACTGTCCACCACTTTTCTCATTGATTGGACCTGATTCCAGCAAAACCATGCGGATGGAGAAGGATCAGCCATGGAAGTAGCCTTCAAGGATGCATCCATATCGAACCTGGAAAATGCGGGAGGGTGCTCACTCACCCCATCCATGGCTGGACGGGATGGTGCAGATGAATACATCCACTTCATGCACTTCTGCAAGGCAATGGTGCGGGGGGGGGGAGGGGGGCGCAAGTGTAGGTGTGGGGTCCACATTGTTATATGCACACCTGAATGGGTTCGCGTGCAAGGTTCGCATGGCAATTGAAACGAGGTGTCCAATTGCAAAGCTTCTGGGGTACAACACATCACATGGTGACCCACAATTTATCCATGCACTGTGTACTACACTGCCTTTTTTGTTGACATGGGGAGGGTTCTTGACGTCCACCATTGTGTGAATGCAGGTGGGCCTGCTGTTGAAATATCTGTGCAACATTGTGTGCTGGGCAATGGTCTGTGTCGTCCACTGCATGCTGTCTAACCCCCCCCCCCTTGTCCAACCACGCCAAAAGTCAGAAGAACGACGGTCAGGCGGGCCCATGTGCTTAGACAAGCCCGTGCTAACATGCGACGCGCGGCACCAACAGAACGCATGTCGCCGAAAATCTGCCCATACCTCACCCTAAACACAATTGTTGCAATAGGGCACTACAACACTATGTGCAGGCAAATTTCAGCATGTACTGGAGGTCCCGACTGCCCTTCAGGGGCATCAGCAGCTGTGGAATAGAAGCCCTTTCCAACCTTGCGCCCCATCTTGAACAATTGCACATGCTTGCCCTTCGGGGCAGGCTTTGGAGCAGGCTTGGCTTCAGGTTTTGGAATGGGTTTAGGCTTCCTATTCCTCGGGACAAAACTGTCATCAACAATATCTTTGGTGAAGTAAAAGCTTGCCCTCAAAGACATGGCCAAATCCCACGGCCCGCTTTGGCCCACACAATCTGCACTTCAGCATCCTCCCGTGATTTCCCAATTGTGGTCAAACGGCACGCCACCATCCGTGGTACCAGGAGTGGCAACATCAGCCATGAAAATCACACCAAAACAAACAGCATTGGGTTGCAGTTGCAAGTGGAATGTTGGTATGAGCAGGAGGAACTACCAGAAGCATGATCCAGCTCTCCTTTCCCTCTACAATCAAAGCACAACCCCGTAGCGTCACGTTTCTGATCATAAAAACCGTGGTCAGAAAAATCCAGAAAAACGACAGTCAGACGGGCTCATGTGCTTGGACAAGGCAGTGCTTGGACAAGGGGGGGGGGGGGGTACAACCCATTGGGATACCCCTTGGGGGTGTTGTTGCACGGTGTGCACACGGTGCGGCACCTTTCTGATGTTTCTGGAGATTTTCACCCAGTGAAGAGGCCGACTGCAAACCACTTTGGCAGGTGTTCCCAAATGCTTGTGGATTGTCGCCAGAGGCCTTTGGATGATACCTTGTGTATACCTTGTGAAACTGTTCATGGTGTGCGCACGGTGCGCGCACGGTGCGTGCAACACCCTCCTTAACCAAGTCCCCAAGACGTTGTTTTCATCTGCAGGTCATGGGCCCCATCCACTACTCTGAGGCGGTCGCGGCGCCGCTCCTGCAGGAGGCCGCCAAATAGCCGCACCACGTCAAGTGCTCCCCCACAGAGAAAGAGTGCCCTAGGATGGGGGGCATTTGCACCTGATGCGATCGTTTTTATTCGGGCCTGAGCACTATGCCCCCAGTAGAATAGCCAAGGACCCGCAACACCATACCTTGCAAAGGACTGTTGTTTCGTCCACCCTGTCACCACCATCCTTTGGGGCCTGCTTCACAAGGACGTGTCACATACGACCCAGAGCTTTGCATCTGGTATGGCCAAACCTCCGTACTTTCCCAACTGCAACAGTTGTGCACCCACTGTGCACACCGGGTCAACTGCATCCCCAAGTGATTGCTTGTTCTGGCAGGCTTGGGAGGTAAACATGCAATATGAGCAGCAGGGGGGAGCAGGCATAAAACAGCCAGTCACACATATACTTTTCACTCCAGCATGTACAAAACAGTCTCATCTGCATTGGTACAGGGCCGCTGCCATCAGAGAAACACGGTTTATAAACGAGACCACTCCACTCACATCCTCACAGAATCTTGATGCAAAGAGTGGTACGTGAGCAATGATAACCAAGACAAGCGGTGCACAACCGTGCGCCAGAAAACGATCATACAGCGTTGGCAGAAGCGGCAGTGGTGATGGTGGTTGGGGGGCGGGGGGGATCGGATGACACAGCCCTGTTTTTGCGAGGCCGAAATGCAATGATAGGCCCCTTGGGGATCCTGACGCCCCCTTGAACCGCCACCCAAGGCGGAGCAGCGGCCCATTGCGTCTGCCAGACCAGCATCCAACTCACCCCCCCCCCCCTCAACACCCACAAACCCACTTACCCGCATCGGGGCAAATTTGGAAGGGTTAAATTTGAATTGGCCGCGGAAGGAGCCAATGGGGCTACGGATGCCACGCACGATGGAGAGACATGCTGGGAACTACGGAGAGAAGGTCCACAGGCGGATCTTCGGATGCCACTGTTTTGCTCCAAAGCAGAGCTGCGTGCGGCACTACGGAATTCTGACCTCTCCACACCCCTGATCTCATGCTGGGCTTTCTCACTAGCCTGCACCAGCGGAGTTGAACTCCTTTGCAGTGGGCGTGGGTTCCAAAGGCCTGCAGGGCCCACATGGCAATCCACCCGAGCCCCCCTCTCCCAGCGTACATCCCCCTTCGTGTGGGACAGGGCCCGGCGACAGCCCCCAGGCGCACCATGTCCTAAGGCCACGGTGGTGCACACCACAGACCAGCCATGGGCTTCGTCGTGGCTCAGCGGCCAAAGAACCCGCGTGCCAGTGCGTGGCCCCCGGGCCGAACCCAAGGCGAAGTAAAGTACCGGGCACAAACCCGAGGTCAGGGACATCTGCAACGCATGTTTGTGTGTGCGGGGGGGCAATCCACGGTGGGGGGCCAGTGCCAGGGCTGTCATCAATGCCGTTGTCAGAGAAAAGGCTGAAGGACGTTTGGTACACCCGGACTCATCAGAGCGCCGGCCGATCAGTACGTGACATCGGGCACTGGCTGTGAACCGCCAGCCCCGCTGGTAAAACCACCACCGAACCGCCACCGAAACCGCGAGGCTGTTTCCTTCCCAAAGAACACCCCTGGAGAGCACGCGTCACGCCTGCTGCTCCGGATGCTGCCGGCGGGCACCAGACACTACGATACAGCGCAGCAGCAAGAGCCCCGCCGCAGCCCCGGTGGAGTTCACTGGCCCGGTGCCGGCTTCAGGGCACCTCCAACCTCAAATCTCCAGTGGTCTGGCCAAGCTGCTGAGTGCAGGCGAAGGGGGGTCGGACCCGGCACGTACCTTGCGGTTTTAAGTACATCGAAGACCATGGCACGCTGATACGTGTCAACAGACATTCGCGGGACTCCTCGTTTCTTGGCCTTGCAAATGGTCTTCCGCTGTGCCCCCCTGTGTGACATTCCGTCTGGGTGTTGTTCCTTAACGGGGCCCTGGACAGTCACCCGTTCTTCCCTTCGCATGTTGCGTCGGGTTGCTGCGTTCTGTCGGCCGCTGCGGCCGGTGCTCTTGCTGGTGTCGTTTCCGCGTTCGCGGAGCCCAGTAGTTGCTGCCCCCCCCCCCCCCCCCCAGCGGGCAGCATTTGCACTCACTGCATTGCCATTCCTCTGGAGCACCGGGGCGCAGTGCAGTGAAGGTGGTGAGGTGGTGAGATGCTACAGTCCGCCTGTGAGCAGTCAGTCCTAACGTATTGCACGTGTTGAGTGAGCGTGCGTGTTTTGTTGACACTGACGTGTTTATGACGCTGGTGCCGGTAAACGCCGTTCACACGGAAATGAGGAGTCAACATGTCTTCGATGCCCCGCCCTTTGTGCGCAAGCCGCAACCCTAAGCCACAGGGACGACCACAGGCCTCCCTGGGCTTAGATAAGGCCGAGCTCACGCCCGACACGGCGTTCTGCCGCAGGTCCTGAGCTCAACAGGAACTCATCGCCGTTCCCAATCCACTTTGGCTTCGAAAATGGGGTGCACTACGAGGCACAATTGTTGTCGTGAGCGGAAACGGCTTGGATATGCATGACTCAGCCCGTCTTTCCCGCTACGACAGGCTGATTCGCGTCATCTCACATTCTCAACAACAAAGACTGTGGACAGAAATACGACGGTCCCACGGGGTCGCCATGCAGATACGGGGGGGGGGGGGGGGCGTCATACAGGTCCGTGTAACTCTCTCACCTCCGAGTGTTCCGGTCTGTACGAGCTCCTGATTCTATTCTGGGCTAATGGAGATCGTTTTTTTTTCGTCGTACCGCCTCACTGGGCGTTGTGCGCGCGTCCAACTTATTCAAGAGGTCCGAGGACACGGGACTGCGGGGAGTACTAAATGCAGCGTTTTGGGGATTCCTGCGGTAAGAGCACCCCCGAAAAGTATGGGTAGAGGAGGGCAGATAGTACCGAAGGCCACTGAAAGCGTAGCACTACAATACTATACCATTGCTGGGGACAGTACCGCCGGGGCAATCAGCGGTTGGGGGGGCAATGGGTAGCCCGGCCGAGTGGGTGATGCACCCCGACTGAAGTAGGGGGGGGGGGGGGTGTCGAGGGAGGACGGTTCGTGGGTTCAGCCCCGCCAGCACTTCCATGGGGGCATGGGGCGGAGGGGGGGGGAGGGGTATGGGAGGGGGGCACGTGCGGCAGCCGGTGCAGGCGCGCAAAGGAGATGGCCCCAGGAGATGGGGGCTCCACGAGGGACATAGAACGGGGCCCAAGGAACGTTTGGCTCCGCCGAAAGCGCCGGAGACGTCCTGAAGCACTTGAGAAGGGGCTTGGGTGGGGGGGGGCGGAGGGGTTGATGAGGAGGGCGGGCCCCGCTCGACGCCGGGTTTGCGCTCGTTAGGAGGGGCTTTAGGCCGGCCACCCGCCGTCCCCTGAGAGACCCACTTGAAGGCCGCCACACGATGACTGGACACCGTAGCCCCCGGGGGATACCACAACGGGTCAGACACCCGGACCTACGCGCTGCCACACGGAACTGTCAGTAGCCCTTGGGGGCCTTTCTGCACAGCACGGGCACAGCGCGGGCACAGCGCGGGCATGGCGCCCAACAGTAAGTTAGCGTTCCTGCGACCACCCTGAACACCCCCCACCACCGGGGGAGCTACGTCCACGGGGCAAAAACAGCGGATTGAGCAATCCGGCATTGTCAGTGCGAAACACAGTTTGTTATTACACTCATGATCTGAGTGTTTGGACTGAGTACCGAGTAGTCCTGTGCATGGGAACACAGTCGTTACTGCGGTCACCTTGGCCATCGGGGGAAATGGGTCCAAAATTGCCTTTTTTCGCACAGCGCACGCACAGCGCACGGCGCGACCCCCTTGTCCCCTGTGTCCAGACGTCCGGGGCCTGCTCACAGCAGCGGTCACCAGAGACGCAATGCGGCATTTACAAAGCGCGGTGCATCTTTCCGTGTCAGTAGCATCGGCGCCCCAACCGCTCAGCCCTCACTGGGACCTTAGCGTTCCCACGACATGCGCAGCAGCGACGGCGCGGCCGCTGTTGCTCTGACTGTGTGCCGCGCGTGCACAATCACTGCGTCACGCTGTTGGATGCCGTCGGTGGGCCTTGGCGGGCCGTCGGTGGGGGTGGCAGTGCCTCAGGGGGTGGCCTGCGGGGGGGAACATACGACATTATCACTACAACGACCAGCGCTGTGGAGCGTTCCACAACACACGTCTGTGGGGTCGCAGGCGTGTGGGGCTGGACAAGGGCCGCTGGAGCTTGACGCATGCGCGGCTCAGTGCTCAGGGGTGAAGTCCATTGACTTGAATTGCAGGTGGGGTTTGGTCGTACTCGGCAGAGTTCGGGCTCTGCGGTGGATAGCGAACCCTCTTTGACAGGCGGGGGGGGGGGGGGCGCAAAGGTGAAGTACGTGGCACTGCCGGTTTGACGCACTCGGTGGTGCTTTGTGGAGGCGTGCCTCCGGGACTGTAGACGGCAGGTACCTCGAGGTGCAGTACGTCCCTCCGCCCGCCTTTTCGTCGCGTCTCGATTTGTTACTGTGCTCAACAGACTTTCGGGCACATATGAGAGGGTGCCGCTGGCATGGCCTCGTTGACCTTGTCGGGGGCGGGGCAGGGCCGGGGGTCCACCACAAGAACATGTGCGCAAGTCCTCTGCACGTGACAACTTCTCCCGGCAGAGGATTACCTGGTGATACGGGGGGGGGGGAGGGTTGCCATAAAGGCTGCCGGTCGGTACTGCCGGCTGTACGTACGTGTTCGCCGGTGGGCCGGTTGCCCAGCCGTTGGTTTGGGGGTGATACTGCGGGGGGGGAGGGGGCGGCTATCCGGACCTTCCAGGGGTTGTGGCCGGACCCCCCACCCACATCAGAAAAATTGTCCCTCAGAAAAAATACAATTCATTAAACGAACCGGAAAATGGAGGGCGATTTGAGGGACACACACTTTCGTGTGGCCTCAGCCCCGGCCCCCAGTCCCCAACCCCGAGGAAGCCTGGGCCATTGCGCGTGCGCACGAGAGGCGATCCGCACAAAGCGCAGGAAGATAATGGGCTCGTCAGTGGACTACAAGACTAGAGGTACCCAAACAGACACTCCGAAAGCCCTCTACCCCCCGGCCCCCGGTACGGCATCGACTGGCCACTGAGCAGTCCCCCGGTCCCCGGCGCCCTCTCAGTCCTGGTCGCCCTGCCCGGGCTCATAGCGCTTCATCGGGTGGCACGGGTCCATGTAGAAGCCACCAAACCGATCCCCGAGGTACCGCAGGATCTTGGCCGCGATCGAGGGCAGCGGCATCCCCGTCACATCGAGGCACGTGATGCGCCGCTCCTTCAGCATCTGCTTGGCCTGCTCGATCTCATTGAACACCGCGTTGCCGTCGGAATAGCCCTTGAGCCCCGGGAGGCCCGTGCCCATCAGGTACTTCTGCCGCGAGTCCCGGTAGTCACTCAGGTACTCCGGGTCCATGACGAGCCCGAACACGCGGCGGCGGTCGACCTTCGCGAGGAACTCGTCCGGCAGGGGCACATCGGGGCACAGGGGGTAGTTCGCGACCTTGAGCCCGAAGGTGCCCATGTAGATCGACAGCGGCGACTTGCCCACCCGCGAGACGCCCATGAGGAGGCAGTCTGCGTCAGGCCAGCCCTCGGGGCACGCCCCGTCGTCGTGCTTCACGGCGTACTCTACGGCGTTGCAGTACTTGAAGTACGTGTCGCTGGACTCCTGCGGGCTGAGCGGCAGGATCTCTTGGCTGGGCCGCGTGCCCAGCGCTTTGCTGAAGCAGTCCATCATGTCGCCGAACAGGTCGACGCAGGGGACGTGGCTCTGCGCCGCCAGCGCCGCGGCCTCCCTCCGGTACGCCTCCGGGATCAGCGTGTGCACCATCAGGCCCCCGTGCTTCTTGACGTTCGCGGTGGCGGCCGCGAGATCCCCCTCGCGCACGTGCGACATCACTTCGATGGCGATGCGGTTGTCCGGCCACTGCGCGGCGAGGACGGACGCCAGGGCCTCGCCCGAGTACCCCGCATCCGTCGTCACGACGTACACCTTCAGCGACCGGTTCACCGCCTGCTTGTTGACAGACGTCGGCCGGCGGGCGAGCGTGCGGAAGCTGCTGTTGAATGCGTTCACCGCCGGGTGGTACCGCTTGCGGAAGGACGTCATTCTCGAGACGTCCTTGTCGTCGTCGTCGTCGTCGTCGTCGTCGTCGTCGTCGTCGTCGTCGTCGTCGGCCCCTTCACAGATCGATGTCGTCCGGACGGACTCAATGCCATCGATCGACGAGAGTTTCTCCATCGCCTCGACGGCGGCGCTCGGCGGTTTGGGTTGGGCAAAGCGGTCCGTGAGATGCTGGACGATCTCCCCCGTGATGGCCTCGGGCGGTGACGCGCCCACCTGAAGGGAACGGATGTGGCAGCGTGCAAAACGGAACCACCTGGAGGCCTGCAGCATTGGCTCAGGGGCTGAGCTGTGGCACACGGGCCACGCAACCGTTGCATTCAGGCTCCAGGAAAGGACGTGTCGTGATGGGCGCAGGAGGAATGCCCCGTGCTGTGATCTGCACTCCACGCACGAATCACGTGAATGCCAGCGGAAATGGCGTGTCGCGGGAGGGGTCCGGAATGGCTGCTCGGGTACTGCGGAATACAACGGGAGTGGAATGTCGGTCTCCTCTCCCACGATTGTTTTTTTTTTGGGGGGGGGGGGAATCCAGTCGGTAGGCAGTGGGGGTCCAGGGAAACATCACGGCTGAGCGCCCCCATGTGTTGACAATCAGTGAAGCAGACTGTTGCCACAAGGAGAGCAAGGGGCAGTGAGGACTTGGGGACCTGGAGCGGGGTCGGGATGAGGCTCACGCACGGCTCTGCTCCGAAATCGTGTCGACGCACGTTGCTCAAAGCCGTTGTAGCACAAAGACTTGGCTTGCAAATGCCGACGCAATCCCCTTGACCAGGCCACACCTTGTGGCGTCGTGCTCTTCTTCTTGAGCCATTTGTACTTGGGATTGGGGGCGGATGCAGCCAACTTTAGCACAAACGACACCGACACTCGCCACGAAAACCGCCGCAGGGGTCCGTCAACGCAGCAGGACTTGTTGGTTGCGAGGGTGGAGCAGATGTGCGTGAGAGTGCACGTCCCCATCGTCCCCCCGTTGCCCCTTCTGTCCAAGACTTTGCAGACTTCCGCTCACCCCATGTGTCTCCTTGCGAGCAGACGTGTAGACGTGTGCGTATCACGGCTCGCTAGAGATACATATTTTTTTTGGGGAGGGGGCGTCCACACGTGATGCACACTTCGGAGGCTGGGGACACACATGTGACAAATGAAATCCAAGAACAGAGGGATCTTGGCCATGCCCCGCAAAACACACGCCATATCAACAGATATTTCTCATGGACATTTGCTTCATCGTGCCTGGGAAAGAGCGGCGGCAAGGGACTGAGGAACGAGCCGCTCGATACACACTCTTGAGTGTCAGGGAACGGGGTACACGAATGATGCGCGCGTTTGAAGCTTGCCACAGAGTTCGATGACACGGTAATTGTTTGGGATACGCTTTATGAACATGTCTGCTTGCAGAGGCTGCAGAACAGCAACGGTCCAAGAGCCCCAGGCAGGTGGGTTGGGGGAGGGGCGGGGATGAAGGCTCGTTTGGCACCATGCAGTGCAACAGGTGTCCAGCGCCATGTCGTTCGTGTGACGTGCTGTGGTTGCCCCAGGTCAGTCCCAGGGGTACCTGGGGACAACCAGATGACCAAAGGCAGCCGGTCTGCCCCCCACTACAATCGGCTCACAAACATGTCATTCTGCGTTCTCGACCACAAAAACTGCGGTCGAAAAAAGCAACAGTCAGACGCGGTCGCCGGGCGTAGACCGGGCCGTGCTAGCGCAACGGGGGGGGGGGGGTTGGCACAAGGCCTCGGTATCTGATTGTTTGCCTTTGGCGGCTCCCATTGGCCTCTCACCACTGCTCATTCTGACCCTCTGTGGGCCCGAACGTGTTTTGGTTGTGTCAACGGAGCCCCTGGGTCTGTGTCAACGGGGGGGGGGGGGGGGCAGCAGTCCACCTTGATCAGAGTGATCTGCTTCTCTTGGCAGATCTTCTCCAAATGGGCCAGCTCCCCCTGCGTTGCCACCAGGTCTGCAGAAGTGCTGCCTCGCGACATGCTGCCAGGCTTCTGCGTCTGCTTCTTCATCTGCTGCTCGCATAGCTCCTCCGGGTCCATGGTCAGCCCAAAAATGCGGCGGGGGTCGATCGTGTCGAATTCCTGCGGCAGCGAAGAGTCCGGCCACACCGCGCAGGTGGCCACCTTGTAGCCCATCGTGGCCAAGAACACCGCCAGCGAGGTCTTCCCTGTGCCTGGACAGCCAATCAGGAGCACGTCCGCCAGGCCCCATTCCTCGGGGTGCTGCCCCCCATCGTGATTGATGGCAAACGACATCGCCTTGGCCAAGTGGTACCGTTGTTCGGAGTTGGAGTTCCAAGACCCTGGGACCTCCACCGGCTGCTTCTGCAGCAGATCCGCCATCGTGGCCATCATCTCCGAGTACAGGTCCACAATTGGCACCTCATGTTCCACAGCCACCTGCTGCAGGGCCTTCCGCATGTTGCTCTTGACGAGGGTACTGATGATGACTGGGTTCTCCTTTTGTTTCGCTTCTTTCACGGCGCTCTGCAGTGACTCCTCCTCGAGCACGTGGGAGAAAATTTCAGTGATGATTTTGGCATCTTGGAACTGCCCGGCGACGCTCTTCACGACGCGCTCGCCAGCTATTCCGGCACTGCCACTGACGATGGTGACGGTCAAAGTTTTGGACATGGCAAAGGGCGGCAGAAAAGAACTTGACACGAGGGTGTTGGAGGTGGCGGTCTAGATGTACCGACGTGGGATCTTGTGCAAGAAGGGTAATGGGATCGAGATGAGGGTGTTCCATAAATGGGGAGCAGCAATTTCTTTGCCTACAGTGGAGCCGACAACAACATCACAGTGGGTGAGTTACAGGGCGGCTGATGGGCTGTTGGCTGTGTTTCAACCATGCACACAATCAGTCACCTTGTTGCTAACCATTCGAAAGATTTTGAACGATGTGTAGGGTGTGGTAGTCAGAGTACACTTGGGCTGGTTGGATACCGTGGAATATCACCCACAAGACCCAAAAAAAATCACAGAAAAAACGTGATCTTCTTGGCCAATCAGAAAATGCAACCGCCCAATTCCATGGTTCCAAAAGTTGGGGAAACAAAGTAGCCGATTAAGGTCCTGCAGGTGTGCATACAGGGGTTAGCGTAGAAGCAGGACTTGGCCACGCCAGTGTGCCACCTCCCTATGCCCCGCCCCTAGTGTACACACCGCAAGGGAAGGAAGCTCACCAAGGGCTCATGTTTCCTCTTCGCTAGCTCAGCCGTGGCCTGTGCCAGGGCTTGCTTGTCCCCCTTGGGGCGTCGACGCTCTCACCTACCTCTCCCGTGATGGCGATGCCTAAGAGCCCCTGGTAATGCCCAGCACAAACAAGTATTTGGCCGCTGTCCTGCCGCTCAGCGCTGCTGAGCTTAGCGCAGCCGGAGCGCCCCTCACGGACACCCCGCATCCCTTGTAGTCTGGGACCCTCCACCTTCCCCTCCACCCAGGGCGGTTCTTAATGCAGGAAAAAATAAGTGTTCCATGACATAGTTTCCCAAAAAAGCTTGCGCCTTTGTTTTTGTTCCCATGTAGCCTGCTGCTCCGGCAGGGCTCTTCTTGGGACATTTCCGATGTCCGATCCCGGGGCCACTCTACATTTGGATCTCCATTCCGTTTAACCAGGGCCCTATGCCCCTGGCCATCTCCTCATCACCTCATTCCTCCGCAACTTCCGATCTCAAATCTGCCTCCGGCTCCTGTCCCTCCACTGAAATCTCCTGGGTCTGCTGCTCCGTTTCCTCATGGACCTCAATAACTTGTTCGTTGAAACGTACTTGCCATTTGAGCTTCTTTCTGTGCGGGCGCTGCCCAGAATCCTGTGATACCTCAGTCCCTGGTTCCTTTGGCGGGGGGCTTTGCGTCTGCATCCGCAAATGGGCCAAAATGTCAGCTACACTCTCATCATCAGAACTTTCATCTACATCCATGACCGTATCCTTTTCCACACTATCATCTTCATCCATCGGTCTCTCATCCATAGGAATGAGTCACTTGCCTTTTTTGCGGGGGGGCTTGTGCGTGCTTCCCGGCTGGGTCATTTGTTCGCGTTCGAAACTGTGTGGCTCCAGTAGCTTGTGCGGCCTCTTTGGACCCCGGCACCCCATTTCGTGGACGCTGTGATGCTTCTCCGTCCCCTGTACTGGGACTGGGTGGTGCGGGGTGGACTGTCCAGGGTCCGGGGCCCATCCAAAAATCTTCCAAAACTGACCGGTTGGCTCAGCTGGCCAAATTGGTTCCCATGCTGTGGACGTGGGGTTCCAGTACATTGGCTGGTTCAAGAATCTCCAAGTGCTGTAGAACCATTTCATGGGCTCTAGTTTCCGCACACCCCCTGCTTGCCAATGTTTGTGTAGAACATTCCGGAATACTTTTTGGGCCACCGAGTAATCCATATGGCGGGAAACCAGCCGCCTGACCACATGTGCCACACTCTCTTCAAAATCCGTCATATAATTGGCCATGTGCATGCAGGCAATCAATCGGTTCATGAACACCGTTCAACTGTGTTTGTGGGGTGGTGGTGTCACCGGCTAGATACCGCTCAATGTGATATGGATATTTGTATTCCTGGTCATACAACGTGGTGTACACCCGGTCCTCGCGCACTTCCACTTGAATTCCGATAAATGTCACTTTCTTGGTATCGGTTGAGGTTCGCTTATATTTCATTTGATACACATCTTCACCACGTGGTTCCATGCCGCACGCCCAAATGTCATCAATGAACCTTTTAATCAACCCCGGCACCCTTGTGTGCAAGGTATATTTCTTTTTTCCCGGATAGCACGTGATGTTGGCGAAATGGGGACCCGCCTTGATTCCCATTGGAATACCCATTGCTTGCCGGGCCACCCGGTCACCATCCCGGGTATAACAATGGGCCAACAAATATCCAACTCACGCCATCACCTCCTGATACGTATAACCATTAGCGTAAACCCATTCTTTCCTAGACAACATTGGGTCTCCGGCTCCTTCCGGGGCAAAAGTCGCCCTGTACGACCACACCTTTGGCAAGGTCTCAGCGAAACTCTCCAGGATATCATTATGCTGCAATTTTGTGTACATTCCGATAAAATCCCAACATCCCATGTCGTTTTGGACGATGTACTGCTCATTGCATTGCACGCTCATCAATGGACTCCAGGGCCCAAAAACAGGCAGCTTCAACGCGCGCCTGTCGGTCCGCATCAATTTGTCGCAGGGCCTCTGTAACGGCATTCTACATCTTCACCATTTCTTCTCCCATGTCATATGTTGGCGCTTGCGGGGGTCCGGTCCTTTTCTGCTTTCTTCCATCTTGTGCGGCTCCTTCATTAGGATTAGCTCTTGTGCCGGTGATGGACCGATAATCCCCTTTCAGCGGCTTCCAAACACCATAATGATACGGCATTTCGGTGCCTGTTTCATATCCCATCGCAGCCTGTTCATTCCTCATCTCATTCCAGATCTCATCCCATCCACGGGTCTGCACCTCAAACACTTCCGCTTGGGTCAGATGCTGCGCCATTCACTTACATGTCATCACAAAACCGTGCGGCGCTCGATCTTCCGGAACAAAGGCCAATAACTCTAGGGCCTCCTCAATGGCCTTTCGAAAACCCGGAAACCCCTGCGGCATCTGCTTGGTGGCATTCTTCACAAAATTGGGCCGGGCCTTTTGGCGCACCGCCTCCGCCCACTGTTCCAAAGCCATCCGACGCTCCTCCGTTGCACCTTGTTTGTATGCGTAGTGCACATAGGCCTCCAAAACTTCATCCAATTACGTGAAAATGATCTGTTGATTCGCAAACAACCTAAGCTTCTTCCCCTTGTGCGAGAACATATGAAGTGCCGGCCATCGCAGATGGGCTATGTTCACACTTGCTACATGCCCATTGGCCGTCAAATCTTCCGGCGTAGAAATCCGCATCGCTGACTTGCAGGGGCAATTTGCCATCTCCCGCTATAGGGCCGCATTGATGTCAAACCCCTTGGTGATTTGTGTGTAATTGAGGAGGTATGCTTGTACTTGCGGTCGAGAGCATGATTTTTTGCACTGTTTGCAGCTCTGGGTGTTTTTCCCAGACCTCCGGCGCCCGCAGGACTCCCCTCAAATCCATGGCTTGGCCCAAATTCGACACATACGTTACACGCAAGATGTGTCGCTTGGGCAGTTCGTCACACATTGTACAGAGCAACTCAATCACGTGCTCCCGTGGTCCATGCGCTTTCAGCCCGCTCTGCCTCTCCAAGGGCTTCCCGCGCATGAGTAGCTACAACTGGTGCAATACATTGCGCACCACCTATTTTGGTTGCTTTTGCAGGATCCCCATTGCCTTGTTGGGGTCTTGATCCCATTGGGTCAGCCATTCCTTGGCATTCAATCCTTCTGGCCACCCCGCCTCCGGCCCAGATATTCTTGCCTTGCGTATTAAATCGGTGGTGATCGGCTTCCCCGGCCACTACGAATTCCAGCCTAGCAGCCACAATGTCTCCTCCTCTTCAATCCAAAAGCGCTCCCTTGGCGTGGCCGCCCACCTAAAACGCTGCCGCCACTCTCCTCTTCTACCACTGTTACTTTTGTACTCTTCCGGTTGCACCCACTCCAAGGGCACCATCGTAAAGGAAAAAGGATTGTCTTCCATGGCCAGGACTTCATGTAACGCGTCTCCTTGGCACAACCGATCATACCAATGTCCTTGTCCACGCTCCCATATCCGGGTGATGGTTTGGCCACAATACCACCGACCCGTGGCAAAATGGTACATGCCATATATCCATCCGGACTACTGCAACATCTCCTCTGCTTCTTCCCGTTGCACCCCTTGATTTTGCGGGTGTGCATTGCGTCTTTGCAAGAAACGGCGAATCGCCGCGGTTCGCTAGTCTTTGGGTTTTCGCCGCCAACACTTAACTAACCACCGCCGCTAACTTTCCCATGACCAATCTTTGTACCGGTCCCTTGGCGGCGGTTGTGGCGCCTTGTCAAACTTATCATGCTGCCCCGGAATCGGCAATTGCCTCCTGTCCTCCATGTACTCCTGCCGCCTTTGCTGCGACACCCCTTTCATTGCGGGGCTCCCCGCCAAGGGTCAATTTCACCTGGGCAGTTTGTTGAAGGCTGTACCGTAGCGGGTACCTGTCTTTCACAAGTTGATGCTTTTTGTTTTTTCTTTTCATTGTGGTGCTGCTGGTGGGATGACTTCGGAGGGGTGCTCTGGCTTTGCTCCTGGAGGTAGTCCCCTTTCCCTTGGGGGTTTTTTCTAGTTCTCGGCCTCCTCTGCCCCCTCAGCATGGTGTGCCAACTCACCGGGGAGACACGTTCACAGGCCTGCAGCCGCTGCACCATGTGTCCCATTCCGTTTTCCCAACGTGGGACCAGTTGGTTGTCATCCCCTGTGGGCTGTGCGCACGAGCCCTGCCGCCTTTTGGCCCTGAGGCACCCTTTGGGCCTGACCTTCTGTGACTCCATGAATTTCTCTGGCGATGTTTTCCTCCGCGTGATCCTCTGCTAGTACTTCTTGGGGGGGGGGGGGGTGGAAAAAAATTCTTGGGAATAGCATATAGCTTTTTTTGCGCAGCCAACCACCGAACTCCAGTTCTCCTGACGAACCAAATTTCGGCACGTCACATCCCTCCTAACCCAACATACAGACAAAACTAGCTGCAGTCAAACCACAATGCCTCTCCTGCCCGGCCCTTTATGATGCAGCGAATGCGAGACCAAATCTTGGGAAGGCAATAAGATTTTTACTTCTCTTGTGAAGCACACTTGGCACTTGGGTGTTGTCAAAAAAAGGCTCTTGTGCACACCGCCAGGCTCAGAACTTGTCATTTGCACTCCTACGGAATTCGTGATTGGGTCGAAAATCATCAACCCTGCTCGGAGGGTCTGCAAGGTTCAAGTCAGTCGGGACCCAAAACAAAGACATCTTGAGTTGCGCCCAGGAGCGGAACCAAAAATACCGTCATAAGATTCGTTGTTGCACTGGTAAACGAGTGCTGGCACGCAGGTCAGTGAGCTGTGCACGCGCTACAAAGTTGTCCGAACCCAAACAGGCCCTAGGCCAACGTAGAAACACTGTAAGCTGAAACGCACACACTGCGGCGGCCATCAATTTGGCTTGCTGAAGTGACGTGACCCAACGAGGGCAAAGCCATCGGCACCAACCCATGCGAGGCAAGTATATACCCATGGAAAATTTGCAGCCCCTCCCCTCGGGGCGCCGTGTCACAAAATAGGATATAAGCATCGTGTACCCCCCCTTTGGGCGTCACACCAGGCGTGTGTGTCATAAATTGCTGGGGGAGGATGGCAAAAACAATCGCTTTTATTAGTGACCTCAGGAGACGGAACTGCAATAGGAGTTGCCACACAACTTCCACTAGCAGGCTCTAGCTAAAAAGGCCGAGACCCCTGCATTGGGACGTAATGCCCACTCCAACCTCCCCAGTAGTCGGGACATGAGTCTCTCATTAGAAGGGCGAAGTACAGGTAAACTCCAGAGGCCAATGATGCCTACAATCAGGCCCTGTCGGTCACTAATACTGCTAGCAAACCACTTGCCTAACGGCCCCAGCTCAACGTGCAAAGCGTGGTAGGGAAGTTTCACCCTTGAACTGTGGTTAAGGAGGAGGTGCATTACTCCCTCGGTTAGAAGTAGCAGAGCCCCAATACTACTTCTTTCCCCATACCCTGTGGTTCAGGCAACAACTTGCCTGACCCACTACGCCACAACGTGCCCATTTTTGTAGTCGTTTTGGCTCGCATGTTGCGACGTTTCGCGTTTCGAGTCGTTTTGCGTTTCGAGTCGTTTCGCGTTTTGAGTTGGTGTGCCTACAGCTATGCCGCTTGTACTACTACCGCTGCCGCTGCTACTGCTATCGCTTTCGCTGGCCTCGGATCCGCTCTGTGGTGGGTAGTCTTTGTCCTGTGCCTCCATAACTGCTTCTGCTTCTTGGTCTCCAACTTTTGCTGCCCGGTGCGCTGCCTTTTTCGCTGCTTTTTTCTCTGCCTGACGTGCTGCTTTCTTCTCTGCCTTTGCGAGGATCTCACGCTGCAGTGCAACCTCGCCCTTCAATTTATGGCGCTTCTCTTGCACGCGCTTGTTCTCTTTTGCGCTTTTTTGGGTTGACAATTGCTTTTGCCAAGTGGTCAACCCCATTTGGAGGATAGCACACAGCCAATTGGCATTTGGGCTTCAACGGGGGGGCTGTACCTGTTGGGTGTTTCCAACCCTGACCATGAGCAGCAAATTGTTGTGTGTCCAGACCGGCCAAAACCGATAGCCGCTCCCCACAAATACAATTCCACCCGTCCACGGTGCGGTTCGCCCATGCAATGTTTAGTGGAGAAGAAAGAGAAGAGGATGACATGTCTTGTATGCAAAGCAAAAACACACTAACAGTTGACCTCTTCTCTAATCCAAATGATGAAGCACCATATCGAAATTGATGCATCAATAGGTTCAAACAATTCTTTATATGCCATGTGCAAAGGGGAAATGCAACACATTCACTAAGTTCATGCGAAGAATTCAATCCTTGTACCAACATTGGCCCCTAGAAGCAAAAAAAGCACCCTCACAAATCACCTCTACCGGAAGCACAAATTTGAAATGATCAAAGGGTTCAAACAATTTAGTACATGCCATGAGCAAAGGGAAATTTGGTGCAAGGAATTCCATTTTTGCACCAAGAATTGGCCCTGGGTAAAAAATTGTCCAAATGCTACAATTATGGCCCGACAGCTTTTTTTTGCGCAGGCAACCCTTGGAGGGTGGGGGGGGGGGTACGCAATTTTTTCCATGACCGATTGTTTTTGCATTTTTTCTACCCCCCCCCCTTGGTAATTCTTCCCTGTTCTGCATGCTGTGCACTCACCACCCTTCTGCCTCCTCTCTCACGCTCTCCATGCCTTGTGCTGCCTTCTTTGTAGCAGCCGGACGGGCGGCTCCGGCCCTTTATTTCCAGTATGATGCTCGCCACAGGTCCCAGGGACCTAAATTCTGCACTGTGTATCCCCTGTATCCCCTGCTGTTGTATCAGGAAGTATTTATTTCTCGCCTGATGCTTCCGACAGGTCCCAGGGACCAAAAATCTGCTCCCTACATCCCCTGCTGTTGCGCCAGGAATTTAACCAAAAATTTCACCTGGTGTACCCCAGCATGAGCTTCAGAAATAACACATTGGGCACTGATTGAAGCATCTTTGTCCTATAATGTTGACAACAGGCAAGCCACAGCGAAGCCCAGCCCATTTGTAGCGTGGTGGAAGAGATGGTTGTCCTGTAGAGGCTCTAGCACTATGCCCAAAATAAGATGCAAACTGCTGACGCTTGGGGCAGGCTCAAAGATCACATTTGGCAATAATGAAAGAGGCGTCTAGACGCCAAGGTCTTGTCCCATACTCTGCTCACGAATATGGTCATCAACGGAACATGAAATCGGACAATTCAAACCCTCAGAACCTTTGAATGGAGAGAAAATGTGCATAGATCTGATAAAGGCAAGAACGTGTTGCAGCCATGTTTCAAATGCACGGGGCCTTGCTTGTGATCCCAAGCCACCACAACAGCTAAGCAAATGGCTCCGGTCCTTAAATACCATGCAAAATGTGGTACAATTTTGTTGTACCACATTTTGCCATACCAAAATTTCGCCTCTGCCAATTTTCCTCCCCTCCGGTATGCTGCACCAATGTGACGCTCGCTCACGCGAAAGCAGTACCCTCCGAACTGGGTGTGGGCTCTTGGTACACCCCAACTATACAAACCGTGCACGCACTGTGCCTGTGACTCCCCCTTATAATTCTGTGCAGCAGATTGCTGTCCTCAAAATTGCAGACGCCCTTCTGGGCAAGGCATCCCCGACAGCCCCGACAGCAACCCGCATCTGAATGTTGAATACAACAATAGGGGGGTCACATGCTGATGCTGCCGTACACGCCAGCAACCTACAGCCCTGAGCAACAGCAGCCTGGCTGGAAGCACAGCCAGTAACAAAGGTACCGGGAGAAACAGCAGAAGCAGCGATATCAGCAGCAACGGCAGGAGCAGCATGAGCACAGAGGGGGGGAAGTAAGAAGTAGAAGGCAGCGCAGAAAACACCAGAAAACGCAAAAAAGACACCACAAAACAAAGCAAAGGGCAGAAACCCACAAAACCGCTAAAAGGACAGAAGCAGCAGCAAAGCCAAGAAAGGGCAAGCGAGGGAAAAGCGAACCGGGGGCCCAATGGGTGACAAAGGCTGGAGAACCGTCACCACACACCAGCGACAGGACAGCGAGCCACAGAGTTTGGAGCTCAGGCTCGTGGCTGGCACCTGGTGTCCGGATCATATTGTGTTTTGCTGCGGGTATTGGTTGGGGTGCCGCTTACATCGGCAGTAGGTGTGCGCATTGCTGGTGGTCATGTGCTCTGTGTATGATCCGTTGTTCGGCGTTGTACTGGGGGGTTAGGGGCGGGGCAGTGTACAAGCACAACACCCACGTGGTCGGGTCGTTATTGGCATTGTGGCTGTTGCAGTGAGGCTTCGCTTTCTAGGAATTACAATTCAAAGGGAGGGAGGGTTATGTGGGGGTAGCCCGATAGTCGGCATGAACCGCCGCCCCCGCCCCCCTGCGATCCCCTCAAACGGTGAGGAAGATGCCCTAGAACCTCCCTGCAACCACCTTCAGCCATCATCTTTTCCGACCAATTTCCAACGGGTGGTCAAACTCCTTTTTGGGACTCTGTGTCGAAGAAGCGGTACGAAACACTGCAAACACGAGGTGTTCCAATCCGATCCAATGCGCTTTCCTTTCCTGCCGCAAAGACCCGAAGAAAACTGTTGCTTAGTGCCTCGGAATGAAAGGTACGTTGGACTTGCAGGTGTGCTCGGCAGTGGTTCCCTCGGGATCTGGCGAGTCCGCCTGCCCTGCAAGCCCCGCATGCCGTGCAACAGCACGGCACCCATTTACAAGGCTCCGCCGGCTAAAACCGCTGCTCTGCAGGGCAATGAGGTCTCCCATGGAGTTGGCGTGCTCCCGGACCTGGCGCAAGATCGGGTTCTCGCGCAGGTGGCGTTCCACATACATCCCCATGTCACGCCGACCGTGAACGGTCTGTTTCTTGGAAATCAAGCCCTGCACCAATGCACTGTCAACTTGCTTCGCTGCGTTGAAACTGGGCCACCTGGGCCGCTGCTCATGCACAGCAGAATCACGTGCGATGCGGTTGATAGACGACTCCCCTGTGGCCCAGGGATCCCCTGGTCCCCTCGCCACCACGAGGGTGCCTTGTCCTCATCCCCGGACGGAAGCGCAGCGCGGACACAAAGGGTCATACCCCTTCTCGAGTGTCCGATGCAGCCTGTACCCAACATGAAGGCTGGGGCCCCCACCTCTTTCGCTTCCAGGGCACAAACCCCTGGCCTCACTAGCCCCACGTACCGCCAACGTCTTGAAGGGCCCGCACGCCGAAGCAACAGCGTGACCACCGTTACGCCAGGCCACAGCCAAGCCAACGGTGAGTGCGGCAGCGACCGGAGCATGAGAGACGCCACGGGGACCGTCACGAGCAGGTGAATTTCCAAGGACAAGCCACAAGGGCGCCGGAGCACGTGCAGCAGCATCCGGCGTTTGCGCTCGGGTTTGTGTGCTGGTCCTCCTGAGCACCGGTGGCGTCCTCCGAATGATTTGCAAGGGGTCCTCGCAGGGCTGGGGATGGACCGAGCCTTGGGTCTGGCCTGGAGGCCGTTGGATGTGGCCTCGGGGAATCAGGCACCAAAGAGGAACGCCTGATTCCCCATCCGCAACCGAAATGTAACGGCAGCCGGAAGTCCCGCGCGGCAGACGGCCCACCAGAGCACGACTGGTTCCTGCTGACTTTCTGCGCGAGGTGGGCGGCACTGCGTGGGACGGACCACGGAGTCCAGCGAGAGCCATGGGGAGTTCTGCCGGGTCTGGGCCGCGGTCACACAGTGCAAAACTCGGCCGCACTGGTCCGGCGGCCCCAGACCACGAACTCCACGTTCGTCATGCGTGGGTGGTCCCACGACAGGTCCGGGAACAGCAGGTCGAAGTAGTGCCCCATGTACTTCTTCCCGCCATTGAAGTGCAGAAAACAGGGGTGCGTCTGCGTCTCCGGGTTGGTAAGCACCCCGTGCTCCACCCACGGGAGGTCCCCGTCCAGGGCCTGGAACGTGCGATTCTCAGGCCCGCGAGGGTTCTCAATCTTGGTGCCCCAGCCCGTCTGAAACAGCCTGCAGTGGTGATCCAGAGTCACCTGCGCGGGACAGGGAAATGGTGTCCCGGCTCTGGCAGTGGTGCGGCATGCAACAAGGGGAAGGAGCACATCTGGATGCCGATGGCAACAAAAACCAGGATTAGCTTGAATGGGACCAGGGAGACTTGATTTAAAGCGCTTAATGGCCGTTGGAAGGCGAGCAATTTTTGTCTGCTGTTTAAAGAGTAAATATACATGCATCCTGCAAATACTTGAAATGTGATATTTCCGCATCGTGCTGTGCGTCCTTTTTTTCATTTCATACCACGGAGCACCGAGCTTACGCACAGTTACGCGCAAGGAGAGTTACAACCAAGGATCCGTTGCCAAAGATGAGACCCTCTGGAGGTAGTTACGTTACTTAGGGTTCGGATTCGACCGAGGGCTAGGAATCGGGGCAATCTGGAGGGGCACAGGGCAGGCAGCAAGTTCTGAGATACAGGCAAGGCTGCGCCTCGGGGAAACACGGCTGAAGGGGCTTTCAAGAGCAGTTGCAAAGCAGCGGTTGCAAAAACGCTTCGAGGCCAAGTTCTGCATCAACACGGTCGGAGGGTCTCTTGGGGGCGGACAGAAGCAGTTGGGGCGAGCCCGACAGTCTCCTCTTAAGGGGTGGGGGTGGGCTGCCACAGGGGCTGAGTGATTGGTACTTCCAGGGGTACGCTCTGGTTTGGGTTCTTGGGTTCATGCATAGACCTGAGCAGCGGGCGGGCAGGGCCAGGGTGCAGGCAACACCTTAAACGATGCGCCTCTCTTGTACTTATTGCCATCGGGATGGCCGTGGTACCACCAGTGGACGCAGTTCTGGTCGTCCACTTTGGCCGTGATGCAGTTGGACCAAGACTCGATGAACGCCCGGAAGTGCGGGCCGTTGCGCGCCAGCAACGCCCCAGAGTTCAAGTAGCGGTAGGAGGTGGGCGCTGGGGGATAGGCCTGGCAGTATTGATACCGCCAGCAGTTCCGCTCCGCTGCGAAGACAATGGTGTCGGTGAGGTCGAAGGTGTCGGCCGCCTCCAGGACCGCGCTGGTGTCCCGCAGCACGAAGACATCCTGGGCGTCGTAGAAGACGACGAGGCTGCCGTCGGGGATCTGGGAGAGATGGGCAAGCAAGGCCGGGCCCTTGCCCCCCTTCTCATCTTTTATCTGAAGAGAGTAAGGGGCATGCAAGTGACTGGACGTGCATATCCCAAGGGGCTGTGACCCCAGCGGAGGTGGAATGGGGGGGCGCACACAGGTCAACAGGTGCTGCACACATGCACGTCCTGGTGCAGGGATTGTTGGCACTTCTTGCACAGCTCACATAGTCTCCCCAACCCGCTGGCTTGGTTACTTCTGAAAGAATGTACCTGTTGCACGGTCACGCATAACAGCCATATTTTGTCGGCCACAACCGCTGACCTCTATGCTACTACTGTGTAACCGGGCCGCAAAAGGTCAGGTGTGGACCCGCCACTTATGCTCCAGTTGCACCACGACCGGCGGGTGGGGGCTTCCCCATCTCCGGATCGCGTCATCGAGGAGCTGTGGCCCGATTTGACTGTGACAAAATTGTTGCGTTTTTGGTTTTTGCCTTGAGATTTCGTTTCCTTTCCTTCTTGAACATGTGTCTCCACGACATCGTTGTTCTGCAACGCAGCAATGATGGCCGTAGTGTTCATGTTGGCTTGGATGATCCGCCTTCCATTGGGGTTTTGCGGGAGTCGCTGTATGCATTAGCTCCAGGTTCGGGGTTGAACTGATGGTGGGGAGGTGCGTCGGCAGCCCTTAGGCCTAGCCGGGTCGAGTTGCTTTGCTGCCGGGGGGGAGGGGGGGGGGGGGCAGCCGCGGGGCAGTTGATTAGTGTCTCGGTGGGACAATCTCACCAACGAGAAGGTGCACATAACAAGAGATCTTTGGCTAGATGAGGATGATTGCAGTGTGCTTTGGGACAGTAGCGCTTGCAAATATTGCAGATTTGCTGGATTCAATGTTGGTTGCTCACGGTAGAAGGGGTGGGAAGGAAGCGGTGTTGAGAGGGCATTGGGAAGGTTTTTTGTGGGGGGGGGGGGGGCATGCTCACACTTAGGGGGGGAGGGGCATTACGCAGGAGTGAGGAAGGAGTAGGCTTGGGCTGATGTGAATGGTTGTTGTTCACCAATGGCTTGTGATCTCCATTCTGCCACTCTATGTATGCTTTTTCCCAATCCGCATATGCTTTGGCTGTGGCCATCGTTGTGTGCCCCACTTCGGTGGTGAGCGTCCCTGGGTGGTTTTCTCCTTAATCAACCACAGCCTGCGCACAAGTGAGCCCGATTTAGGAGGAGGAGGAGGAGGAGGAGCAGGAACCTGCTCGGGGGTTTCAAGATCCCCAGCAACATTGTCGACTGATGCACACGCCTGACAACGATTCCTCTGTCTCCTCCGGAGAGTACCATGAAGAGGAGGGAGAAGGGAGACAATGATGCGGAGAGGGGGAAGGATGGCGGGCAGAGGTAGGGAGGGGAAGGGGCCTGAGTAGAAGGAGGGAGGAGGGACGGCGGGGTGTGAGGAGAAGGGGGAGGGTGGCGGGCAGAGGGAGGGAAGGCCATAATGCCATTCACTGAATCGCTTGCAATCAGGTTGTTGCCTGGCCGTCTCAGGCGGAATGCGACTTTGACTGGTTCCGACTGGCTAAGGCACGGGTCATTCGGACACACTTGGATGTGCCTTGGCTTGACGCCGAAGGTTGCATGGGCTGTGTTGGGACAGGTCCAGGCTGAGATTGGGAAGGACTGGTTTGGGTCAGAGCACTCGGGGAGGGATCTGAATCCTGGGCTGACCCCGCCATTCCCCATCTCGTTCTGCAATACCCCTTAAAAAGATATGGGGACCCATCCTGAAATGCGGAGGGGGGCTCAGAAGAAGGAGGTAGGAAGGGACGGATAGAGGGGTGGACCAACTGGAGGGGGACGGTGGGTGTGTGTGTGCAGCATGCAGAAATGTGTGGCATTGAATACCTGGACAGCGGGACCGAGAATGCCAAGGTTGAGGTGGTGATAGGCAGCAGTCGAGATGGACAGGCAGAAAAAGGGGCTCTTGTTGACCCATTTGCCGTCAGGGGCCCGCGACAGAGCAGGGGGGCCTTGGAATTGCAAAAAGTGGATGGAGGCACTGTCTAGGGCAGCCGGGCGAGCGGCGGCGGGCAGCGGCGAGTACGGGGTGAGACACAGCAGGAGAAGCATCACCAGCGCGCAGCAGGTGACTCCAGAGCGCTTCACCATCGAGCCTTCGGATGCCATGGTAGCAAAGACCAGACGGCATGCAAAGGGCCGAAACCAAGGTCAATAACACACTGTGGCGAGATGACGGCACACAAAATGGCAACAGAAACAGGATTGTATAGCATAAGACAGGGCCAGGGGAGCAGTCAGGATTCGAGTCAGCACATCAGCACGGCTGGTGTCTGATAGGGCAGATGACTTCTCTTCTACATCTCACATGCAGGGGTCAATACAAATTGCACAATCCCATGAAATTATACTCCAATCATGGGGCTGCAGTGACATCTTCAATTCCAGCCAATGAGGCTGCAGCAGCCTCTTTAACACCGACCATGGGGGCAACCTGTTGTGGTTTTGGGGCTGGGTGGCAGGCGGCTCTTGCCCAGTGTGCAAAGTTTCGGTCCAAAAAACAGGTACAACAACAGAGCAGGACTGCATCAGGGCTTCACCGTTCTCGAAATGCAGCTGCTCAGTCCGGCTCCAGACTTCCAATGTATGTCAACCAGCGAAGAGGCAACTGGGGTCTATTATACACGTCGGAACCACTCTGGCAACATCCCTCCATGCCTTATGGACAATTATTGGGGCGTGTGGTTCACGAGCGTGCTGTTCATCGGTTCATACACTTTCACCTTTCCTTCTCCCCCACCACGACCCCGACAGCATCTTGCAGATGCTACCGAGTAGATCCTCATTACACCCAACGAACACTACACTGGCTGTTGGCCACAAGCGGAATGCACCATTCAAACGACGCCGTTCCAATGTTACATACCCGATTTACACCAATACTGCCGCAATGGAAATGATGATTGCGCCCCTGCCTGATACCAGGAAACCCCAGCCCCGTTATATTACTAGTCAGATTGTTGCACTTTGCACACAATGGGCGCACTGACAACCCTATTGCAGTAGGTGGATGGGCTGTGGTATAGACTGCCAAGTTGCACCATATTGTGCACTCAGCCAACCGTGTCTGCATGCCGGCAGGATTATCAACATGAGTGTTGCTGCCTTATAAAGCCCACAGCGGGGAGTGCATGTGATCTGCTGGTACTGCCCTGGTTCTGTTGCTGACACCTTTGCTCATTCCGCAAAGGGAAAGAAATACTTGTGGAATACACACGAGTTTTGTGCCAATCAACGGCCAGAGATTATTGTCGAAGAGTAAGAGATGATTGTCGGCATTGCTTTCGCTGTGCATGGCACACCGCTGTTTTGACTCAGCCTTTCTTGTGCTCCAGTAGCACAATGGGATGCCTACGGGCGTGGCAGTTCCCACTGCATTTCCTGGTTTCAGATTCAGCTTATCCTCACTACATGTCATTTCCAGTACCACATCGCCTTGTAGGATAATCGTAGCATCCTGATCCTTGATTCCAAGAGGTGTCTCGAGTGCCTTCTGGTGGGCGGCTTCGCCAGCTTGCCATGGCCTGAATCCCCCAAAAAAAGAAATTATTGTTGCAGTTTAAGAGATGATTGTTGTTTTGATGACAATTGCACATCTTTGTGCGCCAAAATCTGTGCTGAACAAGTAGAATTGTCCCATTTCAAAGTTCGCTTCGGAACATGCTCCAACAAGACATAACCCCCCCTCGCCCCTCTTGGCTGTCCATATGTCTGGTTTGTGGGGCAGCCTAAGTTGCTACAGCTCGTTCAGCAGACCCCTTTCCTACAGCTGGATCCTGTCTCGTCTAATGCAGTACACTTGTTCTACACGTTGCTCTGTAATCCGCCATGTGAGAGCAGGTATGGGTGAGCAACGGGGGCTACGACCGTGATTGTTTACCTGGAAAGTGTTGGCCGCACTTCATCTCTGTTGGAAACAGGGCAAGGGTAGTGGAGGGAATGGGCCTTGGTGTAGTCTTACCCTATCGTATCTCAAGCTGGTTTGAGGGTGCATGGTGGGCCAACCGAGTTTGCCCAAGAAACATTTGATGGCCGTTAGAGCACGGTGACCTCAAGGCAACATTCAGTGCAGAAGTGGTGTACTTGGTGTGAGCAGAGTCACTGGTTGAACTGATTGGGCCTTTTTTTTTCCCACGGCGTTGGTCGCCACCCTTAACATCACCTTCATTGTCCCGTTGTGGAAGTTTCGCCATTAGTGTCGTATGTACACCAAGTTATGTACATTGCCCCTCATGGGGGAGGAATTGATTGAGTCTGGCATAGGGTCAGAACCTGACGTCATGGCCCCTCCGCACTGCACCCTGCACCCGTTTGTGCAAGCACGGGGTTGGACAAAAGACTAGCACCCTGTCACACCGCGGTTCCATCCGAACCAGGTGCAGCTCCATCCGAGGTATTCAGCGACCACATTGGAACAAAGACGCTTCCCTGTGGTCGAGCCACAACAAGGAATGCTGTTGAACGCCGCCTCGCTTCTGCCGCTACTCTACGTAAATGCCCAGTCCACTGGTGCAACTAGTCTATGTGCCCCAACTCGATGAATTTCACTCTGGCTCTCCCAAGTGGGCAGGACTACCTCGCTTACCATATGCTTGGCGAACTCGAGGACAGCACAATCCAGTGTATGGTCCAGCGGAGGGGAGGAATCCTCTTCAACACTGCCTCTGTAGTGTCATTCGAAGAAGAAGACATTGCTCCTCTCTTTCTCAGGGTTAGGACTATGTTAGAGGTACCTTATGACTCTGGTCTGGCACCAAAATGTAACAAATACCTAAGCCTAAGACTTCAGTTTGAGCAAGTTTGAGAGCATTTTCCCCAAGTCTGAGCAAGTCTAAGAGCATTTTCCCCAAGTCTGAACAAGTCTGAGAGCATCTTCCCCAAGTTTGAGAAAGTTTGAGAGCATTTTTCCCAAGTCTGAACAAGTCTGAGAGCATTTTCCCCAAGTCTGAACAAGTCTGAGAGCATTTTCCCCAAGTCTGAACAAGTCTGAGAGCATTTTCCCCAAGGCTGAGGAAGTTTGAGAGCATTTCCCCCAAGTCTGAGCAAGTTTGAGAGCATTTTCCCCAAGTCTCAGCAAGTCTAAGAGCCTCCCTAGTCTGAGAAAGTTTGAGAGCATATTCCCCAAGTCTGGGCAAGTTTGAGAGCATTTTCCCCAAGTATGAGCAAGTCTGAGATTATTTTCCCCTAGTTTGAGAAAGTCTGAGCGCATTTTCCCCAAGTCTGAGCAAGTCTGAGAGCATTTTCCCCAAGTCTGACCAAGTCTAGGAGCATTTTTTGACTGACTCCAAAAGTCCAAAGAGTACTCAAGACTGTGCTTGGCAAAGTGGGCATCTCCAGCATATGATACGGTGGATCCCTGCAAAGCGGGGCACATGGCAAAGACCCAGAGTTCACATGCGTATACCAGAGGGCTCTCTGATGCGGTAGGCAAAACCGCCACGCCATATGGCAAGCCTATAATGCGTAAGATTTAAGGGGGTTAAGACATGCTGGATCACGTGTGTGCCATTCCCCACAAGTCCTCAAGAGTGACAAGCTTTCGTCGCTTTGTAGGGGCCATGTCCGGTGGCGGGCGTTGGCCCAGGATGCCGGGCCTTGTGCGGCAGTGGCGTTTAGGCAGAGGGGACTCCACCCGGTGGGCAGCGCGCTCAGATGCCCACAACTAGCTCATCACCGAAAAGGGTTGAATCCTTTGGTTATGCCGCTGGTAGTGCTGGTCTGCGGAGGTGGTCCACACTCTAGCACGTTGCAAAAGGGAGTGCCATTGCCGTAATTGCTGCACCGGATCATCTAGCAGGTCGCCGTATGAAACCATCAGTGAGGCTCCAAGAACGGCACATTGATGCAGAAACCAAGGCTAGGCCAGATACTGCATTGCCGAAGCTACCTGCTGTGCCCCTGGGTCTGCGGCAGTGGGACAGAGGCACTGGTCGAGGTATTTCACCGCCCATGACCTGGTGTGGTACGACTGCGGCCGGTCCCATGTGCGCATAGCTCTACGGTGGGACGTCTCTTGAGAGGCGCGGCCATCCCGCCGCAGTGTTCTCTCCCAGGGCCCTGTATACCCTACTTGATTGCGGAGGACAGAGTCCGTGGGGTTTGGCCGTACAACTCGTGGGCGCGGCTTTGTGTACCATGCCGGCACCGTTGTGGATAGCGTGGGCGGCACCTGTGGGTCGCGGGGGGGCATGGTGAGTTGGCCGGGCAGTTGGCATACGCCATGTAGGGCGTGGTACTGGTGCCAGGCCACACGCTCCCTGAGGTCTACCCGCAGTGTTCGGGGGATGTGGTCCCATAGGGATTGTGGTATGCGAAGGCACGAAACATACCCATGGATAGTGATGAGCTGACAGGGGAAGCTTCCGGGGAGCCAACACCACGTGGAATGGAATCATGCAACTCGAGCAGTTCGGGTAGTGAGGACATAGGGGCAGGACACAAACAAATGGGAGGGTTGTTGGATGAATTGTCTGCAGCACAAACACTGTCCTTCAGCACAGATGTGAGCGACACCAGGCGACAGCGTAAGAGGCGAAAGCTCAGGAAAAGCGGGAACCCTGGACAGGGTCGTTAGCAGCAGAGCCTGTAACCCTTGCATTGTGATGCGGAAATCTCAGAGGTTTCAAGCCCAAAAATGCCTGCATGTCCGAAACCTGCGTTCTGACGCAGGAGCATTTTGACACGAGAACCGCGTCCTGTCGCAACGTGTAGCAGCACACAGGTGTGACAACGGCAACGTCTGAACTCAGGCACAAACCCCGCGTCCTGTCGCGGAAGAGCTGGTGTAGGTGTGCAGCCGATGCCCTGTTCCACCATTCCGTTACCGTATCTTGCCATGGTCCCCAGGTGCTAAGCCACATGTTGCGAAATGCGACTTTCCAATGCATGCAGTGGATGAGGCGTTGGTGGATAGTGGTACCGTGATGGAGGGGACATATGGGGCATTTGGGGGTGGTATGGTCCCACGGCGCGCCCGTCCCATCCGATCGTACCTGGCCCCAGAGCCATTTAACCCAGAGCATATGTCGGTCCCCCGCATTGGCGGCCAGGATACCCAGTGCGCACCGTCGAAAGTGACAACACGCCTCCGCTGAAGGATCCATTTCCGCGCCGGAGTGGGGGCGGGCCCGCCGCACATTGCAATATCTTCGGGGCGCCGGGGGTCGTAATCCGGCACGGGTAGGCGCGTGGCCATCTTGGCGAGCAGGTCTACTTCCCCATTGCGTCGAATTTGTTCGCGTTCTTGCGCGTTACGGGCCTCCATCTCAAGGCGGTGGCTGGGGATCCACTCCGCGGCGACGCGTTTGTGTTGCACCTGGTCACACACTTTGTGGCGGATGTCAGTGTCAGAACATTCGTGCGTGGGCCGGCGGTGTGCGCATTTTGTGACGGCCATGTTGTCGATATATTGAGTGTCACCGTCAAATGCGATGGCTCCGCCAATGGCTGCTCCGTACATTTCAGCCCTGTAGGAGTGTTGTGGGCCCGCCACCCGGGCGAGGATGCGAAGAGGCCCTTTTGTTACTGTTGCGCCCGCCGCCTAGTATTCCGAGCTCACAATCTCAACTGTTTGAAGGCTGCCATTGGAGTACAAGGACGTTCCTGTTGGCGGTTGCTGGTTTGAGTAGCACGGTATGCCCGCGATGGTGACAGGCACCGTGCCCGCCGAGGTGTCGTCGTGGTACCGGTGTGGGGCAATGCAGTGGCGCGTGTGGAGGGCATCCTCCACGTGCTCTTTGCATGCTGACAGGAGAACGCCGTCATCGGAGCTTTCGCTGTTGATGAGGTTGGGCCCCCCGGCCGGCCGCGGCGGAAGTGCTATGTGAAGTGCGGTGCGAGCACCCAGCTGGGTGAGTATAGCCAGGTAGTTGCGAACAGGCACCGCTCAGCAGGGCAGTTCTTTGCTAAGGTTGCAGCCAATGGATCCCGGACGTGAGCGTAACGTGTTCTGTACCATTGTGTTGAAGCGTGCCCTGTGGGCCCAGAACAGTTGGTGTAACCCCATTCCGCCCAGGCGGTGAGGGGAAGTGACATGGAGGACGTTGTATGATTTGTGAACGTGGACCTTATTGAGTTCCATGCCCTCCGCCATAAGCACAAACCACAAGCACATGGAGTCCATGGTTTTGAACATTGAGTCGTTGGGGAGAAACAAGGTGCGGTACGTCCACCGTGGGATCGGGACGGTGTTCAGCAGCTGCACCCGCTCGAAAGCGTT
Organism: Eutreptiella sp. 'Long Island Sound 2002'; assembly: GCA_964036045.1. Lineage (NCBI taxonomy): Eukaryota > Euglenozoa > Euglenophyceae > Eutreptiales > Eutreptiaceae > Eutreptiella > Eutreptiella sp. 'Long Island Sound 2002'. The sequence goes on along the minus strand of OZ038401.1, from coordinate 33,616,027 downwards.
CAATGGCAGGTAATGGTATCGCGCCAGATCAGCTGCGGCCGTCCCCACGAAGTCATCACGTGCCTTTTGTTCCCAGGTTAGATGTGCCAGGAGGTGACCAAGGAAGTGGAAGATAGGGGGTTGCAGCGGCAATCGCGCATTGCCCCACCTGATGGCATCCTTGGTCGGGCACTCTCGTCGTGCCACACCCTGACGGCGGGAGGGTGGGGCCCAACGGTACACCTGGGTATTTGAAGGGTTCGTCTTGAGGCCCAGTATGGCTAGCAACTGACTGACGCGCCCCAGGACGTGCTGCATCTCCCGTTGGGTCGGGGAGATGATGGCGATGTCGTCGACATAGGCCAGTATGGTGCTGTTGGGAAATTCCCTAGTGAGAGTTTGGTGGAAGGCCTCATACACCAGAACAAAAAAGGCTGGGGATAGGGGGCGGCCCTCCTTGGTGCCACGGGGCAACAGAAAACGGACGTCTCCGTACACCCCCGTGCTGTGCGCGTAGATGCTGGCCACCATGTTGTAGATGCGGGCCGGGGTTCCAATCAGCTGGAGTCCGTAGGTGAGGCACTCATGGGGCATGCTGGGGTAAGCTTTTGCGATGTCCAAGAGGCATACCAGCGCTCCGTCCCCGTATTGGTGTAAAAGCATCAACATGCGGAGGGCTTGTTGTGATGTGGTATAGCCTCGCCTACATCCTGCTTGGGGGTCGGAGAGCGCCGCGTCGATGGGCCCTCGCAAGGTCCAATATGAGGCGGGCCAGAATGGAGTACATCCCCATGGCTACGCTGATGGGCCGGTAACTGCGGGCCGCCTCAGGGGGGCCAGACTTGCAGATCATGGCTATTCTTGCCTGCAGCCAGTGGTGTGGCACGTCGCCGCTTTCCCACACGTGGCGCACCGCTATGTAAAGGTCCCACTGTTGTTCCCTAGGTAACCAGTGGTACAGGTGGGGCGCCACGTGGTCCATGCTTGCCGCCATGTTCTTGGGTTGGTGTAGCGCTTTTGTGAAAGATTGCCAGGAGGGAGGATCGGGGCTTACTGGTCGTCCTAGTTTTAAGACTTGTGAAAGAAGAGCCTTGGCCTCTTCCGGTCTCCATGGTGGCCCCCACGAAATGCGGAAGATGTTCGGCGGCCGAGGTCGTGTCGGGTTGTGCGGTAGTCGTGCGGAAGGGGGTGATCAGCCACCACTTTAGGGCACTGAAGAAAGTAGAGCGGCCGCGCACCGTGCATTTTCGGAAGCGTCTCGGGTGTCGTTGGGCCCGTTTCATATTGTTGGTCGCCCTGTGGTGTGCCCAAGCTTGCTGGGCCCTCTTGGAGGTAGGGTTGCGGTGCAACTCGTCAGCCAGCTGTTGTTCGACCACGTCTTGAACTGGCTGTGGGCGGGGGTGTGCTTGTACAAAGCTAGACGCTGCGGCAATGATGGTGTCCGCCCTATCCAGTGGGTGCATGATGTGATCTTGGTGAGTCGAGTGCGCTTTGGACCATTGCAACATGTGGCGCGAAAACTTGCGGAATAACGAGGAGGGCCAGTGCGACACATCGCCAATGACCGGCGGCGGCGCTGGCCGCGGTCCCAATGGGTCCATCAATGTGACCCTGACCGCTTTGTGGTCACCCGCATGGGGAAAGTCGATGGTGTCCGCAAAGATGGGGGGGTGAATGTCCCATGCCGTGGGAGAAAACAGGACAGTGTCCAAGCGGCGACCCGGCAATGTGTGGCGAGATTTTGAGGGTCAGTGTTTGGCGCATGTGCCAAAATCAGGTCCAGCAAGGCTCCAGATTCGAGGAGCGGGTGCTAGTACCTAGTTGGTTGGGAAGGACGTCCCCATACACAGTCGTTGAAGTCTCCCATAAGGATGCCCAGGTCCGGCAATTGTGCAAGCCATTCGTCCAGCTTTTCACGTTGGTCCCGCGAAAATGGTCCGTGGATGTTGGCGATCACGTACGGTGTGTGGCTGGGGAGAGCGAGTTTGATGGCACGGGCCTGGCTCCCCATGGAGGGCAGCTTGGAGACATATCTAGATATGGAGTTGTGGAGGAGGAATTGTGTGTCCGGGTTCTCGTTCCCATAGGTGATGGGGAGGTAGTCGCCATCCATAGCAGCTGTCCAAGCTGCATGGTGAGATCCACTACGGAATCGAAACTCCTGTAGGGCAATAACTACGGGCTGTTCAGCGATAATCTCAGCCGGGAGGTGCCCCCGGCGTCGCTGTGAGAGGAAGGGTCCTCCGAAATTGAGTGTCAGGAAGGATAGGTCTGACCGGGGCGGGGGGCTGGGTCCTGGATTGGGGTGGACGTCGCTGGACAGACGTATCAGCCGTTGTGCCAGATCCCATAGGATCAGGCCCGGCAATCGGGTGCGCACAAGTGTTTGATGTAAGGGTGCAGTGTGCGGCTGTGCACAGGTGTCGTGCACGTGCGGCGGTGTCCTCATGGGCATTCCCACATGGGTGAGTGTCGGTAATGGGACGCACCAGCCCGGCAGGTTAGAGTAGTGCAATATGTGCCGACGTCGTAGCATGGGCCGCCGGCATCGTTGCGTGCCGCTACTTCGCCCAAGGTAGCACCATGATGGTAGGTGAACCTGAGCAAATCTGGGAGCATGTTCCCCTAGTTTGAGAAAGTTTGAGAGCATTTTCCCCAAGTCTAAGCAAGTTTGAAAGCATTTTCCCCAAGTTAGAGCAAGTATGAGAGCATTTTCCTCAAGTTTGAGCAAGTCTGAGAGCATTGTCCACAAGTCTCAGCAAGTTTGAGAGCATTTTTCCCAAGTTTGAGCAGGTCTGAGAACATTTCCCCCAAGTCTGAGCAAGTTTGAGAGCATCTTCCCCAAGTCTGAGGAAGTCTGAGAGCATTTTCCCCAAGTATGAGCAAGTCTGCGAGCATTTTCCCCAAGTCTCAACAAGTTTCAGAGTATTTTCCCCAAGTCTGAGCAAGTCTAAGAGCATTTTCCCAAAGTCTCAGCAAGTCTGAGTGCATTTTCCCCAAGTCTGAGCAAGTTTGAGAGGATTTTGGCTAAGTCTAAGCAACTCTGACAGTATTTTCCCTGGGTTCGAGCAAGTCTGAGAGCATTTTCCCCAAGTCTCAGCAAGTCTGAGAGCATAATACCCAAGTCCGAGCAAGTTTGAGAGCATTTTCCCCAAGTTTGAGCAAGTGAGAGAGCATTTTCCCCAAGTCTGAGCAAGTTTGAGAGCATTTTCCCCCAGTTTGAGCAAGTTTGAGGGCATTTTCTCTAAGTCGGAGCAAATCTGAGAGCATTTTCCCCAAGTTTGAGCAAGTTTGAGAGCATTTTCCCCAAGTCTGAGCAAGTTTGAGAGGATTTTGGCTAAGTCTAAGCAACTCTGACAGTATTTTCCCTGGGTTCGAGCAAGTCTGAGAGCATTTTCCCCAAGTCTGAGCAAGTTTGAGAGCATTTTCCCCTAGTTTGAGCAAGTTTGAGGGCATTTTCTCTAAGTCGGAGCAAATCTGAGAGCATTTTCCCCAAGTTTGAGCAAGTTTGAGAGCATTTTCCCCAAGGCTGAGGAAGTTTGAGAGCATTTTCCTCAAGTTTGAGCAAGATTGAGAGCATTTTTCCCAAGTCTAAGCAAGTTTGAGAGCCTTTTTGCTAAGTCTGAGCACGTTTGAGAGCATTTTTCCCAAGTCTGAGCAAGTCTGAGAGCCTTTTCCCCAAGTCTCAGCCAGTCTGAGAGCATTTTCCCCAAGTCTCAACAAGTTTCAGAGCATTCTCCCCAAGTCTGAGCAAGTCTAAGAGCATTTTCCCCAAGTCTGAGCAAGTCTGAGTGCATTTTCCCCAAGTCTGAGCAAGTTTGAGAGCATTTTGGCTAAGTCTAAGCAACTCGGACAGTATTTTCCCTGGGTTCGAGCAAGTCTGAGAGCATTTTCCCCAAGTCTGAATAAGTCTGAGAGCATAATACCCACGTCCGAGCAAGTCTGAGAGCATTTTCCCCAAGTTTGAGCAAGTCTAAGAGCCTGTTCCCCAAGTCTGAGCAAGTTTGAGAGCATTTTCCTTGAGTCTGAGCAAGTCTGAGAGCATTTTCCCCAAGTCTGTACAAGTCTGGGAGCATTTTCCCTAAGTCTAAGCAAGTCTGTGAGGATTTTCTTAAAGTTTGAGCAAGTTTGAGAGCATTTTCCCCTAGTTTGAGCAAGTCTGAGAGCATTTCCCCCAAGTCTGAGCAAGTCTGAGAGCCTTTTTCCCAAGTCTGAGCAAGTCTAAGAGCATTTTCCGCAAGTCTGAGCACACTCTCCCCACTGCTAGACTCCGTTACTTGCACCGCCACTTGTCTTTTGGTCCCACGCCCCCTCACTACTTCACGCCCGTCTTCCCCCTCTCGGTTCTCTCGTGATTGACAGCGCCGGCTCACTTTATGGACGACGGGCATTTGCACTCCTGCCTGGGCCAACTTGTCGGCCTCCTTGTTGTGCGGCCCCGAGTTGTGCCCATATACATGCACCACCTAGAATAACCCTAACTTCATGGTGATCATGGCATATATATCTTCCCAAATGTCGTGGTTTTTGATCGCCCGTTTGCCCTTTGTGGTCCATTTCCTACCCGTATACTGCTCTATGTTCTTCAGCATATCCACACACCACTTGGAGTCACTATACAGCACAATATCCATGTCACTATGCGCTGTTTGCAGCGCTACGCGCACATGAGTGCACGCTCGGCCTCTCCGGACAGGCTTCATCACTTGTGTTCCGGCGCGCTATCATTGCTTCACTAATTTCCATGGGCTCGGTTGTCGTCTATATCACTGCCACCCCAGAGACTTTGTCCACATCTTCGGTTGCACCGCCGCTCAAACTACTGAGCGACTATCGATCTAGTTTTGGAAACACAAGCAAGGGGTCTCGGGTGAGGACAGCCGACACATGTAGCCATGCGTGTTCTTTTCTGTCCTGGACCTGTTCATGATATGTTCGCCAGAGTTGCAGGGCTTTGGGAACCACACCTGCACTTGGGAGCACACTTGGGACCAAAAGTAACCCCCCCCCTTGCATAGTAATTGCCTGCGCACGACGGTATCCTCGCACCCCCGAGGGAACATACTCGAAGTGACGGTTCCCTCGCCTCCCCCCGATTACTATGCAAAGGACGCGCAACACGCTCTCAGCAACTGTGTCTTCAGCTGGGAGACCTCACGCACTCAGAGTGCACCCGTTTCTCGCCTGCTCTCCTCCCAATTTGCCTCTCAGGGTCGGCCTCGTCGCCCACTGTCCCTCTGCTTGCAGGCACTCTAGCGTTTTCGCAGTTCCGGGGTGCGAACCCCTCATGCAAACATGACGGCAGAACCACAAAATGAGCCGGGAACTGCCTGTTGGGATGCATGTTCAGCTCTACTAGAAACAGACTCTGTGTGCCACTTTTTCTGGCGGGAGCATTTGACTCTGAAGAGCTGCACATGCTCAACAGGGGCCACAGGAATGGGCTCTCCAGCTGCAGGCTGGGCTGCAGCCTTGGCTGCCACCTCGGCAGCAGGTTTGGCTGCACTCTTACATGAACCTCTGCTTCCATCAGTATCAGTTGGGTGTTGGACATCAGATTCAGTGAGAAAATAACGTGCCTCTCGTTTTGTCCTTGTAGAGGTGTGAGGGGTATGCTTCCTCTCTGGTCTGGCAAACACATCTCAGCAGAGTTGAGGTAGGAGTCACACAATATCCACTCAACGAGCTAGGTTCTTAAAGGTGCCTTGCGACATGCGGCACCACAGTGCCAGAGCGCTCATATGTGATGGTCCATTAGCCAGCACCGCCCTCTGAGGGGCCCAGAATCTTGGCAGGCACAATACCGACCCCAGAACATTGGAAATTGACAACAGCCCAGCTGGGTATGTGTTCCCCCCCCCCCATGTCCATCCCCCCCCCCCCCCCCCAGGGACAATGATTCCCCCCCACCCCGGGGGGGACAAACACCACAACAATAACCTGAATTCTAGTATACCCAACTAAAATTTTTCTTCAGCGCCTTTGGCGCCTGTGATTTCCTATTGATTCCTTATTGTTCATGGGCCAAGTGACGGTTTCCCTCCCCAAGAGGGGGATGGACAGGGGGGGGGGGGGGTAGACAAGGGGGGGTGATGGGGAATATGATCAACATCCATGGCTGAAATTGCGGGAAAATTAGTGTTCTGCATGATACAGGGTACAGTAGAGTGCCTTAGATGCAAGAAATCTGAAGTACACCGCAATGCACCAATAATGCCACCTTGGCCAGCCAGCGCACAGGAGAAGCTCCATATCCGACCTTCTCAGTAAATTTGCAAACCGGAAAGTGGCGGTTCCCTTGCTCCCCGGCTTAATGTGCAAGGGCGATTACTATGCCAGGGGGGGGCGGGGTACGACTTGTTTAGCGATTTCAAATGCGGTTGGCAGTGGCAGTGGAGACCATACTTGGCCCTAGTCTCTGGCATGCCGATGGCCACCAGATGTGAAGGCAACCTCTTGCCGGAGGCTGCCGGATGTGGCGCATTCGCTTGTGTGGCGTGCTCACAACTCCACACCAATCTTTGTCAGCGGCGACAGTCTCCAGGTGTGCCCCGCTGCCCTCCCAGAAACTTCTATTTACACTTCTGGGGTTATTCCCCTGCCGGAGGGTGCCAGATGTGGACCAAACTTCTGCCGGAGGCTGGCAGATGTAACCTCATGTTTCTACCGGAGGCTGCCGGAGGTGGCCAAAATTTTTGCCGGGGACTAGGGTCAAGTATGGTGGAGACAGCTGCCTTTTTGTGGTGTTGACTGTGGAGAGAAGGAGCCGTTGCCAAGCTTGAAGGGGTGGTGGAATGCACGCACCTTGCACGCTCCCCCTATGGTCCCAAAGACGGGGGTTGCAGCTCTACCCCCCCCCCCCCTCACCCAAACAAAAGCCTATTCTCGGGGCTTGATTTGAAGGTTTTGAGGGAAAGCATTGCAATACCCACCATGGCACCCTATTCAGCTTTCCTATCACAACGCTGCGCCATTCGGATTCACAGCACATCGCTCAACACAGCGCATCAAGCAAACTCGATTCTAGACGCAGACTGGGACCGCAAAGACCATCTTACAGCACCTGCCATAGGTGCTGCGGGCACAACGCACTGCTGGGACAAGGGGGACACAGGGGTCACCCGTGCTTAAAAAAAAGGGCGCAGAAGCAAATGTCTGTTTTTGATTTACAGCCCCGGTGAGACCTTGAGGGAATAGCACCAGGTTCGTGAAAAATGGCCTGGACAACCAGACACCAAACTGCACCCAGTTCAATGCTGTTGTGAGCACGGGGTAGAGGGATCTGTCAAGTTGGGTCAGAGAGTTAAAAGGTGCTGCCTGGGAGGACGAGGAAATGCATGAAGAGCCAGCATGACCATGCAGAGTGCATCCGATTTCCATCACAGCAAAAATAGAGAGACCCAAAAGTTGTGCTGTAGGAAGGACTATTGTTGTCCAGGCCATGTACAAGCCAGTGGTAAGGCTCACGAGTCCCTCTATATCAGCTTTGCAGGTCACATCAGCCCCTGCAAGACGGAAGGCCATGTCGTCAATGGTAAGCCAAGTTCCCCTAACTGGAGGCTTGTGGGTACTGCAGTACTCTGATGCATGAAAATGCAGCAGTACAAATGCCATGCCAAAGCAATCTGTGAAAATATTCAAGGGGGGGCGTTTGTGCACAGGGCGCACACAGCACACACAGCGTGCATTTTACAGGGAGGAAATGGGAATTTGGGGGTGCTTGGAAACGCCCCCACTCTTGTCCGAAGTCCGCATTGGAGTCATACCTACCTACATACCTACCTCGGGTATGTTCCAAAACCAGCTTTGTGCACAACGCACGCACGCACGCTCGCACAGCGCGCAATACGCCCCCAGGAGAAACATTGGTCAAACATCAGGTGTGCTGTGGAGGTAATACCACAGGTAAAGGGTATAGTATACTGGTTACCCTCACAGAAGATGCCCATGCGTACATGATCAACATGTGTGCATGACGCAAGGGCGCCAGGTGCATACGTCCTTCATCCCTTAGGAGCTACCCAGGAATGTGAACCCACTGTTGATGGCACCACCCGGATCAAGCTTCATGTTTTTTTTCCTGGTGTGACAGACACCAGTCTTCCCATCCACACCGCATGCATCTGCGTACTTGATCTGCTGAATCCCACGCCTACAGGCAATGTTTTCAGTGAAAAGAGATAGATCGTTCAGAAGTAAACCCCCTCCTCTTGCGAGAACAACGGTAAATGCACTGAAAATGACGAAACAAACCTCCTGTTGCTCTGACAAGGGCGTTGCCTATGCGCGACATGACAAGACACAAGCAGCAAAGCAATCAATCAGACGTCTATGGAGGTGCACCAGGGTCACGTACTGAAGGGAGGGGCAAAAACTGGCAGGACAGTCATCAGCATCCCTGAAATACCGTCTCAACCCCGAATCACAGGAAAAACTTGATCTTCACAGACAACCAGAAAATGGAACTGCCCATTCCACAGTTCCAGGGGTTGCGGAAAGAAGACCTCGTGTTATTCTGACAAGGGCGTTGTTCTTGCAGGGGGGGTGGGGGTGGCGACCTCACAAGTCCTATCCATACGTGCCATCTGGGGACACGCCGTTCATGGTGACTGCTTCTGCTTATCAGAACTCTGTTTGGAGG